>JABTXL010012493.1:7824579-7877406 GCA_025134845.1 Neodon shergylaensis
CACACACACACACACACACACACACACACACACACACACTAACTCACTCACACACCACGTCCTCTGAGAACTCAGCTGGCTGCAACCGCGCACACCCCGCCCCAGCGCGCGTCCCAGGCCGGTGGAGCGCAGATCCAGATCCCCAGCGCAGCCGCTTGGCCGGGTGTTCCCGAGCCTCAGGTGGCGCGAGAGGGAGAGCCCGCGCGTGACAACCCGGTTGGCCACGCCGAGACCTTCAGCCCTCCGGTCCTCGAGGGGAGCGGAACCAGCGGGTCTGCCACTCAGAGCCCACCTGCCGGCCCTCGCGGGCCCACTCCAGCTGTGCCGGGCTCCGGGCGCCAGCTTCACCGCTGGAACGCTACGCGAACTCTGACTCCTTCTCCTGCGCCTCCCGAGTGCCCCAGACGACCCGAAGAAGCGTGGCGCGACAGCGGGAGCTCGCAATGGCCGGGGCGCGTGGGTTACTGTGTCTGTGGCTGGGCTGCTTCTGCCTGAACCTGGCGCAGGGACAGAGACAGAGCCTGCACCCCTCTGAGCCCCGCCGGGCTGGGACAGACCACCGCACGACAGGTGGTGATCCGAGTCCGGACCTGCCGCCGCACGACAAGGTGTCGGAGCATATGCTGTGGCTCTATGATAGATACAGCGGCGGTAGTAGAGTTCAGGACACCCGGACGCCCGGCTCGCAGCCCCTGGGTCCCCAGCCCCTGAGCGGTGGCAACACCGTCCGCAGTTTCCGAGCCGCAGCTGCAGGTGAGTGCGGAGGGGAGGGAGCCCTTCCCGCCCCGGAGTGCAGAGGGCAGTACCTCCCGCCGTGCCACCCCGCTGTCTCCCGGCCCCAGGCTGGGCAGTTCTGAGACCTTTCTGGGTGGCTGCCTTCCGGTCCCCTGCCCTCTCGGAATTCTCCAGCTGCGTTCTGGATGAGCCCAGTTTGAGCCGGACTGAGACCGGCAAGTGGGAGAAGAGTTGGGACAGTGGCGGAGCTTAGTTAGGGGTGCAGCGTGGGAAGAGGCCAAGGGACAACACCGCAGCCGACTTGCCTTCTCCCGGGCACCGAGAGAAGATCTTTCGCTGTTGGTTAAAGTGCTTGGCGGAAATTCCCTCCGACAGGCTTTGGCTGCCTTTATTCTGAAACGGATGCCATTTTATGCCAACCTTGGGCCAGGAGAGAAAAGTGCACTCAGCGGGCAGTTTCTCAGACCCAGCACTCTTAACTCCACGACCTCTGTGTTACCATATCTGACACTTTCTTCTTGATAGTCCCCTAGTGGCAAACAGACAAACAAAACCAGGTGCGTGAGTGTTTAGATTATTTCTAACCCATCTGGGCAAGTAAGTCAGGCTTGGTCCAAGCTGGGAAGAGTTGGGGATGGGGCTGGGACGAGGCTGACGGTGGAGAGTAAACATCTTTTAGTACCAGCGACGGTACCATTTTTCAACACAAATCATTGAAATTGAAATTCATGTCTTAACACCACCCCCACCCCAAGCCAGCCAGCCCTTGAGCTGCAGTGAACAGATTACTCCATCAGCTTGAGGGCAACTTTCCTGGACACTCAGTGTTTATATCTGCTTTGAGGTCGCACTAGGGGCTGTGTACACCACCTTCACGATTAAGGAATAGGTGATTGCAAAGTCTGCCTTTCGAGCTTCTGTTAAGAACCAGCAAGAATGTTAAAGGACAGAGAATGTGTCTCGACTGCTCTCTTTCAATTCTGTCCAAATTACTGGATGGCTTACCCCCTCCCCAACTTAACTAGTTAGGACCCTGGCAAAAAAAAAAAAAAAAAAGGAGGGGGGAGTAATCCATCAAAGAAATCTCTTGCTTGTCACTGGAATTCATGAATTCATTCTGCAACTCAGAGGCATAATGACATCTACAATCTGCAATAAATGTGAGTTGTGCTTCAATACAGAGAAGTCTTTCTCTGGAATCTGAGCTAAGTCAGATTTCACTTCCTTCATAGACCCATGGGCAGGACATGTAAAGAGCTGTCCTCTACTGAGGACACAAAAACCCATCTTGCCTGTGCATAGCCTCCTAACCACTTAAAGAGAGGACCCTGACAGCTGACCACAGCAGTGACCCTACTGTTTACATTAATGAACCCTTGACGGTGGAGCTCAGCAAAAAGAGCAGTGTGGGGCTAACAAGGTCTGGAAGAGGGCTGGTGGGTGGGCAAAGCGGGTGGCAATGAGGAAGACATCCAAATCCCTCTGGCTTTGATATTTTTTACTTTTTATTGATTCTTTCCCCAGAGAATAGTTGAGGCATCCAAGTGACAAATTATTTTTGTATCAACAAGTTTTATTTTGAATGTGGATCGCAGTGTTAGAAGGTAAAACTTGAGTTTGTCTCATTCACACACCTAGTTTGGCTACTGATTTTAGACTGAGCAAACCATGGATAAGAACCTAATCACATCTCTGGCTTTCACTCATTCCACCCATTATAACTCCAATGCCCATTATCAGCCTCACCACAGTGTTAAACCATGAGATGATAAACTCTTCCCCAGGCCAGACACTCCCTTGAAATGATGGATTGCAGCTTGGAACATATACACAAGGCTGTGTGCCCTGATAAGAAAAGGAATCACTTTAGCATCCTACAAACTGTCTTAATGACTTATTCATCAAATGCAGACATGAGTGTGTGTGTGTGTGTGTGTGTGTGTGTGTGTGTGTGTGTGTGAGAGAGAGAGAGAGAGAGAGAGAGAGAGAGAGAGAGAGAGAGAGAGTGCTAAAGTGCCAGGTTACCTCTACTTAGAGACTCCTGGAGAGGTGGTCCATGTTGGACCCCTTCCAGGATGTTTAGTTGTTCACACGGTGATATGATTTTGCTATAAGACCCTTCTGACTGACGTGAGACATGATTCTGGGAAGCAAAGTGCTAAAGCTGTCACGTGCTGCTCTCCCCAACACACCCTTCACTAGGTGACCTGTGTTGATGTAGGCAAAAGACGTCATCTGTGTTAATAAATTAGATTTGTTTTCCCAGCCCACCATGCTTAAGCTCCACAACATATGTGCCTCTCTCTACCTAAGTAAGACGTTACAGATTTTATGGAAGGTCGGGTGTTTATGCTCTGTATATAGAGTGCCTACTAATCTTCCAGGCTCTGCTAGTGCTTACTCAGGCTGAGTTATAGCCTTAGAGAGCCATTTGCTCCTTGGAACCTACCTAATTAGAATTACTTATTGTTCTAAACCTAGAATAACTGGAGTTGAGCTGCTGTGGGCTCCCTCTGATTACTTGCTACTTAAACCATTACTGATGGCAGGTGGCGTAGATCCTAAACACACTTGCGCTAACCCCTTTTCTCCTCTCTCAGCTCCAGGCAGCTGATGTGCCAAAACCAATGGTTGGATGTCTTGTAAGCTTTTCTTTTGATATGTAAGACTTTATGCAAAGATGGGTTTTATCTTTTCCTTTGTAAAAAGTGATTCACAAAGTTGTGGCTGATAAAGAATTCTAATCTGCTAGAAACACATCATCTGGAGGGAAGACAAAAAGATGTGAGATTAGCTTTTATTTTAATCTGGATTTAAGTGTGTCCTTGGCTACTATTGGCCTACACAGTACTTTACATAAGGTTTTCTCCTGTCCTGATCCTTCACAGTACATAATTTATCTTCTTTATTTCCATAGACACTTGATCTTACTTATCTTAGTCGTAACTTCTCTAGGAAAGGCAATGAAAGCTCAGTTTTTTTTTATTAAAAAGCTATCACCACTTATGACACACAGCTATAAAAATATCACATTTCAGAGGATGCGTATTACCTTTAAGGAAAGTATAGTTGCCTTCACGAATAACATCAGGAAGTATTGAAGTACTGCAAACTCAGGGGTGAATGTTTTGCCTCAATGGAGAAGGATGGAGGATGATTCTTACCTAATCTGAACCAAAACCTTTCAATATCAAGAACCGTGGCTTTGACATATTTCTAAAGTATGATGCTAGCCGATAAGGCTATAGGAAGGTTGATATATGATCCAGGCCTGAATAATCATTACTAGAAATGCACATGAAGAAGCCAGTGCCCTGAAGGATACATGGATCAGTGGGGAAGGCTCATTTTTGCTGGGTTACATGACAAGAGAATATAATGATGTTATTAAGACATAGTAATCAAGCTTCCAGGCACCTAGAAACAAGGCTTGAAACTCTAGAGTCCTTGGATTGTATGATGCTTTCATTTAAGGGACAATAGTACATCTGGAGGCGAGGCACTGGGATGTGCAGCTGCTTTGAATTATACACTACTTTGAATACATGATAGCCTCTAATGAAGTTTTACTGTAATAGGCAAGACAGCTTTACAATTCCTGACATTTAAAAATCCATAATACCATGAATTCTTGATTATTCATGCTAGATGGAAAGGAAAAAGAAAATGAATTACTTTTTTTAAAAAAGAAATCAAATATAGCTTTGTAGTGTGGTTACACACACTCAAAGACCCCAAGAGAGCACAAAGGTCAATGTGAAAAACTCCTAAGCAGATAATTCACTCGAGCAGACCATTTAGTCAATTTTATAGACTACAACTGCATACATAATCAGGAGCTGAGAGAGCTACATGCATTACCTGAGTCATGGAAGTTCATAAGTGCTTGTTTGATTTCTTCAAATATTTTAATTAGATGGAAATGCGAAGGCCAAACTTGCTTTTAAGTCTTTTTGCATTATGAACTTTTCTATTAGAAAGACAGATTGAAGAAAACAGGTCCTTTGATGGAAGCATAAATGGTCTTCATAATATATTTGCTGGACGAATTCTCAGCATGCAGATCTAATTTCAAAATTGGTTCTTTCTAGTGGCCTGATCTTATTTTATAAAGGGAAATTTCACAGAAAGAGGTCTCTGGAAGGTACTATATAAAACTGGGTGCCGAGGTCAAATGAGTTGGAAAGAATGGTCACTGTGGAAGGCCCTTTAGTGGGGATGTCCCCTTAAAAGGGCAAGTATTCTTCCTCCTTAAGAGAACCTTCTGAGAATTGTGGCCCTAGGATGTCTAGTTGGAAAAACATGGGTTCAAGGGCATCCTAATTCACCATAAAAGATCTGTAAAACTCAGTGCCCATCTGACTACAGATGAGCTGGGCTCTCTCTTCCCATCAGCACAGGTTTGGGACACATGATTACACTGTCACCTTAATGACTTAGGTCCATTTGGCATGGTCCTGTCTTCTTGTTTCCAGGTTACAAACTTCTCTCTGTCTAACTGTAGAGCTTCTGTGTCTTTGCATTTTATTTTCTCCCCTTCCGTAGGAGTCATTGTTTTCTTCTATGTGGTTGATATTTATTGTTTTATGGCAGGCATAATATCTTGAAAGAAAAGTCTTGTTATTTGTGGAAAAATACAGTAGTGGAAATACATATCATATCATTAATATTTGTGTCAACATACATGCCTTGATGAGAGGAACTCTTACTCAAGGCTTCACTCAGGTCTTGTATTTATCTCCAGTGCCTGCTGTAGTTGAGAGATCTAATGAAGTTATACCTATCAGGAATGCCTGCGACAATTGCTGTGCAATTTGACATTCATTGTCTATGACCTAATCAGGTTTCTGTGCTACATTATGGAGAAGAACTTTTATACCCAAATTTTAATAATTTTCCTCAAATTTGCTGATTTTGCAAATTCTGATAATTAGTATCTTCATCATTTTTATTGTAGCAGAAGTAGCAGAAAACTGGAATTCTTACTGTTAAGAATTCTATCATTAAACAGAATTTGAGAGAGGGAAAGAGAGAGAGCGCATGTGTGCAGTGTGTGTGTGTGTTTGTGTGCAGTGTGTGTGTGTGTTGTCTGTGTGTGAGAATGCCATGTGTATCTAGGTGTTCTTAAACGCCAGATGAGAGTGTCAAATTCTTTAGAGCTGGATTCTGAGAAGATATCCACCTGTCCTCCAAAGGCTGGCTGGCCAGCTCCCTCTCTTTTAATAAACCCATCAGGTCACAAACACCCCGAGAAAGAAGGACAGGAAATTTTCATCAGCTTCCTTTGAAGCCTCCACCATAGAAAAACCTAACACACTGAATGAGACAAGAGATAGAATAGCACTCCACAATTCAGAGAGTGTTGATCATGTTGGGATCCTGAGCACTCGGGGGCCACTCTAGAGGAGCAGTCCTCGGGGCTCACAAGTGCAGACATGCCGGGTGAAAACACAGAGGAGAGCTCCAGTCCCGCAGTTTGCTTGCAAATGTCCAATGTAGGCTAAAGAATTCTCACAAGATTCTTGGTGATCTCCATGCTCCACAACATAGAATAACCAATTTCAAGGATTCTATTAAGAAACATTGTAACCCCGCTTTGCTCAGCCACCAAGGACAAGGCAGAACTAATCACCTGTTGAAAATAGGATTGGAATAGCACAAATTGTGCTGTAAGATGAGTTCTGTGTCAACACCATCCTGTAGTACCCTGGGATACAAAAACACATCTTATTTCCAACATTTGAGATGTGTTTATGTTTTATGTGAAGCCAGAGGGGAAACGTTTTTGAAAAATATTAAGGATACTCATGTTTCTAAACTTGTATTATTTCTTTACATTAACTTTTTCAATTGAGTTTCACTCTTTGTTCTGTGAGATAACGTCAAGTTTGGTTTAACCAGTTTTATAGGTGAAAAACAAAGCCCAGCCACGTTAAATGAACTAGCAGTATGTTCAAGATTAGAATTTAAATCTTACTTTTAGGCTTAACCAACAGAAAAATAAAACTTCTAGCTCCTCCCCCCTTTTTCTATATTAAAATCATTTAGCTTGCTGGGTAGTGGTGACACGTGCCTTTAATTCCAGCACTCAGGAGGCAGAGGCAGGCAGATCTCTGAGTTTGAGGTCAGCCTGGTCTACAGGACAAGTTCTAGGGCAGCAAAGGCTGCACAGAGAAGCCTTGTGTCAAAAAACAAAAACAAACAAACAAGGAAAACAAAATCATAATCATTTAGCACAACCAATCTCCGAGTCCAACAGCTAGACTCAGTTCAGTCTCCACATTAACACGAGGAATGATGCTGAAAGAAAAATACACAGTGTGCCACACCCTAGCTGCTTAAAGTAAGAGGGATGGACACAAAGAAAATCATGAAATTCTAAATTACTGGCTGCAGTTAGTATCTAAAGAAATATTTGCCAGGATTTTACTTAGTAAACTAACAAGAAGTAGCTGAGGCAAGTTATACAGTGAGAGAATTGTGTCCAGGCCCTTTAAGTGATAGCATTCCCAGTGTAGGGAAGGCACTGTGGCTATTGAGTGGTGGTGAGGCTACTGTTGAAGGAAGGAGGTGTACCTTAAAACTAGGTAGGTTGCAGGAGGATTCAGCCAACACAGGATGCTTGTTCCACTCATGCCTGACAGGATGCTATTTTCGATAAATGAAAAAGAAATCTTTGACTTTAAAAACAACCATCTTTTGCCCTTGTAGAGCATTCAAACGAAGTGATGTATCAAAATTGTGTGCCTTTCTCTCATCCGTGCAGAGGGTTTTCAACACAATTTGTTTATTCAATTGAGAGAGACGAGACCTAAGGTTCCCTTCTTAGCCTTTGGAAGGCAGAATTTCTCTCACTTTGCCCTGACAATTTGGGGGGCCTGCCGCAGTTTGTCATATGGTTTGAATTCAACAAACATCTCAGTTGAATTGAATATGTTGTTTAAGTTGTGAGTCGAGAAAAGAGAGTACCAAAGCCATCAACCAAGAACACTATCTTGGCTTTAAATAAATTGGCGTTAATAATTTCCAGGGCAGTATTTTATCATTAACTTCATAAAATAACTGTTTTAATAATTCTCATTTTCATAGCCCAAGAAGGAAATTGCAGAGGTCCCTCATACTCAAGAACGGTTCCTTCAGCTTTGGGGAGTTTGAAGTTACTTGATGTATTTTTCGCCTTGGCGTTAAGTAGGAAACACTCTTGAACTTGGTAAAGGTATCAGCTGTTGATTTAACAAATTGAACAAATGGTCTTCAGTCGATAGGTGATCCGGACTGTCAAAGTAATCAAGGGGCATTCAAAGAGTCCCAGGACCTGTCTGCCCCCTGGGAGTTCACAGTTCAGGAATGCCCTTGGGTGGAGGCTCTGTGCCCATAGTTAGTGAACGTGTTTCTAGTCTAGAAAAATATACATTAGCTCCTCTTTTGCTGCTGTTTTGCTCTGGACATAGTGAATGGAGACTTGATCATTTGACTGAGACGTCAAGATAATACAAAATGTCTTGACTTGTGTTCAGCTTCAGAGCCTTTGTCGGAAAGAAGAAGGCAACCTGGGGCGGAGACACCTGACCCACCAGCAATGGCTAGTCAGCTAGTGACTTCTGGGTACCTTCGTCCCCCACCCCTCACTGGACCTTTCTAGAAACTCAACTTCCTCTGGAGGAAGAAATGGGGAGTGGGTGGGGAAACGTATACTTAATTACATATTTTCAGTATGGTTGAAATACTTTCCCTGCTTCCTAGGGATTTAACTAGCCATCAAGATTTCATTTGCTTTAAAATCGGACTTTTCAGGGAAAGCTTTCCATTATATCTGCTAATTCCCTTTGAAAATGTTCTGCGTGGGTCCCCATGAAGGTGCAATGGCTCTTTTGTGCCTGCCTTACCGTCTCAGCTAGTACAAAGGGTAGGTGAAAAATGGAGACCAAAATGGTTCTAAGACCCCTAAGCTGCAGCCTGATCACAAGCCCCCAAACTGGAGTTCACTCCCTAAACTCAAGTCTTGGTTTTGTTTTTCAGACAAAATCAGGAACACATCTTCCATCTTTATTTAATGATTAGAAAGATCAACACAGGCAAAAGGCAACCGGAGTTCCCCTCCAAACAGTTGCTAACTTGCCAGCGAATTTCTGTGTCCTTTCATTTTATAATAAGTGAACAAAACTGGTATATTCATTTTACAGAACAAAATAAAGGAAGGCACTTCTTGAATATGGCTGAAGGATCAGGGAAACACAGTGCACAGCAGAGCCCTGTCACCAAGGAGTTCACAGTGTTGTGAAGGAGGCATCGTGCAAAGAAATAATCACAGAGGCAGGGGCCTAGCCAAGGAGTGGGTTGTCAGCACAAACTGACCTCCTGGCCAGTGCTGTTGCTTTCAAGGAAAAAAAAAATCTCCCCTGGGAGAGACTAGCTTAGTGGGATAGCTTGCCTAGCTTGCTCAAGACCCTTCTGTCTCCAACACAGAAACAGACCTTCCAAACCACCCTCCAGTTCTCAGATATGGAGAACCCTCAAAAAAGTAAGAACGCAAGGTTGTGTGTGCTTGGTAACGCTGACCCAAGTGCTGTAGATGGAGTCCCTGATCGGAAAATTTTTGTGCAGAGTGGCCACCAAACAGTATGAAAATAGCGCCACCTATTGGTAGCTGTATTTTCTCATTTTTTTTTTTAAAGCCACCTCTTTTCTGCTTTGAGAAAAGCTAGAAACAAACCTGTTGTTCTTTTGCTGTATTTTGCAAGGTTCTTAAGAAGTTTCTGGTTCCCACACACCTTCTGTTACATTGTGGTGACAATTCTATAGTGCTATTGACTTACGACTGCCTTCCTGTGAGTCCCATACATGTTTCTCTGTGAAGTTGGAGTCATGGCTTATATGACCCTGCCTCCAGCCCCCATTCAGCTTTGACTTTTAGAGTTCAGTCTCACCTACAGCACTGAAAGACACATCATGATTGTGATCTGAAGCCTCTCACATATTCAAACGCAATTCTTGGGGCTGGAGAGATGGCTCAAAGACTAAACGTGCATACTGCTCTTGGGTAGGATAGGCGAGGCGTTTGCTTTGTAGCACTGGCCTCACAACCACCTATAGTTGTAGGTCCAAAAAGACCTGAAGCCTCTCAAAGAGTGTGGTTATCACTCCTCACCAAAGAAACTTGTCTCTCCATCAAACGGAGACCACTATAGAACCACAACCAGACACAATGCAGAGAACAGTGGGCTTGTGGAGACTCCAGCCCCAGGGGATTCCTCTATAGACCAGCTTTTGCATCTGCTGCTCAGGGAGCATTGTGAGAAAGGAGGAAGAAAGCGCAGAGGGACCAGAATGCCAGGAAGTCTTCTGTGACACTGGAGCAATTCGAAGTAGGCTGCACAAACATGATCTAATAACAACAGTAGCAATATAAATATATGCGAACACTGAAGGGGGAACATCTCACAGGGTCCACCCCTAGACAAAGAGCTGTAGACAGCTAATGACTGCTGAGAGAGGCTTAACCTCTACCAAGGATGAGCCTCTTAATTGGTTAACTAATACAGTTAGCTCTGAAACCACATACATAGAAACAACAACATGAACTCAGTAGGTTATATTTATATATTTGTAAGGTATGTGTGTATGTGCGTGTGTGTGCATGTATATGTGTGGTGTGGTGTGTGGTATGTGTGTGTGTGTGTGTGTGTGTGTGTGTGTGTGATCATAATCAAAGAAAAAGTCTATCAATTTGAGAGCTTGGGGTCTGTACTATGCTGTTTTGAGATTTCCTCTGTCAAAGAAATTAATCCAAAACTCTTCACTTTAGCTTCAGGCAGACTTTTTATAAAAGGGCAAAAAGCATCCATATTCTTCACCAAAATATTACAAGATCAGTTTCTAGGCCACATACTAACATTCTTTTCCTCTGAAACCTCTTGATCCCTACAGTTCAAATCATTTTCAGCACCACTGTCTTCCATGCTCCTACTGGTATATCCCATTAATCAGGGTTTAAACCATCCCACTGCTTTCCTAACCCAAAGTACCAAAGTCCATATTACTCCAAACAAAATTATGGTCAGGCCTATCATAGCAGTACCTCAGTTCCTGGTTCCAACTTCTATCTTATTTAGGGTTTCTATTGCTGTGAAGAGATGCCATAACTATGACAAATCTTGTAAAGGAAAACATTTAATTTAGGTGGCAACTTACCATGTCAGGGGTTTAGTCCATCATCGTCATGGCAGGGTGCATGGCTGCAGGCAGGCAGACATGGTGCTGAAGACGGAGCAGCTACATGTTGATATGCAGGCAACAGGAAGTAGACTGAGTATCACACTGAGTGAAGCTTGAGCAAAAGAGACCTCAAAGCCGGCCCCCTCCATGACACACTTCATCCAATAAGGCCACACCTCCTAATAATGCCCCTCCCTTTGGGGTCATTTTCTTTCAAACCACCACAGTTACTATTGCTGTGATGAAACACCATGAGAAAAGCAACTTGGGGAGGAAAGGGTTGATTCAGTTTACATTTCCACAGCACTGTTCATCATCAAGAAACTCAGGACAGGAACTGAAGCAGGGCAGGAACCTGGAGGCAGAAGCTAAAGCAGAGGCCATGGATGGTTACTGCTTACTGGCTTGTTCCACATGCCCTGCTTAGCCTGCTTTACTGTGGAATTCAGGACCACCAGCCCACAGAGGTGTTACCATCACCTCCTCTGTCAATCACTAATTAAGAAAATCCCCTCCAGGGTCACATGCAATCCAGTTTTGTAGAGAATTTTTTTTAAATTAAGGTTCCTTCCTCTCGGATAACTCTAGCTTGTGTAAAGTGGACATAAAACTGTCCAGCACTAGAGGACATGAGAAGAGTTAGAAGGGAGGGACACTGAAGTGGTTAGAGGAAGGAAGGGAAAGTGGGAAGTGATATGATATATTTTAATTTGTGTCCTGCAGAATATCTAGCAGACTCTTTTGTGTAGCAGGAACCCCGAAGGACCCTCTCCCGTTTAGGAAAGCTTAGCAGTCATTTCTCTGTGGGTCCTGCATGTCCAGTTAAGCAGTCCAGGCAATAGCAGTTTCTTGCCCAAATGGCTAGCAAACTCTGTAAGGAGCCTCTTCGCTGCCCATCTTCCTTTTGAAGTAACTGGTGTTGCCAGGAGCAGACATGTCTCACTGTCATGAAAAGTCTTAAGTTCTTAAACATTTTAAATGCCATATTCTGAAGGTCTCTGAAAGATTTGAAGAATATTTATCTAACTGAAATATATCTCTATACATTTAAAAAATCTAACTAACATGACTACAAGCTTGACTATTATAGATGATTATCTATTAACCTATATTTCTTAATTGTACATTACATTTTTAAATGAACTACACAATCACAACATCTTAATCAAGATTGATCTTAAATTTTTATCAATAAACCAAGATCTATACCAATGCAAATTATTCATATCTATATCATATCCCCCTTTAAATGTAAATAAACATTTGTAGACAATATTTGAGAATATGGGCACAATTTTCTTCATTCTGCTTCCTGTTATTTGTTGGGCATAGTAATTTTTGGGGGTGTTCACAGTGGCCTTCGGTGGGCGGGTCTTGTTCCATCAAACCACACTAGTATGGAAGCAATTCACAGGTTCTCATCCTCTGTGAAAACAAGAGAAGAACCTCTTTTCCAAAGCAACATGTCCTTAGACCCAAATTTGGAGGTCATGATACCTTTATAATATACATGCTGGTTTAGCTTAGCAGCCCATACAATGAAATGTCTCTGTACTTAGCTCATTCACAGTCAAAAAATATAAAGATAACAAAATAATATACATAATCCAGACTCTCTGTGAATTTCCCACTTTTACCTGGCTTATTTTTCTTTATTCCTTTTAATCTATGACTATCTGTACTCTGTCTCTTTAAAGACTTTACCCTTTTTTTAAAGGACTAACTTTATCTTATGACTCTCTATACTCTTTTTCTTCTCTCTTTCAAGTCTACGTATATTTATCCAACACCATGACTCATCGGGATTTTTCTCAATTAGACAATACCATCCCAGACAGTGAGGTTCTAGTTAGCTAATGGTTAATGGGTCTATGTGTGGCTTGATGGAGTTCTTTCAATGAATCCTTATAATAATTTTATAGTTGATACTACTAAATGTACTTTATAGATGAAGGAACCAGCAGTTTTGGAGTTTAGCTATTGTCTACAGTATGTATGAGTCTTGGCCATAGGGCTTTTACTGTGAAATAAGGCACTGGACTGAAATCGGAGAACTAGGATGAGAAGGCAATGTGATAGAATTCTGACAGTTAATTGACATTGAAGATTGGAGCTGAGGAGGAGGCTAAGTGATAGCAGGGTACAATGCAAGGAGAAATGTGTTTGAAAGAATGACATATTTAGATGGAATGAGATAAAATGTGGAGGAAAGAGACAAGGTAAGTTTACCAAGTGAGACAGTGGCACCCCATCCTTTGGTGTTCATCAATTCCCCACCAGTGTACTTGTGAGCAACCTTTCATTGCCATGTACTTGAAATGGGCAGCCTTCTCCTCCTTTCATTTTAAATGCCTCTCAGCTATGTGAAGTTTCGGTAAAAGTATATGTTGCGGTGACTGGGCTGAATTAAGGGCAGAGCCCCTGAACAGCCCTAACGCCATGGCTTTGTTATAAAGGTCTGTAAGATATTATCCCAGTGTCATGGATTATACAAATGTGCACAAATGGCAGTTTCCTCCTTTTGCTTCACACAATGTTAAAAATGAGTAAAATATGTTTCCCATTGCTCTTCCCCCATGCTTGGGGACTTGATGAACTCATTTTAAGTTTCCACATCTTTATAAAAATGTTTTGTTTTTTACCAAAACGTGGTTTTGATCAGGAACATAATTTCATGATTACGTGTGTGTTTCTGAAATAAGTATGTATATGGAACAAGTGCATGGAGGCAATCTCTCTGGGACAAACCCCAGGGTCTAGATTCTTCAGACCTCACCTCAGCCTAGCTAAAACTCAGTCGATAATCCTGAGAGAGCTGGTTTCTGCCTTCGCTAACCCGCTTCCTGCTCTTTCTATTGCTAATTTCTCAATTAGTACAATGACTTAACAGCTGCAGTCATTTTACTTGATCTCTGTACGTTTAGATTTCGAATTTATGGAATGAATACCAAACTTCAGACAAGCTGAACAGCAACAGTGTGTTTTTACATTTTTTAAAGGTGTGGCTCATTTGTTCAGACACAGTATCCAAATGCTAAGCTCTTACCCAATCTTGTTTTGTAAAGCAGGTAGAAAGAGTCGTAATTCCTATAACAATGTCAGTCTAGGTTTGGATCAGAACAGCAATTTATATTCATATTTAAGAAACACTAGAACTTTCGTGAACATTATACATATCATATTGATTCTGAAGACAGAGGGGATAGACATTGTAGCCAAAGACTAGCTTGGTGGTTTCCAACAAAATAGATGTGGCTCCTCACACAAAAATTCTGATGGGAAAGTAGTAGTGGTAAGATAGGAAGGAATTGAATCAGTCTGGCAATAACAGAAAGACAGCAGAGATGAGTTTGACATCTCAATTCATCTTCAGAGAATTGGTGGGAGCGTCAGGTTTATATAGAGGAATAAATGGGGCAGGATGCAAAGGGTAGGTCTAAGTAAGCAATCCTGGACCAATTATGGTCTGACTGTTGTTTGTCTCCATTCTATCTCTTCAAGTGACTCTGGATGAGTCCTTATCACTTGAAGAGACAACATGGTCCCCAAGATGATTTTTTTCTATAGGGGTATAGGGACAGCTCCAGCTTCCATGGTGATGCAATCATGCCCTTTTAGTAATAACTCCATAATAAAGTCAACTTGCCTATAAAGCTTCACGGTTCCTGGAATTCAAAGTGGCTGCTTACTGGAGATCTGGAAGCCCCTTTTGGAGGAGGGGTTCAAATGGGGCACTGACAGAACTGCCTGTGAAATACCTCAGTTGTTCTCATTGCTATCCTTTCATACTTGAGGGAGACAAGGCTAGGTACATTTGGGGCTTCATCTTTTTGCACCACCAGATTTTAGGCAGATAATCCTTCAGCCAGTTACAAGTCTGGTCCAATTGGGCAGGAATCTACTCCAGAATAGAGATACATGAAGTGAATGCAAAGATGCCAGGCTTTCACGCTGCTTTTAGCAGTCCCAATGGGAGTCCACGTTCTTTATCCAAAGCAATTTGGATAATGCAAAGTATTACAAAGTGTCTTTTGCAATAGTCTTTCTATTTTATGAATGAGAACATTAGTTTGTCTAGAGTTATAAAGCTAATAAATCTAGGTCAAATTCTAGACCCTCTGCTTGCACCAGAAGGATGCAGTGGGGAGGTACAGGGTTTGTAGACACCTGTCTGGTATTCTCCAGAGCTCACACATCATCTGCTACCATACACAAACTAAGTGCACTAGTGTGCTATAATTTCTGCACATTTATGGAGCTTCAGCTAAGGGCAAACTATTAAAGCTGACTGAACTTGGCTGTGGTCTTCTAAAACTCACTCCTGCCAGTTGAGTGTTTTCCCTAACAGAAACCCTCAATAACGAGAGGCTGAACAGTTTTTGTTCTGTGTTGTTTTCCTTCTTAAAAAGTTCTTTTTTTTTTTTGAGACTATAATATAATTACATCATTTATCCCTTTCCTGTCCTCCCTCCTGACACTCCCATATACCCCTCCTTGCTTTTTTTCATGAAAGCAAAATTCACTATGAGATTAACTATTTTAAAGTGAGCGGATGATAAAGTGGCAGTGATGTTGTCAGGTGCCACACTATTGCAAAGTCCAACTTGTTCTGAAATACTTCCATCAACTGGAAGTAAAACCTCAGAATTGTTACGGGGTTTCTTCTCATTCCCAGCTACCTCTAACCCCCAACGAACCCCTCTGCTCCTATCTTTGGATTTAGCTAGTTTAGATCGCTTAATGCAAATAAAATTAAACAGAAAGTGAACTTTTATATGTGGTTTCTTTGTCCTTGCATAACTTCTCAAGTTTCATTCATGTTCTAACACAGTAACAGCATTCTGTCTTATATAGACACTGTAAGTTGTTTGTCTGTCCATCGGCTGAAGACTATTTGGGCCGTTACCACCTTTGGCTACTGTGAATGTACTTAATTCAGTGTCTGTCTTCAGTGTCTGAGGAATTTACTTTATCACATGTTAATTTCCTGGTTAGGTTTTTGAGGAAATGCCAAAGTGTTTTCCATAGCAGCTGAATTAATGTATACCTACCCTAATAATGAGGAGTTCCAGGTTCTTCCCGCAAACGTTCTGGTATCTGAGGCTTTTGGTTGTTGCCTGTGATAGCCACACTGCCTCAGGAGGTGTCATATCAATGAGGCTTTGGTTTGATTTCCCTAGTGACTAATGATTTTCAACATGTTTTTATGTCTTACCAGGAACTTGTCTATCTTCCTTGGAGATGTATCTACTCACGTCCTTTGTATTTGTTGAATTAAAGCTGTCCCTTGCCTGTTGCTTTCTGGCTACTAAAGTTTTAGATGCATGGATAGGTGATATTTTATTGAATTCTGTAGATCATCTTTTCATTTTCTCAGTACATTTTAACTCTGATAAAGTCAATTTTACTTAGAACTTTTATTTATTGATGTGTTTTCTTTCTTTTTACTGAATTCATGTGGTGGCATATTCATGAAACCATTACCAACTCTAAAATCATGAGGATTTATCCCCATGTTTGCTTCTTATAAGGATTTTAGAGCTTTAGCTGTTGTATTTAGTGCACTGATTTATTCTGAGTTGAATTTTGAATAGTGTAGACAACAGTAGTAGTTCCTATTTACTTCAGTTGCTCTCTTTGTTTTTCTTCCCTAGGAACTCTTGAAAGAAAGGGGCTGCACACCTTTAATCTGACTTCTCTGACCAAGTCTGAAAATGTTTTGTCAGCCACACTGTATTTCTGTATTGGAGAATTAGTGAACATCAGCTTGAGCTGTCCGGTATCCCGAGGATGCCCCCATCATGCGCAGAGACAACACATGCAGATAGATCTCTCTGCGTGGATCCTCAAACCCAACCAAAGCCAGCTCCTGGGTCACCTGTCAGTAGATGTGCCCAAACCTTATCGAGACAGCATGACTTGGCTGTCGAAAGACATCACCCACCTCCTAAGAAAGGCCAAGCAGAACGAGGAGTTCCTCATAGGGTTTAACATTACTTCCAGAGCGCATGAGCAGCCCAAGCGCATGCTACTTTCCCCGGAGCCTTACATCTTGGTGTATGCCAACGATGCCGCCATTTCTGAGCCAGAAAGTGTGGTATCTAGCTTACAGAGACACAGAGATTTCCCCGAAGGAACTGTGCCCAAACTGGACAGCCACATCAGAGCTGCCCTCTCCGTTGAAAGGAGGAAGAAGCGTTCTACTGGAATCCTGTTGCCTCTCCAGAACAATGAGCTACCTGGGGCAGAGTATCAATACAAGGAGGATGGTGTGTGGGAGCAGAGAAAGCCTTACAAGACCCTTCAGACTCAGCCCCCTGAAAAGAGTAAGAACAAAAAGAAACAAAGAAAAGGACCTCATCAGAAAGGCCAGACACTGCAGTTTGATGAACAGACCCTGAAGAAGGCAAGACGAAAGCAATGGATCGAACCTCGAAATTGTGCCAGGAGGTACCTCAAAGTGGACTTTGCTGATATTGGCTGGAGTGAATGGATTATCTCCCCCAAGTCATTTGATGCTTATTATTGCTCCGGAGCCTGCCAGTTCCCCATGCCAAAGGTAGCCACTGCCATTTACTTTGTGCTCGCTTTGTTTTTGCATGGGGTAGAGGAGCACGCTGAGTGTGTGTTTTCATTTAAGAAACTCTATTTGGAACCTTATTTATAACATTCTAAAGTATAGCATAATGGGCAATGTGGTTATGCTTGGGTTTTCTTTGATGATTGTTAAAAGTAATATGAGGTATGAAGGCTATGAAAACCATATGTGGAAAATATGCATTTTTGTTTCTAAACATGGTGCATATCCAGCCATGTGGTCACTAGTGAATATACACCTGTCCTCAGTGAGCAAGCCCCAGATGACAAAAGCTGATCTCTGAGTGGTATTTAAGGGATGTATGAATATCGTGGAAGCAAAAAGAAGGGGGCTGTGGGGCATTTTTGGATAAACATTTTCTCACGAGGTGAAATGTCCCCATGCAGGTCAAGATTTGGGTTTGGCTAGATCAACTGGCCTAAAACCCAACAGATGCATGTTTCATTTGCTAAACTGCGAGAGAGAGAGAGAGAGAGAGAGAGAGAGAGAGAGAGAGAGAGAGAGAAGAAAAGCAGAACATGATGACAGTGACCTCCCCCAAGGCCCATCTTACCCTGCCAGAAATTACCTTCGTTTATTCCAAAAGCATTAGAGACTGCATTTAATCATATAAGCTTGTTTTTGAAAGTCTTTCCAACTCCAATGTCCGTCTTTCCACACAAGTCCAAATGGCAGGTCTCTCTGCACTGGAGTATAAATAATACACTCTATAGTAAAATTAGCCACACCCTCGGGATCAGGTTTCGCTTATTACTCCACTTCCAGTCTCAGCTTACAACAGCTTAAATCTCTACCACACACTTAAGGGTGACTAAAAGGCAGAGTTCAGAAGAGGAACCACAGTGGGCTTTTAGTAAAACCTGAGACCATTTTTGCTGTTCTCTAAAAATAGAGAAAAATGTTCCTTTTCTTCTTAGTCTGCAATTTCAGTTTATGGATCTTTATATCGCTACTTTATGTTTTAATCCTGTGGTCACTGATTGACATATACAGAGAAAGGGCTGAAGACTCAAAACCGGGTCAGGCTCAGGACCAGTGACCTATCCAAAATCCTGTTTTCCTTGTTAGTTATTTCAGAAAGATGAGTTTTGTACATTTCCTACGAAGTTGTCATTCCAGAGGAGTTTTGTAACTTTCTATTTTTAGAATACAACCTGAAGTCAGGGTTATGAATTCAGGACTGTATTAAGAGCCTTATCTTACTTACCTCAAGATTCTTAAGAACCTTCAGTGCTTAGGCAAAATGTTCTCAGCTGGGGGGACATTCGGAATCCTGGGTGCAGCAAAGATGGTGGATGTTAAAAGCAGAGATGTGTCCTATTTCAGGGTGTGGCTTGCGTTGTGACCTTGAGATATGGGAATGTAATCCAAAACTGACTTTCCTGTCAGTGACTGACTTTAGGTAGGCCTTTGGGGTTTGTCCAAACAACCTCTTATATTCCCAGTTGTTGTAGTTTCTTCTGGGTAACTTGCAGAAAATTTTCTTCTCTTCCTTCATCATGCCAATGAATGTTCAGGCTCCAGACAACATCTGAACACAGATGCCCAATCCCTTCGCTTTTCATCCCTAGACTCTGGAGAGCTCAGTTTCCACCTTTCTATAGTTTCTCCCCACTTGTGACTCTAACTTCATTCTGTTTCTTTTCACTGTCTGTAAACCCAGTCTTTTCAGAAGGGCTTTTGGAGGAAACTGAAGAGAATCATAGTTTGAAAGCTCCCGTGGGCTATGTCAACAACTACAGAGATAAATTTAAGGAGGAGCATCTGTATACTTCAACCGTCATACGCGGACGCACTTGTTCACTGAGGCTGCTGCTTCACAAACACTTCTCCTGCAACAGCAGACTTGATAGTTTCTCTGGCCTTGGATTTTGGTTCCACCACTATGCAACAAGGGCCTTTTAGATAAGTCAGTAAAATTTTCTACGTGCTATTTTTTTGCTTTGAAACAGTGAAAGTAGAGGATAATAAAAATAACAGGACCTGCACAACAAACAGGGCGAGGAAATGAAATCACAGAGCAATGCATGTGGAGTAGTGGGTATTCCATAACCATTTGCCGTCCAGCTGACTACTCGCCATTGAGGAGACTGAGTGGAACAGAAGAGGCATCTAAAAAAACACTGTGTAGGGAGAGCAAGCACGCAAAGGAAAGCCACGAGGCAAGACAGGTTTTGTAAATGTTTTCAGTCCTTTTTCAAACATCGCAAAACTGAAAATAGGATTCTCCCTCTGGGTTCAACAGCCATGAGCTCTTCCAAGGAGGTTCTTTCAGGGGGAAGAACATGATGAGGAGAGGATCTGTGGCAGTAACTGGACTCATCATAATATTTGTTGAAACTTGGAAGGACATCAGAGCTCCAGGGACACATAGCAGGGATCCATGTAGAGGGCTTTTCTCTGAGGTTGCGATTCTCTTTCGCCAAGTCAAGAGAAGACGTTTAGTCTTGTGCGGAACTGCTTGACTTTCAGCGTGTGCTAGGGCTTCCCTTTAAGCTCTCGTGACTTTGTATCTTCCAGTCAGTGCTTTAACAAAGGAGGATGGGAAGTATGAGGTACAAAGAAGAGGTAGTTAATAGGCACTGCTGTTAGCACAGTGTCTGATGTGGCATCCAGAATGAGATATTTAAATAAAACTACAGTCTGACCAACAGAGGAAAATGAAGGTCTCTCCTCAGATCAGCATAGCACATGTGGGCTGACTGAAGTGCCAAAGAACTTTCAGACTTCAGATATATATATTTTGCCTCTGAGGAAAGTTCTCCCAGGCCAGACTCCTCTGTCGGGCCTCCTGTTTTTGGCCTCCTGGGTGAAAGCCCGGCCTATATGGCGGGGCCCTTCGTCTGCAAAAGTTGACAACCTGCTCTGTAATTCGGAACAGCTGTGTTCTGCCTTTCCCAAATTCCAGGCTTTGCCCTTTCACTGATTCCAATTAGATAGTTTCTGGGCCATCACACCCATGTGGGCTGGACTGGAAGAGCGTGGAGCAAAACCTCATGTCCCAGGTCAGGAATGAAGGTTCTTAGAGGCTGACATGCTCTCCTCTTCCAGTGCATCTGTAATCAAATGTAACCAGAGGACGTCATCCACAGCTTGGTGGGGCAAGCCTGGCCACTTGAGGTGTCATTCACAGACACAACAATTTGGGTTAGTTTTTTTTTCTTTTTTCTTTTTCTGATTTCTGGCTCTTGCAGCCAGCCTGTTCTCCCAGAGAGAGACTCTTGGAATGAAGCCATCTGATGAAAACTACCCAGATAGCCAGAGCCAAGTGCTGTGCCTCTGCATCCCTCACCACCTCGGCAGCAATGGAAAACAGAAATTTCAAATGAAAATGATTGAGCCATTGTTCCTGACAGAGATCCAAGAACCTAACAAGGATTAGAGGAATGAAGTTATTTCTGCAAGGAATTGTGAAAAAGCTAGGAAGAGCAAAGATACAGAGTTAGGCAACAAATAATTGAAATACTTTGAACTGAGTATTCCATATAAAGAGATTCGCATTTAATTGATTCAAAATGATAGACTATTAAAGATGCCTCTAGATCTTCCCGTTCTAATCTCAGCCATGAAGATGAGCACTATAAACTCGAAATCTCGACAAAACTCAGCAAAATGGCACCTGAATTGATGTGGAAGGTGGACGCGGTCGTAGGAGAGTGATGGGCACGGGGCGGGGCACAGATTCGCACTTGTGATTGGCACCAGCCCCAAGCTCAGAAGAGAGGACGTGAGAAACATGATCGTAGCTTGAAAACAAGACTTCGTACTGGCACAAGCTTCACATCAGCAAATGACAGCATGGATTATTTGTGCATGATGTGACCATTCCTGGTAACGGTAGCCCCAGCAGAGGATTCCATAGCTAGGAAAAGGGGATACTCCCTAGTCATCTGAGAAGCCCCTGATACAAACACCACCCCAGAATCAAGGGCTTGGGCCTGATTCTGGTGGGCCCACTGGAGACTACTCGTGTACTCAGGTTCCAAACGCATCAGTTCTGACTTGGATTTAAAAAAAAAAAAAGACAGGAATTTTCCTTAGGAAACACCCATGAATATTTTCCATATCTACACCAAGTCATTTGCACAGAATCTTTTATTTTTGTTGATAGGAGTCATTCCTCATAAATGGGTAAAACGGAGAGTGTATGATTTCCTCTAAGTATTTCAGCCATTTAACAACATTGCTCCGACGTCTAGATGTACACTCTAGGAGCTGGGGGAGTCAGGGCATAGCTGGACTAATTGTTCAAGTACTCACCTAATTAAGGCTATCCACACTACATGACATCTAGGTATCAAACATTAAACATAGAGACTAATATCAGAAAACCTGATTTTTCCTGCCTCCCAGGCTTTACAGCAAGCTGTTTGAAAGGCCGAGTCTTCCACATAGCTTTCCATCAATGACAGAAAAAGTGGATTGTGGCAAGGGTTCTTTGTGAAGACCATTAATGGCAATACTGCAGCCTGCAGTGACTGTTCACTACTGTGTTACAGCATTAATGGTAGCTCATGTAAACCTCACAGACTTGGGGAGGTCTTTTGCTTCTGTTTGTAAATATTAATTATATAGATTTCTGGGAATCATTGTGGCCTTTTGTATATACTTGCATGCTCTTTTGAGCCCTATATTTTTTTCTAATAATTTTCATTCAGTAAACACATTTTAATAGAGAGCAAACACTATGTAAAGTACCAATACCGGGACTTCTTAAAACTTAAGGTAAGACTGCCCTGCTCTGTAATCAATTAGAGCTGATTACACTCAATTACCACTTAACTAATTAAAACTATTTTAAATATGCATTTCCAGTCAGTAGGAAGCAAGAGCAAAACAATGCTGTATTTATTAACAGTAGATACTTCACAATTTTTTTCACAAAAATTAAAGTGTGGAGTATGGATTCTTCTTGTTGAAATTAAAAGATGGAATGATTCGGATAGCATTTCCCTTTCTCTGCCCGCACACCTTTGTTTAACTTGTTTTAATTTCTCCAATCGCATGTCAACTTTCTGCATTACCTCTCCGTTGGCCTGGGTGCATCCTTGACCCTCTAACTTGTCCCGATTGTCCACTCTCGTGTTCTTTATTGATTGAGAATTAGGGTCCCAATTCACAGATCTAAAAGTCTCTGACGCAGAAAGAAGTGAAAGTTTTAGTTGAAATAATATTGTCCATCTTTGGGGAATTATCCTCCTTTGTTTGGCTGTTGTTTCTTTGTTCATTGTTAGTTTTGCTTTCCCTGCGGTTTCTGCTGTTTTGCTATAGAGTCTCCTGTAACCCTGAGGTGACCTTCAACGACCTGTGTTGTTGAGGCTGGCCTCGAACTTCTTCTCTCTCTGCCTTCAAGAGTCAGGACTGCAAGTAGGCACCGCCATGCTCAGCCCTGTCAGTCTGCTTGCTCGCTGTGTTTGTGTTTTTGAGGGGCAGCTGG
Organism: Neodon shergylaensis; assembly: GCA_025134845.1. Lineage (NCBI taxonomy): Eukaryota > Metazoa > Chordata > Mammalia > Rodentia > Cricetidae > Neodon > Neodon shergylaensis. The sequence continues at coordinate 7,847,565 of JABTXL010012493.1, forward strand.
GGACTCACACCTTACACATAGTAGGCAAATGTTCCTTTGAACCACAACTTGAGTTCTCAAATTTCTATTAATGTGTTTTTTTTTTAAAAGTAATTTCATCTACCTAAGGAAAAAAGAATACTAGGAGAGATGAAGTGTTGCCAGGCATTGTGGAGTCCTAACCACTCAGGACTTCAGACTGTGGCTCTTCGCAGCGCTTCTAGGTAGAGTTGAGCTGTATGTACGTGAAATGCATTTTGTTTTCTCAGGGAAGAGATTTAACCAAGGTTTCCCTGATTGAACTCCTAACACCCGTGTGAAAACTTTAGACCCCCTAGTTTATTCCCAGAGGACATGGCCCACCGTAGACCACCAAGCCACCCCGTTTAAGTTGTCCATGGAGCAACAGTGACCCCCAGTGGTCAATGGCATGATCTTGTCCACTCTGATCGGTAGCCTGAACTGAATAATTGTGTTATACGAATGGAATAGTAAGTAACCAAGCAAAGACTAACCCTTTGGGCAACTACAAAACAAATACATAAGTAGCCTTCTATCCCACTCTATTTTGTTTTAATAACGGTGAATAAATTTCACTCTAGAGTTGGTGATGATTATCTCTGTTGGTGTGTTTATTAGAGTTCTTCAAAGGTTCATAGGGGGTCAGGGACAATTTTTTTTTGTCATCGTAATTAAAAACATGGAGGATACATTAATTGGATGGTTCAGGGCTGAGTTGTTTCTAATTAAATGATTCCTGCTAACAGAACCAAGTTCGGAGTTTCAGTCTACTGTTTACCAGCTGTTTGACTTCAGACATGTCATTTAACTCTCTGAGTCTCTGCAAAAATGTAACCAATTTGTTGTGAAGATTAAAGGCACCACCTACACAACTCCTGGAGCGTAGCAGGCACTGTTTAGAGGCTACATCCTTGGAGGTAGAGGAGTTTGGGCTGAGGATTCAATGATGTAGGCTTTTTTAGAACTGTTCAAACAAGTCCTTTTTCTTTTGTAAATGTAATGAGGTCTGGGGGAAAGCAGTTTCACCTAACATATTGCTCTTATTTCTCTTTCCAGTCTTTGAAGCCATCAAATCATGCGACCATTCAGAGTATAGTGAGAGCAGTGGGGGTCGTCTCTGGAATTCCCGAGCCTTGCTGTGTGCCCGAAAAGATGTCCTCGCTCAGCATCTTGTTCTTTGATGAAAACAAGAATGTAGTGCTGAAGGTCTACCCTAACATGACAGTGGACTCCTGTGCCTGCAGATAACCCGGCAGAGAAGGAAGTCAAAGGCTCCATAGAGTCACTGGTTGGGTTTTATGGACCATTTCTTTCTTCTTTCCTTTCTTTTTAACTCTATTTGTTTTTGCACTGCCAATGCGTTTTGTCCCAAAAGATGTTTTATTGCAGAAAGAGAATGATCAAATAGATCGAAAATTTCCACCAAGCAAAACTGAACTTTATTTTCTTCTGAATGTAACTAAAAGTAAGATTTTGGTAAATGCGGACATCTATTTCTTTTTTTAATCACATAAGAAACTCAAACTGTCTTTAGGAGTGTTACAGACCCTGTTGACTTATTTTTGTATTGGGATTTAAAACTAGGTGGGAAATAACAGCAATAACTTACCTTTGTCTCTACTCATCTAACGACTAAAGAGACGTAGATAGGAATCTTGAGGTTTTTATTAGTTTTCTTGCCTTAGATTCATGGGCAACCCAGTCTGCTATACACCCAGCTGGCTTTGATGTTCATATAAAGAATTTCTGAGATTTGTTTACCTTTGCTTTTTCTCCACAATCATAGTGTGTGTTGAGTTAGCATATGCTGAGGGCTAGTGTGTGTATACACATGCCAGGTGCCTGCACTTTTGTTAAAACCTTTTTCCTTTTGTGGTTCTGAAGCTCCATCTTCATCGGATTCCTTTTCTTTTTCAATATCATATTCTGATGAGCACCATCCACTAGTGGTTGCCATGATTCAAGAGCATATGCCAAGAGCAATGCTTGATCCAGCCATCTGATGGGATGTTTTCATTTCACTGTGTTCCAGAAAAAGAGAATCAGGAATTCCATTTTTGAAAACCCAGATGTAGCTCTCCTGTACCTCCTTTAAAAAAAAACATTTCCATATGCTCTAAGCTAATTTCGGAAGTACTTCCTGAAGTTATCGGTTCTCTAGTTCTCTTGCTATTATCCTCTTTCTTTGTGTGCTGCTGTCCACAGACGTTGAGGCTTAAACTCCGTTAGAAATGACCACGTGAATGACTATCATGTTCCCCACTTATTTCTAGGCTCTCCACCACAGAGATCAAGGTATCAGCCCTCATCATGGAACTTACAGTCACTTATATCAAAGTTTGCTAAAAGCTATCCACTAAGAAAGAGAGCCAGTCCAGACCACAGTGTGTTTCCATCTCCAATAGTCAAAAGTGCCTCCTTTTAGAATTTTTGTCCTTGAAAATCGCTTTATAGTCTTTCCCTCAGAAACTGAAAATGTATCTCAGTGGGTAAAAGTGCTTACTCCCCAAGTCATTCCTGGGACCAACATGGTGGAAGGAGAGGAAGGACTCCCACAAGTTATCTTCTAACCTGTGCTCATGCGTGCACACACACACACACACACACACACACACAATATAAACATTTAAAAAATCTTGTGACTGTTTTTACCTGAAGAACAGAGTAAATTCAGGTAGTGTGTGGCTGGCGGTTGTCTCTTAGATCAGTCTTACATGATGATTAGAAATAAGAAAGTCACTTCACAGTGTATACGAGATCAGAACCCATGAGGCTTTATCCCATTTCTGCCTTAAGCTGTCTATAGAGCGCAGCCGTTATTAAAGGCTGAGAGTTTGCTTTCTAAGATGAGCTGTCTCACACACAGTCTTTCATGGATGACATTTTAATTAATAAAACATTATTTAAATGGTATACATAAAAAGTGCCTATTCGCAATGTGTTAGGCACAAGTTTCCGTACGGTGCCAATGTAAGATTTTGAGATCTGGGATTGATGGGAAAAACGTTGCATTTTTAAAAGCTGTTTCCCAGTTAAACCTGCTTGGCCATCTCTATTTCCCTCTCTTTCCCTTCTCAACCTCACTCTTCCTCCTGCCTTTCTTTCAAACACTACTCTAGCCATTCTTCCAGATACACACACACACACACACACACAAAAGATACACACACACACATCACAAAAGATACACACACACACACACATCACAAAAGATACACACACACACATCACACATCACACATCACACACACACACATCACAAAAGATACACACACATCACAAAAGATACACACACACACATCACAAAAGATACACACACACACACACCACAGAAAGACAAAGGCAAAGACAGATACACACAGGGAGAGACATTTGAAAATAAAATAATTATTTTTTATTAAACAAAAAGTCTACAAAATCCACAAAAATACCTCTGGGTTAGTTTTGTGTTGAGCATATTTACTCCTGGACGCAGAGCCTGCCCTGCAGTGTGGTTAACATAGCCAGCTACACTCCACTGGAGAATGCTAATTTTTCATCTGCAGGTGGGTATCAGTTTCAGAAAGCTTCTTGATTAGGGGTGGGAGCCTGTGTCTGCCTCCCTACTTAGAGCTAGGATCGGATCCCATCTGGCTTGAATCTGTGCATTCTTTTCATGATAACTGTTTTCTGGAATTCCAGTTAAGGGATTACCCATATCCATGCAGTATTTCAAGAATTCTTCATTGTAACCTGTGTAAATAATATATAATTTACAGAATCTAATGCTGTAGAAGGAAACTGGATATTGAATGCCTTAGATCTCAGGATTGCAGTATTCCAGATTAAATTTTACGCTCACCTAGCTATGTATTAACTGATGATCATTTATTCAATAATATAATGTTTTACTATTTCTGTATAAAAGTCTTATTACCCATTTAATATTTCATAGACAATTGTAAGTAATACTATCATCAGTCTGACTTATACAATGTTTTCTTTAACTACATTATTTAGTTAATCTCGAAGCTTTAAATTTTCTCTGTGCTACCAAGTCACAAATGTCTGAACATGTTGAATCAAGGTTGGGTTAGAGAATAGCTATGCATACCTGATCTATAAGGATGAGTAAGCAACTAAGTAAGAAATCTTGGGTAAGTCTGATTTCTCAGTATTTTAATTTAGCTTATAAGGGATAAAATGATCCCCCTTTTTCTAAAAACAAAATTTTCCCTTCAACTTTTCACACTAATTTCTGTAAATGTTTAAGTTGAAAATCTAATGCCTGTACAGTCAGTGGCAATTTAAATATATATTATATGTATATGGAAAAAGTTTAAAGATGCTTTTAATTTATTTAATGACTGTTGCGTTTCTATATTGGTAATGATTTTCTTCCTTACAAGGTGAGAAAACATCTTTTTTTTTTTAACTATAGTTCCTAGATGGGACATGCCATTTGGTTCTTTAGTCAAGTCCATGTCAAGGGTGTCTCCGTGTAACTGTGAAGGGAACTTCACTACTGATGTATTAAGCTTTGCTGAACTTGTATCATTCTCCTCCAGTAACGAAGGACTTTCATTCTATATTACAAAAATAAAAACAGCTTAATTGAACATTTTCCCATACTATTCTCTTTCCTGGGGACGATCCTGCTTCAGAAACATTTCTCACTGGGCCACATTTGATACAAGGAAAGAAGCGGAAACAAAGTTAAATCTTTCAGAAGAATGAAAGCTTCCAATGAACAGAGTTTCCCCCCAACATCTAACCAACAAAACATGACCTGCATCTTAGAGAACCACAGAAGCTCACCCAGGGGAAATATCTTGAGCCTTTGCAAGTGGGAACCCTTCTCGCAACTCATTTAATGTTTTCTTCCTTCATTAGACCACAAACTCTACATTTTGTGATAGAGAGATGTAGGTTTTTAATTTTTTCCCTTAAATGTCTGGCTTCCTAGCTCAATGATAACTTTATTTCTGCAGCCAAGATTACCACATATTGTCCATGTTAGAATGTTAAGATCTAAATGTAATTAGTCTGATCTTTATGTAATTAGCCTGATCTTTGAGATGCTGTTTAAATTGCAAAATTATCTTTATGGAAAAAAAGGCCTGAGGGTATGGAATAAAATACACTCCCCTGCCCTTCCTACCCTTCAGTCTGAGCCTACTCCGCTGTGGTAGGGTGAAAGCCAAGCTAGCTGAGACTAGAAGCATTAACTGATCATCTTGAGCAAGTTCCCTGTTCTCGCACAGCCTTGTCTATCTTACATATAAATGAGGTACTAAACTCCTGCCTCTTTACCAGCCATACATGTGACGGAAGATTGCCGACAAGATTATGCAAAAAAACTTGAAAAACTGAACATCAAGGGGGAAAAAACAAACCCAGTTTAAAATCAGGGCAAAGAATTCAACAGAGAGTTCTCAAAAGAGGAAATACAAATGGCTGAGAAATATTTTTTCAAAGTTATATTGAAGTTACACCATCAGATAAATACAAATTAAAACTACAGAACGGATAAGATCTTTTAAAAGGGGGGGGGGGCAAAAATATCAGTGTGGAGTTGGGGAAAGAGGAGCCCTAATTCTCTGCTGGTGTGATTGCAAACTGGTGCAGTCACCATGAAAATCAGCGTGTAGGTTCCTCAGATGGCTAGAAATGGATATTCCACAGGATCTATCTGTACCACTCCTGGGCATATACACAAGGGACTCCATATCCTACGTGAATACTTGCTTGTCCATGTTCATTGCTGCTCTGTTCACAATAACCATAGTGGAAACAATCTAGATGCCAATCAGCTAATGAATGGAAAATGGAAACATGGTATATCTTCACAAAAAATATTATTCATCTGTTTAAAAAAAGTGAAATTTGAAGGCAAATGTATGGAGCTGCAAACAGTCATCCTGGGTAAAGTAACTCAGATACAGAAAGACAAATATCTTGTTTTCTTTCATATGTGCATGAATCATTGGACAGGTGTGTTTTTATCTGAAAAATCCATAGATGTCAAAACACTAGTAAGGAAATATGGGAGGAAAGAGAGAATACATTGATAAAAAGGGAGAAAATGTAATATTAGAACAGGGAAGAGCCAATGAGATGGGGAATGGGAGGAGATCATAGTAGAAGAGAGAATATGGGAAAGGGATCCCTTTAAAAAAAAGTCATATGAAAGCCTACTACTTTAAAAGCATCCTAAATTATAAATACACAATAAAAAGAGTTTAAATGGAGTTACACAATAACAAGAGTATAAGACCCCCACCAGAAACCACCAGCAAGCAAGTACAAAGCCCAGTAACAGAAATGGATTAGCACTTTTGGCAACAAGTCCCTCCTGGGGACTGACAAATGTCCCTAAATTACGTTGTCATTGCTCTTGGTTGCCCTCCAGGACTTGATGAAGACACTGAACCCTTGAGTCATAGAGCATGGACAAATCAAGCCGATGCTATTCTGGATGGTTTACCCTTAGTGACTAGCATTCCTAGTGATGGAAGGTGCTATGCACTCATCTAGAGAAAAAAGTACTCATCAGTCCTACATGGGACATCTGTATCAACCCTTTCCCTCAGGGATCACCACAGAAGAGGAACCCGTGGTGCTGGATGACAACAGTGAAACTGGTTTCAGGACACAACAGGGCAACTGTGACATAAACTCACAGTAGTGATAGCAGCGAGCTCACCTGGTCAAGCTAGAGCCAGACCAAATCCCAGCATGAATTGGCATCCCTAGCTGGGGAGCTAGTGGCACTTGACAGCTTCTGGAAGAGGCAGAACTAGTTCTCTTTAAAGGTATGACTCCTGATTGGTTGAGCATGCACTGGTGACTCCTGATTGGTTGAGCATGCATCAGTGACTCACGTGTTGCCAGCAGAGCCCTCCCCCCTCCCCCCCCACTCCCTCCACTCTCCCCCCCCCCCCCGGCCCAAAAAAAAAGGGGGGGGTTGTGCCCCCCCCCCCCCAACGGGGCCAAGGGCAGGGGGGAGAAAGACACCCCCTGAGTCGGGGGGGGGGGGCTGTCAAAGCAGGAACTTGTTTAATGGTATCAAGCAGGGACTTATATAGGGCTGTGATGGGGTGGAGAAACCTGGGATGGGCCAAGGCAGAACAAGGAATAAGGGTCAATAATATTCTGTCACTCTAGAGGTGGCTGGGTGGAGGCAGGTCTAAGTTGAGTAGCCAGAGACAGGTCTCCAAATTCTTGCTAGGCTCAGGAAGTTACACTAGGCCTCATGTCAAATCAAGTTAGGCTCAGGAAATTACACTGGGCCTCACACCCCAGCCTCATGAGTCCCAACAAGGTGGGTATGTGAGGAGGTGCAGGTGATTCTGTGAGGAAATGGTGGGAGGTGGAGAGTTACTGTCATCAAAATAAATTGTATGAAATTTTCAAGGAATTAATTAAGATGTTATTTTAAATTCTTACCTCATGTGCTTTGAACCACTGAGTATTTGAAGAGGGTTACCATGATAGCCACTGGGCACAAGAGATTGGGAGAGCAACTCATTCAGCAGTGGCGGAAAGGGAAGGATGCAAAAAAGTGGGCCAACTGGTTTAAGACACAACCTAAAATTAGCTCTGATGTAGGCTTTAGATGCCAGGCACCTGGTGATCAACCAAAACAACTCGCAGTAGACGAAACAGTTGGTGAGTGTGACCTGAAGGCTGCCTGTATCATGACCATTCAATTCTAAGATTGAATAAAATTAAAGTTTCGGTTCTTCAGTTCAGCCACATTCGAGTCCTTCCCAGCCTCATGTTACTAATAGCTTCTTTTATTGCTTTGCATAGGCATAAAATATCTCCATTACCAGTGAGTCTGACCTAAAGGATAAGCAGGAAGTAGCCTCACTTTGGCTGTAGGAAAGGAGGGTTCTTGTCTAATCATAGACTCTAAAAATGATTAAGTTCTTTGGTAGATTAAAGATCAAAAGACAGTTACAAAAAGATAAACTATACTTTTTGAGATCGTGTGTTTATCACTCTGATGGATAAGCTGTCTCGAATCATTTCTCCTGCTTCTGGGTCCAGTTTCTACTCAATTTAGTGCTTAATATAGATGTTAACTTACATAGAGAGCTGTGCAACTCCTTCTAACATTATATGACCAAGAAGATCCCAACAAGGCTTTCTCTGATTCTAGCAACTTCTTAGATGGCATTGGATCTTCCAGAAGTCACTTGTAATCAGTCACGTCTATTTGGGCAAGAAGATGCTCTTGTTCATCTTAGGAAAGTTCAGCATCTTTGTAGGTTGTAGGTGTGGCTTCTCTTACCTGTAATCTCAAGACTAGGGAGGATGAGGCAGGAAGAGCACTGTGAGTTCAAGGCCAGCCTGGTCTGCAATCAATCCACAAGTGTGGTCTGTGTCAAAACAAGTACAACAAAAACAAAAGAATGTGCATAACTTAGTTGTTGTAGGGGCCAGAGTCTGCAACCTTAGCACTCTAGAGGTAGAGCAGACAGTTCTAGGTCATACTTCATTCTACAGAGAGTGTGAGGCCACCCTTGACTGCATGAGATGCTTCCTTTAAAATGAGATGTGCAGATAAAGATAATTAAGTAAACAATATTAAATCACTTTGCTCTGGTGTTCATCAGCAGTCATTTCAATCCAGTTTTGATACTATCTCATCTTAATCAGCTGTCCAGGCAAACGACTTGACAAATCAAAGGTGTTAGACACAATCATGTAAAATGCTATACGAGAAAATCAGATTAAGTGTGTAAAATATTACATAAAGCACAATTTCCGTATACATTTTACAAAACTGAGAAATCTCCAAATTTTCATCAACTTTACTTCTTTGGAGATATCAAAACATGTAATAAACACTTAGAAATAACTTGGTCAGAAAGGTAACTATTTCCAAGGCTGAAATAGAACATCGTGGGTCTAAACTAAACAAAGACAGTTCGTTTTAGACTCCCCAGCTGGTTCTCCATGTGAGGTTGAATGTTTGCCCAGAAAACCACAGACTTACAAGGAAAGTCTTGAGCTTCAGTTACCAGAGAGAGTTGCTTTGTGCATTCTGAGGACGTGTGCTCCTCTATTATTTTAAAAACAAACAAAAAAAAAAAACAAAAAACAAACAACCCTCCCCCACTATTTTAAGCTGTTCAAGCTACAAAAATCCAAGACAACTGAGGGGAATTGCTAGTGTCTCCTATACTTAGAACGAAGCTCGCACAGGGCTCATAAACCATGGGATAGGTCTTAGTTGTTTTTCACAGTGTGTAGAATGCAATAGGATTTGTTTATCAGTTATTCCCTCTAGAGTTTTGGGTGGAATTTTAGTCACAGAAATAAGATGTTTGGAATGGAATTCTTGAGCACTGAATACAAACTGATAGGTCTATAAGATGTCCAAGTTGAGAAGAGCTCTTTCAGTGTGTGAGAAGGCAGTGGAAGTCATGGCTGCTGCAGCTCCTTTTACCCTTTGTCATTCTGATTGGTCAGCTGATTGGTCTTTCCTTCACCTCCTAGTGGGCTTGGATGATTCCTGGTTTTCTGTTTTCTGATTGTATTGTCTTCCCTGTTCGCCTCTGTTTGTCTATTGCTCCCATGAAGTGTATTCCTTCCTGTCTTGTGGTTTAAGCCATCACCCTTCTTCCTTTGTGTATAGAATTCTCGTACGCATTTTCTGAGGTGCTGGCTGTTATCATGAATCACCCTAATTGTGTTTGTCTTGAAATATTATAATTTCTCCATCTATTCTAATAGATAACTTTGTTGGATATTGTAATCCCAGTCTCCAGCTTCCATCTTTGGAGGCCCTCTCCTGTGTGCACGTTGAGCCCTCTCCAAGGAGGGTCAAAGTAGTCCACCAAACCTTGACACTTCCCAGGAAAGGTAAAGACCACTCCCACAGGCTATTTAAACTGCTCCCCAGAAAAAAAACAAGTAGTTTTTTCTCTTCCTCTCTGGTGGTCGCGTTGGCGGCTTTCCATTTCCGCTCAGGGCCCACCTGGGAGCACAGGTGTCTAATTAAACCTGGATATCTTTTAATTTGGTCTGATTTGGTTTGATTGGGATTATTCACCAATGGGGAGGCTTGGTTAGGAAATATTCCTAACATCTTGGAGGTCCCATTAGGAGCTGTTTTTCCTCTGGGCCCAAGTCCATGTGTTGGACTTATCTCCTTAACCCCGTTCTCTCTGCCAGACTAAAACCGACTTCCAGGATAGATCGGCTTCATCTTGGTGAGTCCCTTTTTCCCCCTATGCTACTAGGGTTTTGGGGTACCCATTTGTATTTACTTTTGTCGATTTTCGGGCTTTCACAGAAGCCACAGTCTGCGCCGAAAGCCTGATCCAAGCAGCTGAGCCAGGCTTAGCTGAGGTGAATTTTGATTGACCAGGGACGCCTGCCATTCAATTTTCACAGCCCCGTTTTGGCCCAAGAGTTATTTCAGTGGGTGCACTGTGATAGACTTGAGCCACACAATTGGACATAGACTTTTGAAATGGGCGCTTGCAATTTGAAGCCAGATCTGTTATCACCCCTGGGCTGCCTCTTAAAAAATCTTTATAAATTGGGACTCTCAGATACAATCCCAAACTAATTTCTCTATGGACTAAGATTTGGCATCAAATACGACATTGACAATGGGACACGACGGCCACCAGAGGGAACCCTTGAGTTTACTGTCCTCAGACACCTAAAAAATTTTTGTAGCCTGGAGACAAATGGACAGAATCTTGTACGTCCATGGTTTTGGGGCAGGGCACTCTCGCCCTTCCCTCCATAGCCATGTCTTGCAACACTGGTTCTAGTCGCTAGGCACACAGTGTCTCCAGATTCCCAGCCACCTGGGAGTTGGGATCCCAATAGCTTGGCCTTGACCACGCAACCAGCGGCACTGGCCCCTCCCCTACTCTCTTGAACCCTCACTACCTGTTAGGCTGGGAGCCTAGGCCCCAGTCCCTGGCATCTATCTCAGCCCCTAGGCCTGGTCTGGACTTCAAATCCCAGCAGGCCAGTGAGGGGTCAGGACCACTCCCCAGGGTACTTAAGTGATCCCCCAAAAGAAGAACACGTGGGCCCCCTTTCTTCCTCCCTGGGGTAGCTTTTCTGTGGCTTCCCGTTTCCCCCTCAGGGCCACACGAGAGCGCAGATCTTCCATTAAACCTGGATATTTCTTAATTTGGTTTGTTTTGATTTGGCTTGATTGGCAATTTTTGCGTCATCAGAGAGCTTGCTTAGGAAATATTCCTAACACTACCCAACTCCCTCCTGTGGCGGAGCAATATTCTCCACATTCCTCTCCTCACCCACCCTCACTTACTCCCTTCCTAGGTCAACTTTCTCCTTACCTACTTTCCTCCCCTCCCCCACACTGCATCTTCCTACCCTTGGACCCCATCTACACCCTGGGCTAACCCCTCCCAGTTCTCCCCCATCTCTTCCCACACCAAATCTCTCCATAACCCCACCCTTCTCTGCCCTCTAGGGGAAGTAGCTGGAGCCAATGGCATTCTTAAAGTCCATGTTCCCTTTCTCTTCCAGATCTTCCTCAGATAGAAAAGCAGCTGGGTTATAGAGTTTTGCTATCTATCCCAGGCCCACGATCTATCCTGGCATGACTTCTATGTTATCCAGGCTTTTACTCTCACTCCTGAAGAGCGAGGTAGAATCCAGGCAGCAGCTAGACAGTATGCAGACCAGACTCATTTAGTAGACAGTATGGTCCCTGCAAGGGAAGCCACAGAACCACACTGGGATTACCAGTCTGGCCAAAGCAGCCAACAGAAGCAGGTTCACTGCCTCCTTCAGGGGATGGAAATGGTCTCAGAAAAAGTAGTTAATTTTGACAGACGAAGACCCAGCCAATTTTTAAAAAAGACCATGGACCAACATGCCAGGCTGGACCCAGTCTCCTCAGCAGGAACCATGGTCCTAGCTACCCATTTCATTTCTCAGTCAACACCAGATATTAGAAAAAACATTTAAAAACGCCGAGGATGGTTCTCAAACCCCTATACAGGAATTGGTGAAGATGGCCTTTAAAGTTTTTAAATGGCCAAGAAGAAACAGCTGAGTCCTCCTGACAGACAAGGCTTTTTAACAGGTAGTTAAGCTCTAAGCCCAAGCCTTTTCCAGCTGCCCTGGGCAAAGGAAGTCAACCATGAGACTCCATTCACTGGAGCTCAGCCCAAGTCAACCTCGCTGGCAGGCTTCTTCAAATATGCTCTAAATAACCATTTGGCATGATATTGCCCTGAACCCCCACTAGCTATGAGGCCATGCCCTATCTGCCAGCAACCTGGAAATCACAGTAGAACTCTCAGCTCCTTCTCTAGCACTATGTCTCCCTGCATATTGTCATCTTACACCATGATGATAGTAGACTGAACCTCTGAACTCTAAGTGAGCCCCTATTTTTCTTTTGAGAATGAGATCCCTTTGAACAACTTTACTTAAAGTTCTTGACTAATGACCTGCCTTTCCTGATTTGTTTGCATCAATGTAGGGGCTCCAGATATTAGTGTTCCCTGTGCAATATAAGGAACAACCCAATTGGTTATTTTTATAAATTGTTTCTGGAATATTTGTTGTTAATCTCTCCCAAAAATTATAGCAAACACTTTATCTATGTTCATTTTCTGCCTATACTGAAGAAATTTCAGCATTAGTAAAAGGTACTACAAATTCTATTGGGTCCATTCCTGTTAATTGACAAAGTCTTAATTTTTATTTCAGAATTAATTCAGAAACTTTTTTTCTACATAGGTGTTTAATGTTTTACTCTGTTTGTGTTACAAAAATATAAATTCTAAAATATTATCTTCTCTCTGCATAAGAATTCCTGTAGGAGAATGAGTGTAAGGTAGAATGACTAGGATGCAATCAAGCTCTGGATAATTTTTTTTATACCAGAGTGAATTTTCTCTTAGCCTCAGATGATAGTTTTTTTTTGTACTATTTAAGTCCTTATCACCTTATAAGGTTTAAAATAAATAAATACTTAGTTATTTATTATGGGCCATAGTCAGTTAATATCTCCCAGAAATTTTTGAACATTAAGAGTTTGTAAATAATCTTACCTGGCTTGAATTTTTTGAAAACCTATTTTATATCCTAGATAATTAAGAAAATCTCCTCTTTGTATTTTTTCAGGAGCAATTTGTAGTCCCCAGAAAGGCAATATTTTCTTTACTTCTTCATTTTTTCTATGGTATCTGCATTTGAATCAGCTAGTAAGATATTTATATGATGATAAATTATGGATTGAGGAAACTTTCCAATGACTGTTGTACAAAATATTGACATAGGGTGGGGTTGTTTATCCTCCCTTGTGGGACAACTTTTCATTGATAACTTTTAGTGGGCTGGGAGTTATTATACATAGGCACCATGAAGGCAAATTTTTCTCTATCTTGTTCTTGTAAAGATATAGTAAAAAAAGCAGTCTTTTAAATCAATTACTATAATAGAACATCCTTTAGGTGATAGAGAAGGAAGGGGAGTCCAGGTTATAAAGAACCTATCAGCCGAATTACTTTATTTATGGCTCTCAAAGCTGTTAACGTTATCCAGTATCCAGATTTCTTTTTAATGACAAATGTAGGAAAATTCCAAGGACTGGTCGATTCTTCAATATGTTGAGCATTCAGCTGCTACTAAACCATCTGTTCTAATGTCTGATTTTTCTGATGTTGAAGGCCATTGTTCCACCCAGAAAGGTTTAACGTTAACCATTTTAAAGGTAGGGCTGTTGGTACCTTGAAAAGATTACCAGCTGTTGTATCCCGTTTATGTACAATCTGAATAGTCTATGACTGTTCTTTATAATACTTCTTAATATTTTTGTCAGAAACATATGTTAGTTTATGGTTTGTTTCTGAGATTGGAGGAATGTTAATCTGGGTATTCCATAGCTGTAACAAATTACTTCCCCATAAATTCATTGCTTTGTTAACCACACATGGCTTTAATTTTTCTCTTTCCTTCTGGCCCCATACATTTGACCTATCTTGTACTTTTTTAACCTGAGAAAAAATTCCAATCCCTAGAAGCTGAACATTTACCTCCTGAAGAGGCACATTTAGATGCCAAGATTTTGGTACAATTATTGTTACATCTATACCTGTGTCTACCAAACTGGTAATTTCAATGCCATTTATCTGTTTTTTTAACTTTAATCTTTGATCATATATAGAACTTTGTCAAAATATTTGCTTTATGATTTCTCCTGAAAACTTATTTTTTTTCAACTTGTAAAGTTGTTCTGTCATCCATGGCAATGTGGTTTTCACGACAGGAATTGTCTTTTAATTGCTCCGTGGAGGAGTTTTCCCAATGCTGACAGGGAATGATTGAACCGAATTTGACACAGAGGGCTGTGAGAGGCCCACCAAAGCATTTCCCAATGGGAAAGAGTTACCTTGCCTGTCTCTTGTTGATCTGCATTCATTAGTCCAATGCTGGCCTTTGCCACCTTTGCCACACCTTCTGCATACTCCAGAAAACTGGGGCTTTCTGTTTGGAATATCTCCAGAAAAAAAATATTGTTTCTAGTATGCCTTGCCTACAATCCCTTTTTAGATTAACTTGTTTATCACAATTATAACATCTGACATTTTGATTTTTCTTAAAGTTTTTTGAAATTATCTCTCTTATCTAAGCATCATCATGGTTATGAGATTCAATATTGACTGTATTACAGATCCATTCACCTATGAGTGCTGATCTTTCTTTTAAAGGCTTGATTCCCTCTTGCATTGTAAATTAGCATTTTCAAAAGCCAAATATTCAATTACTGTTTGTCTAATTTCTAGATCTGATATCATTCTGAGGTAGATTGTGCTCTAACTTCCTACCTGAGGTAGATATCATAATGAGGTAGATTGTGCTCTAACTTCCTCTGTTTATGTCTGAATATTTTTTTATTTTTTGTAACCTTTTCCAAGGCTTATATCATACTGGTCACGTTTTTATTATTTTCATTAGAAATCATTATTTCAAGTAAGTATTTCTAAAGCTTGTATTTTATCAGTCAAATTTTTATTATTTTCATTAATAAGTATTATTCAGGCTTGTATATTATCAGTAGTAACATATTCTAAAGCTTGAATCTTATGAATAGCAAGTTTTTCTAAGGTTTGTATCTTATCAGCCAATTTCTCATATTTGACACAGTTATTAGATCATTTTTAAGGATAAAATATGAATTACCAAGCTGATAATAATTATATCCGACATCAAGTCAATCCCAGCTAAATTGTTTATCCCCTCATTTATATTTTCTATGTGCATCCCATCCATAGTAGCAGTAAACAGAGTGCTAAATCCCTGCATTGTGGCATTTTCAATTTTTAACATTGAAAATCTTTTAAGATTGTGCTCCCTCCTTTTTTTAAAAAAATCTATCTATCTATCTATCTATCATCTATCTATCTATCTATCTATCTATCTATCTATCTATCTATCTATCGTCTAGTTTTCCCAAACTATCTTACCAGTTGCTGGTACCAATGCTCTAAGGATTGGGTTTTGCAAAGATATTCGATGTAGTGATGATTTTTTACCAGCAGATGGAACAGGTGTGACATCAAGGCAGGAGAGGAGCTGTTACTGGGAGATCCAGGTGTAAGAGAAGTCAGCAGTTGGGGCTCAGCATGCTAGGAGAGAATATGCTACAGCCTAAAAGTTGACCAGAAGATGGCAATGGGGAGGAGTGGCCAGGCAGCCACACTAGCTTTTGTGCTGACCCTTGTGAGTGCCAGGCCAAGTTGGCCTGGGAGGGGTAGCAGGCTACTGCTGTGCTAAGTGGAAAGTGAAGACTAGGGTGGCTATGGTATGGCAGATCACATCGCTTTGGTGTTATTTAATAATGCCAGGGCAGGAACTAGATATTGCTATTTCTCTTACCATTTATTAAAAAATAAAACTTGTAGATAAATATTAATGATAAAAAGCTGAGACGATCACAGGCAACTGCGAAGTACACTGCCACTATGGCTTCTTTGTGTGAAAAAGCCAGAACAACCTTCTGGGCCTGCCTGCTCTCTAGAGGGCCTTCTTTCTCTCTTCCTGAGTCCACCAAAAACTCTATGATCCATTCCAGAGAGCTGAATGTGAAGCCAGCCTCTCGAACAAAATCTTCTGTTCACTTGAACAATCAGACCACAATGTAAGCAAAATCCTGTAGCAGTGATATAGAAACTTCCTCCATGTGTATAACGTGATGATGACTGAGATGTAGGGTACCATACCGTAAGTTTTATTACTAAATCCCATTTCACGATTGTTTCCTTCACAATTCTTTCATTATCACAATTACTTCTTGATCCTGAAAGTGTTAATTGAGCTCTGTGTTGTGCATGCTCTGAAGAATGCGAATATAAACACAAAGGAGATGCTCCTCGAACCTGCCCTAAAACAGCTCATAGTCCAGTCTATTCAACATGTGACTCAATAGGCAAATAGAGTCTATAGAAGACCAAGAAAGCCGAGTGTCTTCCAACCTTCCTCAGAAAGTCCTAGGACATTGTGTAGGAAACAGCAATCAGCAACCTCTTCTTGATATCTAGACAGTAGAGATGATTGTTACTGTCTTAGGTTGACTATTTGCCTCCATGGTTTCCTGACAGTTGAGAATAATAGTTAGGGGACATCTGGACATGAAATCTAGACACCGTGGATGTAAATGCCATTCCATGTAGGAATACCATTACACAAATAATATTGATGTGGTCTGACAGATATTTACTCAGAGAATCGTCAGTGCCTCCCAATCCATCGCTTCTGAGCAAACCGTCCAGATTCAGTACTACTGACCTTAAAGCACCAGCCATTGGGAACATATTTCAATAGAATGCATTATGTTAATAATCTTCTAACCATCATGACCATCTTAGCTTTCCCAGGGCTTGTTCCAGATTCCATTTGTGCCTTGGCATAGCTAAAGCAACACACTTTCACTCTCAGAAGTGATCTCATTTGTTTAATAATTTTTTTATAGCCAGCCAACTTGTGATTAATAGAGGCTAATTCTCGCTTTGCTTTCATACAGAGAATGGTTTGCTTTTCATTTCTGAACCACTTGCTGTGTGCTAGGCATTCACTCAAGCCATCCTTTCCTTCACAAGCGTTAAATGTAAAAATATTGAGCTGTCCTGTACACAAGAAAATAATGAGTTCATCAATTGGGTGGACAAAGGCTTTGTGCTTTTCCTTCTCAGTTCAGAGAGCAGGGACCTGTCCCCCACAGCGGCCATTGACATGCCTGTGGTTAAATAGTAGGCGTTTCTCCTGACATTCACCTGCACTCATTTCCTTATTCTTCCAGGATCCAAAGAATAACAAAGTCCTATCGCAACAACTGTCCCTATGGGAAAGGCTTAAGAGGGCAAAACCAGTTCAGCCCATCAAGTCCGCGGCTACATCCTTGCTCACAAAAGAGAAGCATCGGAGAACCTCATATGGACGTTTGAGATTCTGTCGTTTTATTTTACCACTCTCAGATCCTACAATAACAGCAGTAGCCGCCTCTTAATAACCATCCAGTCTGTTAACTTCCATTTAAAGTCTGAATCCAAGCAGCCAGACCTTAGCTTCTTACTCCCACCACTAGAGGGCGACCAGTTACTAGCCTGGAGAGACAATACCACAGGCTTATTGCATCCTAGCTTTTGCATGAAGCCTTGGTGCTCTGGTTCAGTTGAATGCGACCCTACTACTATGGAGACATAGAGGTCAGGAAACCGTTTAGTCCTGGCATTATAAGTTTGCTTCTCAGTGTCGCTCTTCATCGTGAGATAATTATTCTTAGTGAAGGTCTTCACTCGAGTTTTGAAGTTAGACTCGGATGCTAACAAAATGCCTTCCTCCCTGTTTTTCTTTTGAGTTGATTGTTCTCAGAATAAAAAGAAACTCATGCGCCAAATCTAATCATAAGTGAACTGAGACAGAAAGTAGAACAGAGAACAATGAACATCACTTCCAACTGTGGGCGGTCACTTGTATAAAACTGAATTGCCTAGGCTCCATCAAGAGACATATAGGTCACGTTACCCATTTCTGATTTGTAATTGAAAAACATATTATTTTTACAGATTTATATTATAAATATAAATTATAAAATATAAATTTATATTATAAATATATTATAATTGTTATATTATAACAATATTTCTACTAGCATGCCAAAGAACTCAACTTCATAACAAATGTTACAGGGCCCCCTGATTTCATGTTTACATGGATTACTTTGAGAATGATTATGAGATTAAAGATAGGCTTGGCAAGGGAACCAATTGTTTAACACATTAATAGCACAACACCTTATGGATGACCTGAGAAACAGAGTCAGCTACAAGCTTGAATTCCTGTGGACTATTTTAAAGAATGTAACTGTCCTGACAACTTTTATAAGTTTCTTTGGCAGGTTCCACTTGGAAAAGTCATACAGTATCATTGTCTTTTCCTTCCTGCCAATTCCCTGGCAGACACTATAATGCTCAACAGCAATGTATGAGGATGAGTCAGGTCTTGGAGATCAGAATGAAGGAATATTGAATAATGTTCTTGGTCTCATATAAAAACTAAACTGTTATTCCCCAATTTTTTTGCAAGCTGGGTGTTTTTAGATTATTTAAATTCTGCTTGTGCATAATGATGGAAATTTTCATTTATGTACAACTTGGTCTAATGTACACTGTAAGCTACCATGCTTGGTAGAACATTTAAAGATTAGTGTTAAATCGCACCACTGATGTTTAAAGAAATGCTCAAAGATTTTGGGGGGGGGGGTTATATAAAACATCATGTCCAAACCATATTTTGTGTTATGTGGTTCTCTTATAAGAAAACACGATATGTTTATTTGAAAATGTTTAAAAGATACAGACAGCCCAAATCTAATTTGATGAATAGTTATCATAGCTGTAAATCAATGTTACAGAAAAGTAACTGAACTAGAGAATCAGAAGATAGGCATTCAGAGAAGCTATATTAACAGTGAATGCAGGTTTTTAACTCTTTGGTTTCAGTTACTTCATGAGTAATTCAAGCACTCATTTATCCAAAACAAAGGTCAAATGCACTTGGCATGCCAACGATTGTCTAGATATAGAGGCAAGAACACTTTGTTGAAGTTACATTTTATAAAAGGGAAACAGAAAGCAAGTAAAGCAAATACAAAGTATCTTCTATTAGAGAACCGTAAAACACAGTAAGAGGAACAGAGGTGGAGTATCAGGACACTTAGGATTCTAAACAGAATCCAGAAAAAAAAACCTAAATTCCTGGCAGATCGTTTTAATTGACTCTAACAAGTTCAAGGAAAACCAAGAAAGCCAACGCTAGAACAGGGCTAGTGAGTAAGACAGGACAGAAGGCCATTATGTCAGGGAGGGACAGAGATAGAGGACTGGCTCCTGCTACAGTTTGTGAATGGTTCTTCTTTTCTACGTGTTCTAAGTGACGTCAGAAACCACTGCAGAGTTGTATGGAGCGGTGTCCTGGCTCCTCTTTCACAGGTGTGCATGGTCTGTTATAGTAATAATAGTCAGAAAGGAATCATGAACAGGTGTGTGTGGTCTGTTATAGTAACAATAGTCAGAAAGGAATCATGAGTGTCAAGTTGGCTAGGGGACAATTTTAATAATCCAGAGAAAAACTAAGAGTGGCTTAAACAATGAGGCAACACAGCAAATCAACTTATGTCTCTAATCAATTTCTTTGAGGTACTGATAATTGAACCTTGAGTTTCATGCCAGACAGACCAATCTCCCTAACTCTACTTAAATAATGCTTTGAAGGGGAATGATTTAAATTGCACATTTCTTCACAAATATAAGAAAGTATATTTTCTATTATTCATTATATCTACTATTCCGGGTCAATTTTATAAATAATTTATTAAGTTCACTTGATTTTTATTTTTAATTCTATTTTTTCTTATTTTTGAAATTATAAAATGTATGTGGAATAAAATATGATCATACCTACTCCCATTTCCTCCCTGTAAATCCTTGTGTATTCCCTAACATTCATCCTTGCCAACTCATTTATAAAACTGTAATACTTACAGAGATAATTTTCTTCAGTTGGATTAAATTTTTTATTGTGCACCTCTTTGAACCACATGCCACTGCTTTACTTTTCTACTTGTCAATATTATCAGCATTGATTCACTTTTTCTTCTTTTTATATAAATCATTAGATAATTACTGAAGCAAAAGCAATACTGGACCATTACATGACTCTATGTGTAAAGTTCCTGAGTAGACAGCACTAGGCTAAACATTAAAAAAATCCATCTTGTGTATTCATTTTCTTACTTGCATATCGTGAACGCAAGCTGTAGAAGCAGAAGCATCAGCAAGCCCTACTGAGCGATAGAAAAAAGCTGATGGCCGAGCTCTGCTTTGGA
Organism: Neodon shergylaensis; assembly: GCA_025134845.1. NCBI lineage: Eukaryota > Metazoa > Chordata > Mammalia > Rodentia > Cricetidae > Neodon > Neodon shergylaensis. The sequence goes on from JABTXL010012493.1 coordinate 7,867,948, forward strand.
TAACTAGAATTAAACTCAACTTTGAAATACACAAAGAAGTTCAAAATGAGCATGTTGAAAACTTCCTTGGATTCTGTGCACTCCTCTATCTCATTGGGAGGGTGTTATACACTGTTACAGACCTCTATGAAAAAATGTATTATCGGCACTGTGGTGATATTTTGTTTGTGCTGTAACAAATAAAGCTTGCCTGAAGATCAGAGTGTGGAGCTAAGTCACTAGTTAGCCATTGAGGACAGGTGGTGGTAGCACACACCTTTAATCCCGGCACTGGGGATCACACACCTTTAATCCCAGCACTTGGGATCACACACCTTTAATCTCAACACTGGGGAGATAGAGACAGGAGTGATAGGGCTGGGCAGAGAGAGTAATATAAGGCAGGAAAAGACAGAAGTTCAGAACATTCAACCTGAGGATTTGTGGAAACAAGACCTTGCCCTCTTTGTCTGAGAATTTGGTAGAGGAAAAATATCTTTCTAGTGGCTGACTCCTTTACTCCTCTGATCTTTCAGAATTTACCCCAATATCTGACTCTGGGATTTTATTATTAAGACCAATTAGATTCATGCTACATGGAAACTTTATTAAATATTGATGGCTGATGCATGTGGTCTAGTCTAGGGCTCTCTATTCTGTTCCATCAAGCAATATGTTTTATCTTTTCTATTTCTGAGAAAAATGTCTTTAGGGTTCCACTGGGGACTGTATTGAAACCATTGCCTGCTTCAAACAGTTCACAACCACAATCTTTCTATTTACTTATATTGTCTTCAGTATTGTGGTCTATATTTTTCCATGTTTAGTTCTTCATCGTTGGTTAAATTTGGTCCCAAATAATTACTGTTTTAATGCTATTTAAAATGAGATTGTTTGTCTGGTTTCTTTTTGAATAGTTTTCCTTAAAGCACAAGAAATAAACATTTTATTTTTATTTTATTTATTTTCAATCGAAAAACATTTTCCCTACAATACACTCTGATTACAATTCCACTCCTCTGTGTCATTGCAGATCCTCTAAACTTCCCCACTGACACAGATCCACACCTCACTCATTAGAAAATATCTAAAAATTTATAATAAAACATTATACAAAGTTGAGTTTAATTCCAGTCACTCAAATCAGAGCTAGGCCATCAGCTTGGTTTTCTATTTTCACATAGGGCTTGCTAATGCTTCTACTATTTGTTTTCATGATATGCAAGTAAGAAAACGAATACACAAGATGGATTGTAATGTTTAGCACAGAATTGTCTACTCAGGGACTTTTTCTATGATTTTTCTGAAAATATTTCCTGTGTCTTTGATGTTGGTTTCTACTCCTTCCTTTATTCCTATTATTCATAGATTGGGCCTTTTTCTAGTGTTCTAGATTTCTTGAATGCTTTTTGTACCTGGATTTTTTTTTTTTAGATTTAACATTTTCTTTGATTGAGGTATTCATTTCTTGTATCTTATCTTCAACACCTGTCTAGGCCATCTGGGTTTGGGATGATTATGATTCTAGGTAACAGTATCTGGTCTTGTCTTTGTTTGATTGGTTCCATGGTTTCTGCTGCATTCTCTGGATCTTAGAAACATGTAGCGGATGTGGATTTCCTGTTAGGGAGTTCTTCGAAGTCATTGCTAGGTGTTTCTAGGTACTGGGGGCTGAAACAAAAGAATGGGGATGTGCTAGAATTGGCGATTGTGTTTGTGTGTGTACATGTGTGAGAAAGGGTTCGTAGGAAGGAGGAAAGCCAGGTCTCCCATGACATTTGGCAGTGTGTCCACAGGGAGTGGAGTCAGAGAGGAAGGACAAGCTCCTGCAAGTACTCTGCTATAGGGCTGGGATGAGTCGGAGATTGGAAACCGAGGACAGGACAGAAGACTGACTATGTAACCATGATTTTAGTACCATGTATAATTAGAAGCTTCATTGAATGTGCTTGTTAGTTACACGTCTGTTCTTGCTTGATGGTATGAAGAGTTTTCTGACTATAAGCTCATGTCGTCCGCACAGGGAAACAATTTCACTCCTCCTTTTTCAATTTGGATGAGTTCTATATCTCTTCCTGCCTGATAGGTCTGGCTAAGGCTCCCACTACTATTGGAATCAGAAGTGGAACGAATAAGCATTTTCACCTTGTCCCTGGTCTTAGAGAAAAACCATTCAGGCTTTACCACTGAGTATAATGAGCTGCAAGCCTGTCATATGTAGCTTTGTTGAGGCCAATTTCAGCTATAGTTATTGCTTTGTCTTCTTTTGTTTATAGTGAAGGAGTCACATGCCGTAAAGCTTTTCTGCATTTATTGAGATAATCATGTGGTTTTTATCCTTCATTCTATTGACATGGTGAGTCACATTAATTGATTTACATATATTGAATCTGGATTTGGTTTGCTGAATTTGCTGTGGATTTTTAAATCTGTACTCATCAAGGATATTGGCCTCCAGTTGTCTTGTCTTGTGTGGTTGGCTTTGGTATTATGGTAATATTAGACTCATGACATGATTTTGGAAATATTCTTTCTCTTTATCATAAGTTTTTGGACAATCCCAATAAAGATTCACCCTAAGTATTTTTTAAACACCTGGCAGAATCACCAGAAAACGAATTGATTCTTGGCTTTCCTTATTGAAAAGCTTTTATTATTAATTCCATCTCCCTGTACTAGTTTGCTTTCTGCTGATGTGATAAAACACTGACCAAACACAACTTGGAGAGGAAAGGGCTTGTTTTATCTCATCAAACATACCCTACATTGGAAGGAAGCCAAGACAGAATCCCGAGGCAGAAACCTAGAGAAGAATCCCCATTACTGGCTTGTTTCCTCTGACCTACTCAGCTATCTTTCCTACACAGCCCACACGGACCTGCCCAGGGATTCTACTACCCACAAAAAGGTAGGACCTCCTGCATTAATTAACAACCAATCAAATGCTCTGATGACATGTCCACAGGCCAATCTGATTGAGTCTGTTTCTTTCATTTCTGTGTTTAAATATTTGAATCTTGGAACTTAATAGAAAAGAAAAGAAAAACAAATCAAAAACAGGAACCCAATTAAAAAGTGGACAAAAAGAATTGAACAGATGATTTCTTTCAAAGAAGATTAAGAAATGGGTATGGGTAAATAAAAAGATGTTCCCATTTCCTGATTACAAAGGGGCATGCTGATCAGACCACAGTGAGGTATCTCCTGAGATGAGTTAGAAAGTTAGAATGATAGTTACTAATAAAAGGGAACAAAATGACAAGGCTTAGTGAGAATAACTTTCAACTTTCTTTTCCAAACTATACGGTGATTGTTTTTACACTTTATTTAAAATATAAAAAGTATACTGAAGCAAGGCCAACTTATCAAGATTCAAGACAAAATAATAGAACTCTGGGGGAAAAAAATCTGTAACCTATAAACCATCTGTGGGATTCAATCTCAACTGCTGTGTGAATTGTTGGGTTTCAGCGTAAGAAATTTTTATTATGATAGAACTTAAAGCTAGTGCTGTCATTTGTATATAGAATGCCCTACGTTCTGTTTTGCGCCAACGAACACTTAAAAGGTAGCTGAAATTGAATTTGCCATGCAGAGGATTAGACGAGTTTAGGACACTCCCACACTTGTGAGTTCGGACCTTAGCTGGTGAACCAGTTCATCAAGCTGATGGGACCCTTAGAAGGTGGAGCCTTGCTGGAGAAAGTCTGTCACCAGGGGTGGGCTTTGCAGCTTGGCCCTATTTTCTGTTCTTTATTGCATGCTTCCTGTCTGAAGATGCACTGTACTTAGCCAGACTCCTGCTTTTTTTTTTGTTTTTTTTTTTTTTTTGTTTGTTTTTTCGAGACAGGGTTTCTCTGTGGCTTTGGAGCCTGTCCTGGAACTAGCTCTGTAGACCAGGCTGGTCTCGAACTCACAGAGATCCGCCTGCCTCTGCCTCCCGAGTGCTGGAATTAAAGGCTTGCTTTTGCTATTTTTATGTAAAGCTGCTAAACCCTTTCTCCTATCAGAAAGGCCTCCCTGCCTGAGTATTGGTCCCATAAATTTAATGTCAGAGCAGGGCATGTTTACCCCAAACCGAGGAACTCTATAGTTTCTGTCTTTGTTCAAACTGAAGGAGACAGATCCCTCAAAGACCCATAACCCCCCCTCCCCCGCCCTCAAGGAGAGGCCAAGCTTTGCAGAGGATTTTTGTATATGCCTTGCTGTGTCTGTATTACCTCGCCCAAGCAAAAGCCTTTCTTTACTGGTTGACTCTGCTTACTTCTGTCTGCTATGTCTGAGATAACCCACATTCTCTTATCACGACCCCCATCCCTGCAGACACTCCTGAACAAGAATTCCTAGACAGAGGCTGTGTCTGCAAACACTGATGAGAACTACAGAACTGTGGAGAGATTGGAAAGCTGCAGCTCTAAAGGCCAATTACTTCATCCTGGGCTAGTTTGAGCAGACACCTCCAGCAGACATTCTTTACGCACCTCTGTGTCAGAACCAACATCCAGTGACTATTAGATTAAAAACATCTTGAAACCTATTAACTTAGAAGACTACTAAATACCACCAACTCCAAAGATTAGAATGCCATCAGATAGCACCTTTGGCCGACAGGGAAGTTTTCCCTATATTACTGTAACCTCGGCTGTGACATACCCACCAATATATTTCAAAGTCGCCTTGATTTATAATAGTGGAACTGCTTCTGTGTTGTAACATAGAATTTGGTATAATCTAAATCTTTATTCGTGGGCCTTGGTGACTCAAACTGTTCCCAAGAATAAGCTATCTCTTACTCCCTTTAAGATGAGATCTTGTTTTTTTTTTTCATTGACATATCTGTTCTGCTCAAGATTTTTCCTGCCTTTTAATTTTTTTTTTTAACTAGCAGAGAAAACAAACTCAGTCAAGACCCCCAGATGGTAACACTTCTTATCACGGTAATATAAAAGTAACCGATAGAGAAACTGGTGCCAGGAAAGTGGCGTTGATGCGTGATGAACTCGATCATCTTGGGTTTTGGAGAATGTGGGAGGCTTTGGGTCTTTGGCTAGAAAAGCCTATAAATGCTACAGGTAGAGCTTGAAAGGGTATTTTTGTGGGAGCCTGCAAGACAGGAGCACAAGAAGTGGAAGCCATCTCCAGGAATTTGAAGAACAAGGATGTCTACCAGCAATGTGGTGAGAGGCCAACTATGTGATAATGTAGCAGAGAACCTGCATGCTGACCCTGCTCTTGGAATTTGCATGAAGTTGCATTTTAAAAGAAACAGGAGCTTCTTTGGTGAAGAAAATTTCAAGCCCTCATAACATTGAGTCTGAGGCAGGGTGATCAACTGAGTTCTCACCTCCTATGTAGATCTGCAGGGAAGCAGCAACAGGTGAAGGGGGAGGAGCCACAAATATGCGATTTGGAGAGGAAACACTAGGGAGCTTAAGGCTGCAGCTAAGTCATGTGCTGAAAGAGAGGCTGCAACTGTTAGACTGTCGCTGTTAAAGAGAAGGTCCCTGCTCTGCACTGTAGGAAAGGTGCCTTGAGGGTAAGACTGCTCCCAGCCATGGCTCCGACTTGTGACGGAGGAGAGCCTGACACTTTCCCTGCTCCTAGAAGGTAGAACCCAAGGAGTCTTTTCATTTACATCACTATACAGAGGCTGCTACAGCTGTGGTCCTGGGGGTCAAGTTCTGTCCTAAATGACTATCAGAACCTGGCAGGGTCCTCTGTGTCAAATTGCCTTTGAAGACATGAGAGATACAGTATGAGATTCTTCCTCTATGGTTTCAGAGATCTGAGGAAGCCAGCCAACATGTGACAGGGTTGGTGTCCCTGTGAGGAGGCTGAGAGGGCATTCCATGAAGCTGGGAAGGGAAAGCATGGGTTGGGACAGGAACCACAGATGGCAGACCAGCGGGACATCTGTGGAGAAGGGTTGCTCCCAGGGAGTGGAACCGGCCCCAGAGAGAAAGACTAGCTGCAGCCAGCTGAGCTGCAGGTGCAGAGTCATCTAAGCCCCCTTGAAATTGAAGCCCCATATACCAGACATGGGTCAACAGGATTTGGTGTTTTCCCTGCTCAGTTTCAGTCTTGCTTTTGTCCGATCTTTCCTTGCCACGCCCTCATTCCTCTGTTTTGGAGTGGGGATGCATATTGTATGCCATATTACACTGGAGTTACGTAATTTGCTTATGGATTATACAAGGGAGTTACAGTAAGAGACTTTGGGCCTTTGAACAGAGATGGTCATGAGTATGGTAGTCAGAGTTTCTAGAACTAATAAGCCTTAGAGATTAATAAAAATCACTTTAATAATAGTGTGCATCTGGCTATGGTTAATACCCAAAGAGGACTCATTCATGAATAAAAGCTTTTCTGACTTTATAGTAAAGTACTATTAATAAAAACTCAGAGAGAGAAACTGGGGACCAACCAGAAGATCAGAAAAGCAAAGCAGCCAGCCATTGGCTCTTACCTGGACCTCAGTCTAAAATGGCGATCTTGCCTCCAGGAATCTCAGAATGAGACTGAGCCTGAGAACTGTCTCCTTCCATTTTATAATCTTCTCTAGGGCTGGCATTAAAGGGGTGCACCGCCCAGTTTCTATGGCAACTAGTGTTACCACTGTGTGGTCTACAAGGCTGACCAGTTGGGGCTGTTTGACTCTCTGATCTTCAGGCAAGCTTTATTTAATAAAATATAATTGAAATGACACTCCAGTATAGATTTTAGGCTTATACATTACACATTGTTAATACCACTAGTCAAGGATAAGATTTCTACTACAACTTAAAGTCAAATTTGAAGCAAGCTTTAATTAAATACTGTCCAGGTTGATGCACTCTCTGGCCAGGTCCATCTCTGGTTTTCCAGAAAATGGCCTCAGATCACATTTTGCAGGGGCTTAAGAGGGCAAAATCCATAAGTACCACATTTCCCATGAAGTCTAGTCAGGGGTAAGCATACATCCTGATATATGTACTTCCTGCCTGTTTACTTACTGCCTACACCCAATCAGGGGCAAGGGTACATCCTGACAAAATCAGGTGTAGATAGGTCAAACAAACTTGTTTAGGGTAGTGAAAACATGTGGCTTGTTATCTCCCATAAACAACAGCCTCCAGATATCCTTAGACAAGGAATTTGCAGATCAGAGGCATTTTTGTTTCATGGATTTCATAGGCATAGTAATTGAAACTTAAAGTGTAAGTTTGGCTCTCACATCCCCCCACCCACCTTGAGTTGCATTCTGAGTCAAATCCTTGACTCTGTGACAGGTAACTATTTACACTTGAATCTAATAAACATCAGCTTAATGATACCCAGAAAGGAATTGACATTTAGTTAAGGCATCAGTGATGTAAGAGCCAACAGTAATTAGCAGAAACAAAACGTCAAAAGGCCTTGTGATGGCTAACACAGAATTACTATCTAGAAAAACTCTGGAGATGAGAATGGGGAACAGTTCTTTTCTTCATCTCTGGTCCCCTTTATTTGCAATATTTTTTTGAGTACAGACAGATTATTGCTAATGATTTCTGAGTGATTTATATAGAAACAGCAGTTTTCTCTTAAAGCTAAACAATGACTTCTCTGTTTTAAATTGAGCAGGTTGAGTGCCCTATCATACTATAGAACTATTTCAGCTAATGATAGATCTGGGTCTCCTTGGTTTCAAAAGGTACCCAGTACATCAATAGGCACTATAGGTAGTTATTTTGTTCCCTATTTCAGGGACTATCCTTTTTATCTAAAATTCCAGCCCATTTGGGGACAAGGGGTAAAGTACTCTCTTCTGTAACTATTTTCTAATGAAAGCACATTGTTGCCAGGGCCCAGAAGAGCTAGAATACTAATAAAGGCAAGGACAGAATTCAGGCATTGGGGCATTCATCAGAAGCATCTGGTTCACTGACCCAGCTGAAGGGACATTGGCCGGACAGCTTCCAGCAAGTCCAAGGCTCAAAGTCATTTGCAGCAGGTTGTAGTCAGCATCTGATGTGTGTGGATGGTAACTGCCAGCCCCGTGAAAATCTGCTGAGAGATATATAGACTAGGGACAGAAACTAAAATTTAGTAACTTCAAAGAAAATCTTACATTTGAAACTTTCAGGACCATTACCCTGGGAGTTGGGGGAGAGGAGGAGTCCCACGACTGGGTTGGATTGTGGGGGGGGGAGAGATAGAGATAGAGAAATATCCCACCCTCCCACTCTCAGGAATAGAAAGACAGATAGGCAGATGGGGAAACTTAGGCTATACTTCTCTGGAGTCCTTTACACCTGTGAGAAGTGGATCCAAGTCTTATGGCTCCCTAGATTCTCTGAAGTTTACATGATCTTTTAGTTTACAAAAAGACATAAAAGTTTTAGATATATTACAAATCTGAACTGAAACCCACTGGAGTCTCCCTTATCTAGACCCAGCCTTATTTGGAAGTTTCCTCTATGTCCTTTGTCAGTTGAGCCACAGTGACAGAAAAAAGAAAGCAAAGTAGACCAGCCAAAAAATTACAGTTGGTTTATGTGAATATTCTGTACCTCAAGGCTTATAAGTTGACTCATAACCAAACTCTAGAGAAATTTTTTATTGTTTTTTTTCCTTATGATGTAGAAACAGAAAAGGGGAAGTGATGTGGGATTCCCCTCTGTATGTTGTAAATACCATTGATTAATAAAGAAACTGTCTTAGGCCTGTCATAGAATAGAGAAAGGTAGGTGGGGAAAACTAAACTAAATGCTGGGAGAAAGAAGGGAGGAGTCGGAGAGATGCCATGTAGTCCTGCCAGAGAAAGAAACCAGAACTTTAGCTGGTAAGCCACAGCCACATGCTAATACATAGATTAATAGAAATGGGTTAAATTAATATGTAAGAGTTAGCTAATAAGAAGATAGAGCTAGTGGGCCAAGCTGTGTTTTAAATAATAGAGTTTCTGTGTCATTATTTCAGTTCTGGGTGGCCAGGACAAACAAGCAACTTCCTTCCTACACCCTTAGTTTTGTTCTATAGATCTAAGACTTAGATATTTCTAGGAACTTTTTAATATTTTTATTTTCTTTCCTAAGTGTAACTCTGAACCAAAAACATCTACAACACAAGATTCAAGAGTCAGAGAACTAGAATAACTGCCTGGAGATTGTGCTTCTAGATATAACAAAGACGCTACACCCACGAAATCTTTGCCTAAACTAAACCTGGTAAATGACAACTCCAGCAGATATGTGAATGTGGATGAGGAAATCTCACAAGGTCCTACTTCCAGATGAAGAGGTACAGACAATCAACAGCTGCTTAGAGACGGAGAATCAGTCTTCTCCAGCAACGAGCCTCCTGATAGGCTTTCCAATCCCAAGTGGTCACTGCTACATGCATGTATATGAGAGTTACATTAAGTGGATTCAGTAGGTCCTGTACACACACACATACACACACACACACACACACAGAGAGAGAGAGAGAGAGAGAGAGAGAGAGAGAGAGAGAGAGAGA
>JABTXL010012493.1:7877416-7891400 GCA_025134845.1 Neodon shergylaensis
CATGAGAAGAGTTGAAGTAAGGAGAGGGAAGGGTAGATTCACACATACCTTGAGATGAATGCAGCCCACTGGCTACAGGTTGGATACACCTCTTAGAGTCTGCCTGTGACTGCATTGTCCCCCATCTCCTAAAGCAAATCTCTGTCACAGTTACCCTTTGATCAATTTCACCATTCAGTGAGGGTCAGGGGCAGACGACTTGTTTACTTGTTTCAAAGGCGTTCAGACCTGAAAGAACATACTCAAAATCTGTACCCAGGGGCTCCATCTACGCCTGAGTAGGATTAGGTGACAACATCCAGGATGCTGGGACTGAGCCTGTTGATATTTTTATAGAGGCTCCTGGGAGGGAACGAATTTGTTTTGCATATGGGAGTAATGCAATATGCAGCCAAAAGGGGACTGTGGCACTTTTAAGACTTGCTATGTAAGATTTGAAACTTTCTTCATTAAGAAGTCACATATGTAGAAGTTCATGCATTGTACCCTTCCTTCATGTCTGGGTGGGTTTACATTTCCATCACTAGAACACAGCAGACGTATGTAATGTTAAATCACTTCCAAAGTAACTCATGGAGCACCGCTGTTTCTGCCTTGTTAGCTAGAACCCTCTTTCTTAGATTCCTGTGCTGCTCTTGAGGTATCTGGCTAGTTTAGGGATACCATAGTGGAAAGATGCTGAACTGTTGAGACAGCAAGTGTAGGCTAAGTGGTGCAATTTTAGCTGCCAAACAGTTCCAGCTCAGGCAGCAGATGTGTTGGGGAGGAAGGCCCCTGGTCATTCTAGCTCCCAGCACTGGTGTTGTGAAGCAGACAAACAGATCGCCTTGGCCACCTGTATAAGTTCCTGGCCCACAGGATCTGCGAATGACAAAATGATGTGAGTGTTCTAAAATTAAGGATAGTTTATTAGACATGTACAACAACGGGTACCAGCCCAGACAAAAAACATTACAACTAAATTGGGAATGAAATATACGCGTTTAAGGCCAATATGAGGCTTCGGAAACAGTCAACAGTTGGTGTTCGATAAAACTGTAGATTCTTTTGTGAATGAAGCAATGGCTGTAAATTCTCCTAGCATGATGTTTAGTAATAAAGAACAGGATGGATTATTACGTCAAAAGAACACACACACACACATTTCTGAGTGATTATTCTTTGTGACCAGCTAGTATCAATATTTAGGTTCGGTGTTTCAAAACTTTAAATGTATATTTTGAAATTACAGAGGAACAAGAGTGAATTTATTAATAAGGTCATGAAAATCTGGGTCTCATGTCTTTCTTTTCTACAAACTTCATTTTTTTCATTCTCCAAGACATTTTAATACTTAGGTAAAAATTAATAAACTACAAAGATGAAAATTTGACCCCATAAGGAAAAATCTGATACATGAAAAATTAGTATTATATTCTAGAAAAGAGGAGTTAAAAATGACTTAGTGATTAAAATATAATGGGATTTTCCATACTTCCATGTGTGTGTGTTCATACACACACGTGTGCAAATATAAGCACATGTGCATGTATCTTTAACTCATGAATTTCAAAATGTAGGTCAGTTCAGTAGAGCACTTCCTTTTGGGGATGATCAATGCTTCTTATAAACTGAAGTTTGATCAACCATCCTCACTGCAGAGACTTGATTTAACTTAACAGTTCTGCATACAGACACCACTGACACATGGTTCAGAACTAAGTGGTCAGTAAGGCCGCTTTAATTTCAACAGATACAGTAGCAGTAGTTCCCATCGACGCATCAAGGATCACTTCCCAGACACCAGGTAAGGATCTGTCTGTAAACATCACTGCACCTTTGTGCCACAAGTAAGACGCAAGTACCCAAAGGCAAATCATCTTGTCAAGGTCACTGAGCTAAAAATCAAGCTGAGATTAAAAGATAATTGAGTCTTACATATCTTCATCTTTATAAAGGAAACAGTAAAAAAATCATATGTGAGAATTACATATGATATGACGACTCACAGGAAAAATTATCCTCTAAGTTGGGCTTTAAGTCTATACATGTATTATTCTCTTCAATTAGAATAATGGAACAATTTTGAGAATACCATTGTTATTATAACTGTACAGTCCTAATGTTCATCCAGTATATCCATTTTCTACTTGTATATGTTGGTAATTATAAAATATATACATGGAAAAACACATAGTACATTACAAACCAAATGCAAATAAAATATTTTTAGACTTTAGAAATTCTTAAAGCATGTTATATTAATCCTATTAAAAATGGCTTTTTTATATACAATACATAATCTTTAAAAATCTACTCCGAGAAACAAAACTCTTTGGTTCAGCAAAAGGACTCTAAATATGTAAATATAATTTATTAAGGATGCACTTTCTTATTCTAGGCCTCGCTTATCTGGCTTAAATCTTCAGGAAATAGGTTGCCAACTTTCTATAAAGAATGAAAAAATAGGTGTGGAGTTGGTGAAGTTTGCTTTTCACATAGAATATTATCATATGAAAATATAATCAGAAGTTTGAACGATACAGGAATTAGGAATGACGCAGAATGTCGTTTCTACCCTGCCGGATTAAAAAAAGATAGAGCGAAATTTGCCACCATTTTGGAAGGAAGAGAGGAAGCAGTTGTGTTCAATACCCACCAACACTCACCGGTGAAATCCTCAGGGACGGGTGACCAGGGCACGGAACCTCTCCTATTCACTCTTTGGAAGACTGCCAAGTCACAGCAGAAAGAGAGCAGATTCTGAGAGCTCCCTTGATTTCTGAAATCCTATCACATCCCCAGTAGCTTGTGCTGTAATTATATACATGACTCAAATGCTTTAAACAAAGCCACTAACGCCTCAGTGATTACAACAAATACCAGCATCTGCCAACCGGCTTCTCAATAAAGAGTAAAGGTGGTCCTTCTGTTCTTTGTGTTTATTAATAGAAGTAATAACGGACTAAATAGTATATCTCAGAGTTTGAAAGGATCAGCAACTTTACCTACCAGAGTTCATTGTGCTTAGTCTTTTGTGGGAAGGAAATGTCCTTCCTATTTTGTTCCACCAGGTTTTCTATTTTGCTAGTGGAAATATTTTTAATATAAGGTAAAACATTTCCAAAGGCCCAATATTTAGCCATACTTTCTAAATGATTTTTAATGAAGCTACTGAAAAATCTCTGAGGTATTACAGCTGGCCAAAGGAAAAAGAAAGTTTTTGTTTACTTGTCTAAGTCATTAAAAATAATGTAATTATCTGATTTGATTAACTGACTTCCTTAAGTAACTGGTATTTTTGACTAGTATTCAAATGTTTTCTTTTCCCTGGATGGAATCAGAAAAACAATTTAGTATATTTTTAGGTTAAAAGAAGATGAAATTCATGATTTCTGGAAACCACCACTTGAAGATGTCACAATATATCCTTGGTGTCTGTTCAGCCCTGGAAAGATGCTTCTAAAGTTGTTCATATTCTTCCTTCTATCTGGATGACTTAGGTGCTCAAGAAGAAAATATTAATATTTTCTTAGGATTCGAGGCAAGAGAGTATGAGTTGTAGGGAATAACAGATCTCAGAGAAAACTATGCTATGCCAGCAAAAATAGATCTGATCAAGTAAAAGGGAGGGGACAGTTTTTGACAGCAGAGACAAATACAGAATGGGATACAGGGGTAATTCACAGCATCTAAAGGAGATGTTCTCATTTAGAACCACATCTAGCCACTCTGCTTCCGTGATCTATCAGGACCTTCTCCCTGATGATCTTCCAAGAGACCTTCCTGATGCTCTCACGAGAGGAATACTCAGCACAGTGTCATTGATCCTCACATGCCTGCTGTCACTTTTCTTCTGTCAGAAGTCTTTATCCCAGCCTGACATCTCATCCGGAGGCACCCCCCTTTCAGGAGGATACTTGTCAAAGTAGCTGTGATCTATGGGGCCACTGAGCTAATGGAGAAAGGACAGAGCAAAGGTGAGAATCGGGGTGAGCAAGCATGCCAGTAGGTCAGTCTCAGCCTCATAAGACATCCCATTATTTAGTTCTTGTCACCTTCCTCGTGAGCTACCAAACCTGAGGAAGTATTTTCCAAAGGAAAGGTGAAACAATAGTATTTTTATTTTTATGTATTCATGGAGCATATATGTGCTTGTTATACATGTGTGGGGGTACCACACATCGCACATATGTGTACATGCCTGTGAAATCCACCTCATTGCTTTCTACCTTATGTTTGGAGACAGTATCTCTCCCTGAATCTGTAGCTCATCAGTTTGGTAAGAAAAGCACTGGTGAGTTCTAAGGATCCTGCGGCCTCTGTCTCCCCAGTCTTAGGATTTCAGGCACACACTACAATGCACAGTCTTTTATGCATGGGGTCTTCATATTGTGTGCAAGCACTTGACCAATTGAGCCTGTTCTCCAGCCCTAGCAATAAAATCTAAGTCCCTATACAATAATTACTGGGACAGCCTTACCTATTAAGTAATATTTCAAAGAGGCACCTAAAATCTTTCATGTGCATGCTATCTCACTCTTCCTTCCCTTCTCCCTTTTTCAAAAATCTGTTTTTAAAAACTAGTTCCTAGAAACTATTCAAGGGAATGTCACAGCAAACTCTGTACCTCTCTTCGCAAAGGTGATGGAAGGTTCCGTGCTTTCAGGCCCTCCCAATTAAAACCATTTAACCACCTAAAATGAGAAAAATATGGAGGGTATTACTTACATAATAAATAAATGGCATTATGTAATAAATGGATAGCATTACATAATAAATGAATAGCATGTCAGAGCATATTTATCAATCCATTTTTTCACTACCTACCTCGAAAAGTGATGCTGCAAGCAGCTGCAAGTTAAAGGAGAAGGAACAGTTTTGACCCATTTTGTGTTAAACTCTTACCTGCTAAGCACTCACATGGCCCAGAAATCCTCCTAGATATTTTCTTGTCACACTTAGATTCATAACTTATAGTCCATCACCTCTCCAGACTTTCAGAACCTTATTCCTCTCTTTATGATGTCCTCATTTCTTTTCAATATTTTTATTTTTAGATTTATTTATTTTATTTTATGTGTACAAGTTTTCAAAGAATTAATAAAAACATGATTGAGAAATAAAAAGTCAACCTTAAAAACAAAAATGACAGAAGATGTCGAAGAAACAGTGAAATGCCAGCTCGTATTTGGGTGCTGTATTAGAGTTTAGGGTGTATTAAGTTTAGGAGGGATAGAAAGACATGATGAGGAAACAACACTATCTTGTTCTCCAAAGGTAACGGTGGTCACCTAGAGAACGACCCACCACAGGGCAGAGTGGAGCAATGGCAGTGACCGAGGCAGGAGTTGGGAGTCTGTCCCTGTCCTCCTTTTGTCACACCAGAAGTTAACGTTCCCTCCTTCCACAGCCTCACCTCACTTCACACTTCTGGTCTAGTCCTTGACTGGATTTCCCAGTGCAAGCCTAATTTAGCAACGGATTGGGATCTAGTGTGTTCCACTTTAGATGCCATTTTGATAGATGCTCCTACAGCTCTAGTTAAAAAGCAGGAGCCAGACAAGAGTGTTACCCAATGTCTGCCCATCCTCTGTCCCTGTGTGAAGCCATAGGTTTTCCCTCACTACACACCTATTAGTCTTGGCACTGCGTGGGGCTCCCTCTTCAGAAATTGCTGGGTACACATTTCTGTAGGATCTTCTATTGCCACCAATGCTTTTTCTCCAAGGAACCCCAGAAACATTAATGCTAACCATCACTGTGGTTCTACTGTAGAAAGCAGCCTACATTTCTCAGCGTATTTGCTGCAATTTGACTAATGATGACATTTACTTAGCATGAGTGACCTTTCCTTTGATCCTGGCCTTTGAGATTGGCTGCATTTTATGCAACGCAAGTGCCAGGACACACACATACGTGAATAACATTCAGCGAAGAAACGCTGACACCAAGAGCAGAGACACTGCTTGTTTTCTGGAGATTTGTGGATGCTATTTTCAGAAGTAATGGTAATGTATTCGACATCTCCTCCTGTCAGGAAATGTATACTTATATGCACCCAGGTTCACTAGCCTTCCTTTAAAATAGGTGCTAGCATTCCCAGAGAACCTAGACAACAATGAGGACCCTAAGACAGACATATATGGATCTAATCTACATGGGTAGCAGAAAAAGACAAAATCTCCTGTGTAAATTGGGAGCATGGGGACCTTGGGAGAGGGTTGAAGGGGAGGGGAGAGGTAGGGAGAGGAGCAGAGAAAATTATATAGCTCAATAAAAACAATTTTTAAAAATACATATCAACAAAAAATAGGTGTTAAGAGAAAAGATTGAAGCCTCATTTCTAGGTTAGCTAATAAAGGAACAAAGATGATTTAATAAAGAATGAACAAATTGGACAAGTTCATATAATAGGTGTTATGCTTAGGCACACGTAGTTTTTTGTAGAAAGCTGGCATGAAAATTTTCTTTTAAAAATTAATTTTGGACAGAGTAGAAAAATCTATATAAACATTAAAAGATTTTCAAAAGATTTACTTTATAATTTTTTAATAATATATTTGTGTATGTGTGCCCTTGCACATGTATGTGTGTATGTGTGTGTGTGCACCCACTTCAATGCAGACGCCCAATGAGGAGGGAAGAAAAGGGTGTCAGGTCCCCTGGGACAGAACTCAAGAAAGCCGTAGGCTGCTGACACAGTTGCCGGGAACTGAACGCATGTCCTCTGCAAGACCAGTATTCGTTCTTAACCACAGAGCCATCCCTCCAGCCCCTTAAGGAATGCTGCTGTTGTTGATTCTTAAGAATATACTGGTTATTAAGAAAGCTGTTATCTTGGGAGATTTGTATGAAGTTTAAAGACCCCATTTATCTAGAGAGACACACATAGGCTTCCCCACCGACACCCTGAAGTTGTCGCCAGCTTGATAGCTTAGAAAATGAGCCAGGAGGAGGAGAGCGGAATGAAATTCTGCCTTTCAGTGCAGAGAGCAGCATGCAATCCGTTGTCTCTTGCCAACTGTCCCTTGCATTCTGACTCTGAAGCTGTCAGTGGCAGGATTCTGCCTATTCCAGAGAAGGAACAAATCAACTCTCACGGGGGAAGAAAAGTCAAATAACAGCATGCATTTGCATGCACATCCTGCCACAGTCTGGCTGCTGCATTGGAAAGAGCCTCAGGTAAATAAGAAGAAAAACACAAGACAGAACCTCTCAGCAATTAGACTCTGTTTTCCAGCCACCCCAAAGCTAAGTATGAGGACTCCTTAATGAGAAAGAGGGGGACAAGATAATAAGAATCACTTTAATTGGTGGGACACTTGTCAGTACAGGTTTATATGTCATCTTCTAATGAGAAAGAAACTGTGGCAAAGTACGAGGTGCAAAGGAGAAGATAAATTGGATTTTAAGATAAATCGTGAGCTTTGCAGTTGAAGGCAATCCAGAGGATGACACAGAATAAAGTATTACAAGCACTTTAATGTCTGTGAAGTTGCAGAAGAGTCTGTCTTGTGTCTGTCTGCCTGTCTCCCTCCCTCCCTCTCCCCTTTTCGTTCTAATACACCCTATAAGGGAGCTTGATTGCACAATGGCGAACACACGACTTGATTGTGGGAGAGGGGGTCATGAATTCATACAGCAGGACTGGCTGTTTAGGATTTATTTATTTATTCATTCATTCATTTCGCAGCTGCTGTTAAGAAAAACCAACAGCAGCCACATGCCTCCTTTTGTACTCATACTGCTAATGTTCTCCCATTTCATCCGTGAGAAACATCAGTGAAGGGCAGTAGGTGCAGCTTAGTAGTGCATGTGTTTAGCATGCTTGGAACTCTAGATTTTATCCCGATTCTCAGCACGCATGCACACAGAAACACCACCCCTCCATCTGAGAGGAATAAAACATTAGAGGTGTTTTTAGTTTTCAAAGTGGACATATCAGTCAATTCAAAGGCTTGCAGTAAGAAAATTCTCATATTTCTATGTGGGATCATCAAAGTATAGTTACAGGTGATATTTTCTGTCTGCAAAGTGGAAATAAAAATGAAAACATCTGAAAATTCCAGTCTTGCCAAGAATTGTTTAAAAGCCATAAATCTTAAAGGTTCAATGTGCCACATATGAATATTTAATCAAATCAGAGAGGATGCCGAGGAAGTTATTGGGGGTCTAACAGCCATTCAAGGGGAATGCTAGATGACCCAAGAGAATACTGCCACGAGTGTGTACAAACCAATGTACATCATCAGAGAAGTAAATGGAGGTTTCGGACCTCACAGAAACATTCAAAGGACATTATATTTTAAATGAATATATAGTATTATTTAAAACTAAAATAAAGTGACTTATGCTAAGTCATGGGCTGACAAAAACTAAATGTAATTTGAAAATATGTTAAATAAAAAGGTTTAACAACTAAACTTCCGAACATCATAAGTAACACAGTCAATGACTCTCCCGGTCTTAGGGGCTGTGAACCACAGCACAGTCTGACTTCTTACTCATCTCTTTATTCTTCAATTGCCACAGAAAGGATTTTAATACATCAGGATATGCTTTCTGTGGGGAGCTAATTAGACCTTAGCAGGCTTTAAAGACGCTGGCACTGGGCCCCTCCCTCACAGCACACAGCCAGTAAGGCCGAGGACTGGAGCTGCAGGACTTCATTTATTTTTAAATGAGTGGAGTCATTTCTCTGGCCCTGGAGATGTGACCTCCTGAACTGCCCAGAAAGCCATCAGTACTATCTCCAACAGGATCCAGAATCCCCAAACCTCAGAAGACTACAGTCTAGTAGGAGCCTTGACAAACCATTGCCCCTCCTAACCCAAGTGAGCTTATCAATTTGGACAGGAAAACACCCCTTGGGATAGCTGTCTGCTCATGGGCTTCAGGAATAATGATAAACCCTAACTACACATACAGGCTGAAGACGGTCCTGCTCACCTTGGGCACTCTCGCCACACCATGAGAGCACTCTGCTCTGCAACGATCCCTTTGGCTGCCACAAACTCTTATCCGTGGAATCCACACTTTATTTATTTATTTATTTATTTATTTATTTATTTATTTATTTATTTATTTATTTTTTCGAGACAGGGTTTCTCTGTGGTTTTGGAGCCTGTCCTGGAACTAGCTCTTGTAGACCAGGCTGGTCTCGAACTCACAGAGATCCGCCTGCCTCTGCCTCCCAAGTGCTGGGATTAAAGGCGTGAGCCACCACCACCCGGCTAATCCCGGGAATCTACACTTTATTCTGTCATAAAATTTCCCCTATCTTTTCTACTACACTTGCCTCTTGTGAATTATTCTAATGGAGCTTTAAGGATTGAAGACCAAGGTGACGCCAGAGCAAGATCCTGCCATAGTCCCTCCCACTTTCACAGCACCACAAAGAAAAGACTCATTAGTCGGTGTCGAACAGTGGGGCAAAGTGTACTGTTCTCTTCTACATCTCTTGTAGAATTATATCCCACTTTACTTACAAATTCAATGCCAGAAACATTATTTAATCCCTCTACAGAAGCTAGGTTAGCAATAATAAAAATAACAGTAGATAAAAACTGTTTCTATGACTGAAAGATGCCATTTTACAGCTTTTAAAATAACTTTGCTCCCTCTTGGCATGAATGTCCGACATTAGAGAAATCACATTGAGATGATTTGGGCAACTACAACTAGCAAACTACAAAGAAACACTGAACATCGAAACACCCAGAAGTTGAAAGCCTGTAAAATAAAGACAGTGGTCTCCTAAGAGAACCTGTCATGATCTCCTCATGTACTGGTGACTCATATGTCAGGCTGTTACCAGATAGACTCCTCTGGGGAGAGGGAACCTGAAATGAGAAAATGCTTCCAGCAGATTGGCCTGTGGGCCGGTCTGTAAGCATCCTCTGTGGCCTCTGCATCAGTTCTTGCCTTGACTTCCTGAACGATGGTCTACAAGCTGTCAGATGAAATAAACCCTTCCCTCTCCAAGTTGCTTGTGGCCATGGTATTTATCACAGCAATGGAAACCCTAAGGCACCTGGTTGTTCTATATATTTCTATTTTTATCTTGGCAACAAAGAAAATCAGTACCTGTGTTTCTTAATGTCGTTGATCCCATTCTTCAGATTCCCCAGCCTTTCTGTTGGATTTTGCCTGGAATAATTTATGAAAGAAGTTTATATCAGTAATATTTGAGTGGTTTTAGATAATTGAGTAACATTTGTTTTTAAATTCATCTACTCAATAACTTTCATGAGATCCTACTGTGTGGGTCAGCCAGTTGATTGCAGGGAGAGAACAAAGTCACGGCCCTCTCACCGAGGAGCAATAGCTGAGCGTTGATATATCTACCAGTTATTTATATGAGCTTTGCATAGATGCTGAATAAATGCTATCTTTCCAACTTGGCTAAGAGAACTGGAAAACACTTTAGAGTTTCACTTACATCTAAGCTGTAAGTGTGTAGGAATCCCAAACTAGGTTTAATGACTTTACTAACTTTAAATATTTTAAAAAAAATCATCAAAGATAGAGTAGGGGATATTGTAGAACAATGCAGTTTAAGCAAGGCAAAACAAAACAAAAAACTCTGGAAGTCTCCAATGTTTTTCTGAAAAATGATGCTTTTGGTAGTAAGTAGAAGGCTGCAATAATTTAAAAGAAGACTGGAGAAATACTATTTTTTTTAAAAGACTATTAGGGGGCTGGAGAGATAAGTCAGTGGGTAAGAACACTCATTGACTGTTCTTCCAGAGGACTCAAGTTTGGGTCCTAGCCACCACATGACAGCTCACAACCTGTAACTTCAGCCCCATGAGACACAATGCCTTCTTCTGACCTCTGTGTGGTGTACAGACACACATGCAGGTAAAATACCCATACACATAAAATAAAAATAATTTTTTTCTTGAAACCTATTTTAAAAGGAAGAAAGAAAGAAAGGGGGAGGAAGGAAGGAAGGAAGGAAGGAAGGAAGGAAGGAAGGAAGGAAGGAAGGAAGAAGGAAGGAAGGGAAAAAAGAAAAAGACTATTAAGGAGCTGAAGAGGTAGTTCAGTGGTTAAGGAAATTTGCTGTTCTTCTACAGGACCTGGGCTGGGTCCCCAGCACCCACATAATAGCTCACAACAGTCTGTAACTCCAGTTCTAGACATCTTCTAGGGTACCAGGTATGTACTTGTGCACAGATACATACTTAGTCAACACACACACAAAATTTTCAAAAATAATTTTTTAACTTAAAAACTTCCAGTGAGCAATGGTGGCACAAATCTTTAATCCTAGCATATGGGAGGCAGAGGCAGGTAGATCTCTGAGTGTTCGAGGCCAGCCTGGTCTACAGAGCAAGTTACAGGACAGGCTCCAAAGTTACACAAAGAAACTCTGCCCCAACACCCACCCCATCCTCCCTGCCCCCCCAAAAAAAAAACCACAAAAACCAATTTCCTTCAGTTACAACAGCAACATAAAAAGTTCAAGTTGCAAACACAGAACCCTAACTGTGAAGCATCTATACACAGTGGTGTATCTGCACAGTGGGTGGAAGCCTTCACACTTCCTCCAACAGCAAGCATTGCTGATGGTCATTCTCACCTGCAAAGCCTCCGGATCAAATCCTCAGGCCTCCTTGTTATCTTCCTGGGAAAATCCATTTTTTCTATTCCTTTGAGAATCAAATTGTAGGTCATCATTTGGTCTATTCCAGAAAAGGGTGGGCTGGGGAAGATGCAAAATAGAACACACTTCAATGAATGTCTGAGAGAACCTTGCTTCTCTTTTCCTACTTCTCCTCCTCCTCCTTCCTGTCTTTCTAACCCCCTCTTCCCTTGTTAGTTACTTGACAACAGATTTGGTTATATTCTGGAAAAAACTTTCACCAATTTCATATCACTTAAATGATCCACACAAGTAAATTGTCAGGCAGTGATAATCACTAGAAAAAAAAAAGCCGAGGAGACAGAGAGGGAGAATAGCTGTAATTTTCTCTTTTTGTTTTTAAGTCACTGAGTAGGAAAAGCCTCTTCTTTGAGCTGACAAAAGAGTAGAAGACTGGACAGAGGGAGTGGATGGGCTACACACTTGTTTGTGGGCACCGACATCCGAGACAGGAAGTGCGAAGGAATGTGTCGGGAGTGGGCAGCAGTGGGCAGTGTAGGTGGCAGAGTGATCAAGCTGTGAGGGGCGAGATTATAGCTGCATCATATGCATCTAGTGAGCTACAGTAAGGATCTGGGGACTGATTCTGAGTCAGCAGTAGAACTTATAGCAACCGCAGTCATCTGTTTTTAATACAAGAGATAAAGTACAGATAGGGGTGCTGAGCCTGGCAGCCTGGGAAGCAGTGTTGAAGGTGGTGAAATAGACATGGCTCTATCTAAACCGTGAAATGTGCTACTTATGCCCCTTTGTCAGGTTGATCCCATAATCTCGAAGGGATGGCAGCTGAGAGCTTACGCAGCTGATGAGGTTCAGGTTGGGCCATGAAGGACCAGGTTTAGTGGTCTTCTGAGACAGAGTACTGGCTGTCCATCTTCTTCCTAGTGAGGATCTCATAAGAAATCAGAGGTCTGCTACTAGAAGAGTCCTCACTAAACCTCATCTCTTTGCTAAGGCTTTCAGACTTCCAGACTGCAAGAAATAGATGATGTTCTTAAAAAAAAAGTCACCCAGCTTACAGTATTTTGTTATAGAGCCTGCGCTAAGGCTGATGCTAAAGTTAACAGGATTTTCTAACGTAGTAGATGCAGCGCAGAAGAGAGAAAAGGGAATCGAGGACCATGTTTAGCTGGAGAGTCCACAGAATGGAACTATTGTCACTAAGAGAGGCAGGCAAATGAGAGGATAAAGGTGAGTGCCGTCGTTTGGATCTGGGCTACTCAGAGGCCTGATCCCCAAGCTGTCTAGCAAGGGGAGAGGAACGGAACTTTTGAGAGTGAGACATACTGCAAGGAAGTTAGGATTCTAGGGAGATGACCCTGACTGGGATATTGGGGTGCTCACCTCCTCTTTTGCATGTTCTGGCTACTGCACAGTGAACAGAACTGTTTGCCACATGTTCCTGTCATAGTGCGCCATGTTCAAAATCTACAGGGTCAATCAATGAGTCATAGAATGGAACTAGGAACCAGGACAAATCTTTTCTTACTCATAAATGATCTCAGGTATTTTATTTCACCACAGCAGTGGAAAGCCAACTGACTCAGCAGGTGGTACAGCTAGTTACAGGGAAAAGAATCAGGATATGATGCAGAACCACATGGCACTGCCGGGCAGGCAGTTGGATTTATGAGCCTAGCATTGAGGAAAGTCACTAAGGAATTATGACTTGGGTCATCTCATAAGGTTTATGGCCATAGGGCTTGAGGATATTACCCTATGAGTGTTGGATGGAAAAGGGGCCAAGGTCTGACTGGCCCAACATCAATCTATCAGGAAAATGAAAAGAATCTGAAATGGAGACAGTGAAGGAGCAATCAGTGTAGGCTAAGGAAGGAGGAAGAGGCCCTGGAAACCACCTAGGTGAGTATTTCAAGGAATGCTGAGTAAAATCTGGTTGAGCTGAAGTGAGGTAGCATTTTGATTCATATGTCATTTTGATTCCTAAAACACCTTCTTGTCTGGTTTAGATGATCTAACTGTTGTATCTCGGTTATGTTTGCGTCCTCTGGAAAGCAATAGTATTCACCCTTAACAAGATACAATAAAATAAAAACAAAACCTTGAAGCAAAGGCAGTGCATCAAGTTTTCAATAGCCTGTGCTCCATGTGTGAAGACAACGAAGGAAGAAGCAGAGGCGCTGCTGTGACATCTTCAGTACACACAGATCTACACGCATGACATGTTCAGTACACACAGATCTATACACATGGCATCTTCAGTACACATAGATCTACACGCATGACATCTTCAGTACACACAGATATATACACATGACATCTTCAGTACACACAGATCTATACACATGGCATCTTCAGTCACAGATCTATACACATGACATCTTCAGTACA
>JABTXL010012493.1:7891410-7924760 GCA_025134845.1 Neodon shergylaensis
ACACACAGATCTATACGCATGGCATCTTCAGTACACACAGATCTATATGCCCACATGCATATTTACTACTGGGTTACTTTGTTTCTTTTTGTTTGTTGTTTTTGCTTTCTCATTTTCCCTTATATCCTAAACACTATATTGGGCAACTAAAAATAAACTTTTCTTCTGCCCTACCCTGAAAATGTTTGGTCTGATAGCTTTATGATGGTTCAAGGCCACCTTAGCAATTCCAGGCTGTTGTGCTTTCTCTCCCTTCTTTATTTCCCCAATTCATCTTGCTATTCTGTATGACACATATCCCAGGTGACGAAGACCGATGTGTGTATTTTCCTGTAACTCCAAGAACCACTATGTCACAACCTCTCCCCTAGAAATTTCTATGTCAAGGGAAAAAAATATTAGAAAGAGCCCAATGTTAGCCACACCTTAACACACTTGTCCTTCTCCACGACGACCTGGAAATTTTCTATTCTTCAACCCACATCTTAAATGATGACTATTTGAACATGGTTATAGATAATGAATAGTGATTCCGATAAAATACAGATTTTCATTTCCTCGGTGTATGTGGACAAAGATGTGGACCATGCTGCAGGTAATTTAACATTGAGTTAGCTACTTAAATGGCAGTATTTGAGACGTTTAAGAAGATCCTAGCACAGTGGTTGAGTACTTCTTTACAGCAAGCAAAGCCCTGTTTAGATTCTTACTGTTGGAAAAAGAAGAAAGTTCAAGAAGATTCCACGAAATTGTGTTTTTTCACGTGCGTGCTGATATTTATATCCCTCCCCCTACTAACAAACCCATTTCAGTATTGCTTAGAAAACTCAAATCTCTCGGAAACTAATGTTGAGCACAACTGGCTATCAAGGTCCAAAAGTATACATGTGTCATGGAAGGCAAGTCACAGAGAGAGCCAGAAGATCCGGGATGAAATTATTGATCTCAGGCAGATAGCTTTGTGGCCTAGTTGTCTAACCTGTATAATTTAAACCATAAAATAATCAAAAATATTAATTATAAAATAATAATAAAATTTATCTACCTTATCTAATCCACACAAGTGTATGAAAACTAAACTAGATTATATGTAGATGTGCCTTGCAAACAGTGAAGTATTTTACACATGTGGAGTATGTTGTGTTGCCTTTGAAGGAGTGTGTGTGTGTGTTCATGTGTATTTGTGGGTGAACACACACGCTATACTGTGTTAAATGTTAAGAACCACAGCAGATTCATTAATCTTATCCTTTCATCTCTTTGGAAATGGCAGTCCACTCATAACTGCTGAAACACATGCTGTGTCTTGACTCTGTTCATTAGCACCTTAGAAAGGAGTTGGCAGGGCATTTAAAATTCAAATTCACCACTGTAGCTTTCTTTTAACATTTCTGGTTAATGACATCTGGGGAGATGGAAGAATCTGGTTAAATTTAGTTTGATTGATCGATGAATTTTACTGAACTAGGAAAACAGCTTCATTTATTTAAATTAAATTAAAGAAAACTTTCACCAAGTCCAAAGCTTTTGTTGCTTCTATTCCTGGATTATAAAACATTCACATATTAAATGTGCTATCTGTAACAATGAAACTTTCCATTTTAGGTAAACTATAACAATTCTATACTCCTTTGCTTTAGCTTTCTGAATCTTCTATCTATATTTTAAACTTCCTATTCAAGCCCTATATTTAAAGCAATATACAGAGGAAAGGGAGAAATCTTTAAAAAAGATATTTTCAGATTGTTTAATTTTGTATTTTTATCATTAATGAACTGTTTTGTACTGCTCTGAAGACAAGGCTGGGCAGCACTGAACTGAGCGTTCTCACTTACTTGCCCGTTAGGAGCTCATATACTAGAATTCCCAGGGACCAGAAGTCCACGCTGAAGTCGTGACCTTTGTTGAGAATGACCTCAGGGGCCACATACTCTGGAGTCCCACAGAATGTCCATGTTTTCTGCCCAGAGCCAATCTTCTTGGCGAATCCAAAGTCAACCTGAGACAGAATGTTAAATAAAACTGAAGATGTTATAAAATCTATACTGCTCTTAAATTATTGCAAACTCTATGAGTTTTCATCCAATCCACACTTTCCTTTAACACACACACACACCATCTCAGATACTCCTTCGTATGCCATGTGCCAATCAAGCTGTTAAGAGAAAGTTTCTACATGTATGCCTCATTACCCTTGAAGACAATTGAAATTCATTCTTCCGCTCCCAGCAAACAGTGTAAAGTATATTTAAATTTGCCAGTTTGCCTAATGGGTTGAATAGAGAAGGGGGAAATGACAGAGACATGTGCCTTTAAGACTGCACCATGGACTAAAATAATAGCAAAATGGAGAGTTTGGGAAAGAGTCTATTACTAAGAAGGGAGGCTAAAACCTCTGCCTAGTCCTAAAATAAAGACAAACTATTCACAGTGTGTACCTCTTGTTGATTTCAGCAGCGAAAGCAAAGTCAACAGCATTCTTCCCAAGTCCGCTCTGAGCTCCCAACACTTCTGGTCCCCACTAGCAAGGTGGGTGGTAGATAGTACAGGCTTTAACTTGCTTAAATGTAGGGTCAGCACTCACTCTGGCGTAGATTTTGTTCTGGGATTATCACACTGAGTTTGATAATGAGAAGCTGAGTGCTGGGAAGTTTATGCATGTGTGGCTAACCTGGCATTCTAAGATACACAGCAGGGAAGGAGACAGTGGAGGGAAAGAGTAGCATCCAGCACATTTGGAGACAGGGCTGTAAGGGTATGGGCACCATCTACCAGGAGGTGACACGTTAGGTTGTCCCTGACTGTGGGTTAGGAATTCTCTCCCTTGGTAAGGGGTCAGCGATCCCCCCACCTCCTTTTTGCAATGCATCTCTCTCTTCTCCAAGCTTTTACCCAATGAATTCTGAAGACCAGACAGGAAAGGAGGTCAGAGCTTCAGCAGCCCCTCGCTGAATGGTGCAGTATGTATAACTGAAACTCAGCCCTGCAGAACAACAGCTGGCTTCTTCACACAGGGGAGGTGAGCATGTACCCATTCATTTCTAGTGTGCACTGATTTCATTTTAACTTTCTCCTACCTCCCTCTGGTAAAAGGCATAGACATTCTTTCTGGGCTCACTGTGCCCATTTTAATGGCTTCATTGCATGTGGATAATTTCAATAACATGGCAATAATCTATGCTTTAAAATGGAGAAAGTCAACATCAGGATCAGCCCACACTTTGAAAAGCTGGAGCCAGAAACTTAAACACCCAGCTCCTTTGTTTGTTCAAATGTTGTTCACATTTAACACTTTTGTTTTTCCCTTAAAGAAGTAAATCTCTTAAAACTCCACACCCCTCCCTTTTCTGAGACTTTTTCATACTTATCACAGAGTAACAAAGATTTCTTTTCTTATTAATTACATTTTTCATTTATTTTACATACTAACCACAGTTTTACCCTCCCTCCTTTCCTACCATTTCCTCCCCCCACCTCTCATATACTCCCCTCCCCAGATACTCCTCCTTCACATCCTTCAGTTCAGAAAAGGGCTGGCCTCCCACAGACATCAACAAAGCAAGGCACATCAAGTTGAGGCAGGACAATTTCTTTATTGAAAAGGGGAATTCAAACAACCTCAAAGTGGGCTTTTCCTGTATGCCTTCAACTACACAGCATGACTCACAAACATTAAATCTAAGAGATGGCTGGGAATATTATAAAATTAAACTCTATAACCAGCTGAGATGACAATATCTACATATTCCTCAGAGAAAGAAACAATAACGAAAGCCCTCGCTAATTTTATAAAGACTGAAGTTTAAGAGGTGAGGAAACAGCACTTATAACTGTAATTGCATATATGCATATACAGAAACATTGCATTTTGTTGGTTTATAACAGCCTCTAGACTATTCTTGAATTGCATTTAATTTCCTTTTTAAGAATTACTAGAAGATTATTTGATATTTAGGAGAGCTATTTTAATTTTTAAAATAATATATTTTAATTTGAATTGCTGGTAAGCTCTTGCAATATTTGCGTATTGGCTCAATGAGGTGGTAACAATTATATTAGCATTTGAAGATTTACAAGATTGTATCACTTTCTTCCTCTTCTTGGGCCTTACCAACTTTGATTTAATACATTTGGCATTCAGAGCTACCCAAAGTTGTGTCACTAATGTAGAAGATGCCAGACCTATGTCAAGTTCTGTGCATTTTATATCAGAAGCAAATTCCCCAAACCCATCTCAGCACCATGGCTACACCAAGGAGCCTTTCCCCTTCTCTATGCAGCAGAAAGGTAAGCTCCTTTTTCCTTTATTCAGTGACAGTGAACATCATCCTAGAGCAAGTACCAGGATGCATGCAAACCTCTAGCTCTCAAGGAGCTTCTATCAAAAAGGAGAGAAACACAATGAGCATGGAAATGTGTCATCAAAATGATACAATGTCACCAGATAAGACATGCTGTGGGGAAGCCTACAGAAGATTTAGGTGCAGATAGCAAGGCAAATTGCACTTGAAATAAGGGGACCAGGAGAACATACTTCAGTAAGGCAGCATTTGAGCAGATTTGAGCAGAAATCTGAATGAAATAAGAGAAGAGTTCTGTAAACATCTAAGAGGGTCCTGCCAGGAGGAAGATACAGCACAAAGGCCTAAGACACAAACACCAGTGTTCGGTTCAAGGCCTGTCAAGATCAATGGGACTGAGCCATGGTACATTGACGGGGGATTCCCCTCTGTATGCTGTGAATGCCATTGGTTAATAGAGCAGCTTCTTTGGGCCTATTGCAGTGCAGCATAGGGCAAGGTGGGAATTCCAAGCAGATAGAGGAGGAGAGAGTAGGTAGAGTCAAGGAGAACGTAGCCTCCATGGGAGACAGATGCCAGATGGATGGAACTTTACTGGTAGGCTACAGTGACGTAGTGATACACAGATTAATAGATGGGTTAATTTAAGATATAAGAGTTAGCCAGGAATGTGCCTAAGCTAACAGACAAAGCAGTGTTTTAATAATACAATTTCTGTGTGATTATTTCAGGTCTGGGCAGCCGGAAACCAAACAAGCAGCTTCCTACCACAGTACATGGAGGCAAGGAAGATATGCATGCAGATCTGTCATGGGTTGGCAAGCCACAAAAAGAAAGAGTATGATAATTCACATCCTCGAGGGATCTTGGAGAGAAGAAAGCTGATGCCCTCTCCCTTTGTTTTCAAATTCTGTTTGAAACACCAGGCTTTGGGGATCTCTAGAAAAACTATACACAGATTTTTTTTAACAGTCTGCATTAAATTTCCACTACTAAGGATGGCCTACATTGAGCCAAGAGTTTTCAAACATACTTCTAATGGCTGAAATAAACTAGAAGGATTTGAGATACTTCCAAACCTAGAGCTGTGGCTGCATCATTCAGAAACAGAAAAATCAGCATGTGACTTCTTAAAGCTGTGTCCAGCAACAATGATCATTTTTTTCCCTCCAAAGTTTCTCTCTGGGGTAGTACACTTCTCAGGCATTGGTTCATTCACGTAAGAACTGGGCACTAAGTGACCAGTCTCAACAGGGCAGGTGACTCATGGAGACATAATGCTCCATAAAAGTATTTATCTGGCATTTTCAGGGTACCTTCTTTACCTCAGGCTAGACAAGGGGGCATGGAACCTCTGTTTTTCTGCCAACTCCCACAGTGGATTAACATTCTTCTCTAGTGGACAGCAATAGTGCTTTTCTCTGAGTGGCAGGGGGAGAGGCAGAAGTAGAGGTAGTGGAGAAACCTATTTATAAAACAGTTCCTTCTCGATGGGGCGGAGTGATTCACTGAAACAGTCAGAGCACTGAGCTGGGCAAGGTAACAGGAAGAATATTATTCATACAGGAAAACGAGGGAAATCCTTCAAGGCTCATGTCACAGTACATTTCCTCGAAGCCTTCCCTGAATCACAGAACCTGTCTCTCTGCCCTTTCATGTTCCTCACCACCACCTAGTTTGTCATCACATGCCTTTGGTAGCAGATTCTCACTGGACCACTACACCTAGCTCATTGAGGAGAGTCCTCAGATATTCATTGTGTAGACTATGAAGCGTGATGGGTGTTCAACTTGTGCTTGTTGCAGGGGAGTAAAAGGTGATTAATTGTGATAAATTGGGTTAGAAAAGCCACCATACACACTTGCATGATATAAAGACCCCATTCAGCATTCAAAGACAAGTGTCTTACAGCAGGTAAATTGCAGCAGAAGATAATTAAAGGAGAAGCAGCTGTATGTGGTAGGCATAATTAATGGGTGCTACAGAGTTTACTCATATATTTCCTGTTCACTTCATGCTCAGCCTCTCTCAAGCGCAACATCATACCACAGCAGAACGCTTTTCTGCAACTGATGAACCTATATTGACACACCATCCTCCCCAAATGTCCCTACTTTACACTAGGAATTGTAATTGAGGTATAATAGACTTGGAAAAATATATAATTCCATGCTTCTATCATTCTATACATACTGTGTGATTTTACTGTCCTCACACTAGCCATCCTCAAGCCTCTCCTGTATCCTGCATCTTAACAACTACTGTTTTCACTATGTCCAGTAGCTTTTTCTTTTACAAAATGTCTTGCAACATTTCTAGAATGGCTTTCGTTTGCTTACCAACAGCATTTGAAGTTTCCACCACACCCTTTCAGGGTTGAGAACTCACTTGTTTTCCATTACCTGCATTTACCACAGTTTATCCACAGCCCAGCTCCGTGGTAAACCCATAAATGCACTGAACTGAACGATACCTTGGTTGCTCCCAAGATTCAGCAATTATGGTAAAGCTATAAACATTTATGTTCATGTCTTTAAGTGATCATAGTTCCCAGTTCTTTACAGTAAGCACAAAGAACATAATTCCACAGTTGGTCAACGTATGCTTACTTTGTTAAGAATTGAACACGCTGCCTTCCAAAGCAGCCGTACCATTCGCGTTATCCCGGTACTAAATGAAGTTTTCAACAACCCACATTCTTCAGGACTTGGTATTGTCCATGTTCCAAACTTTAGCCACTCTAACTTTCATGTGGTGGTATAGTGCTGTTTTAGTGTTTAAATCCCTTCCCCATCGATTTATGATTTTGTTTTTCTCATGTTTCTTTCCCATCCACAAATTTTCTGTGGTAAGCCATCACAGATGCCATTAGTCTGCCTTTAATCAAGTTGCTTATTATTTTGCTTTAAAATTTTTGCACATTTCTTTACAATGATCCTTATCAGGTATGTCCCTTAAAAATATTTTTCTTTGGCCTGTCTTTAACAGATCAGTTCCTTTTAATATCAGTGAAGTCTAGCTTATCAATTATCTCTCTCATATCTACCTAAAAAGTCATCACCATTCTCGAGGTCATCCATGTGTTCCCCAGCATCACTTTCCAAGAGTCTGATGAGTTGTTATCTTATTTATGTCTGGGATCAATTTTGACCTAGTTTTATGCAGGGTATACGTTCTCTGTATGGGTTACTGTGGGATGGGTTATAGATGCAATTACTCCAGTATCAGGTTCTTTTTGTTGTTGTTGTTGGTTGGTTTTAAAGATTATCTTGGCCAGACAGATCACCTTTGATCATTTATCAAATATGAACTTATTTATGTCTTATCTCTTCCAGCATAACATTTGGAACATTATGTCTTTCAGAGAATCTGCCCATTTCATCTAAGCTACTGATCCTGTGGGCTACATACAGAGTTACCTTATCACCATCTCAGAATCTGCAGAGAAGGTAGTAATATCTTCTCCTACATTTGTAATACTAATAATCTGTGAGCCTTCTCTCTTTTCTTACTATTACAACTTGAGATTTATCAATTTTATTGATCATTTCAAAGCATTAGTTTTTTTAATTGATTAATTTTCTCTATGAATTTTCTGTTTTCAATCATAATGTCTTCTACACTGATAATTTTGAATTATCTTCCAGTCATTTTGAATGTAATGTTTTGCTTCTGTTTCTGTTTTCTGTTTGGTATTCCCTTAGTCAGGAATATATAGATGGTTGATTTTGGATCCTTCTCCTTTTATGATAAGGGTGTTCAATGTTTTATGATTCTCTATAAACTCTGCTTTGGGGAACATTAAACAAATTATAATTCATTGGGTTTTTACTTTTACTTGAATCAAAATATTTAAAAGTTATTGCGAGACCTTTTTATTGACCCATTGTGGTGGTCAGTGTTGTCACACTGACCTCCAAAGGCTGGAGGGTCTTCTGCTTCTGCACAGTGACACAAGGAAAATTTCTGCAAGTGCACTTCAATGGAGCCAGGCTTCACTGCAAGTGGGTACTCAAATCTGGAGGTGCTGTCTACGTAGTTCTAGCTTTAGGGTCAAGAAAGATGTACAAGTAAAGGTGTTGTGGAATCTTCCTCTGTGGCTACAGAGTGCCACTGAGGACAGATGTGTGGCTGAGGAGACACTGCTTGAAGGCCTTGAGCAGCAATTCTATAAAACTGTGTAGGTGAAGCCTAGATTGCATTAGAGACCCCAAGATGTTGGAAATGCCAGAGCCATAGGATACTTGCCAAGAGAAGCTGTTAACAAAGAGTAGAACCAGTTATCTAAGCTCTCTGACGTGAGATCAAAATATCACACAACATTTCCCCATTTTTGTCTAAGTAAAAGGGAAGGTCTAGCATAGTAAAATCATATACAATAAGTACAATAATGGTATACACATATATACAGGTAATGATTATATTGACAATGTCCAGTTCATTTGCATTTGGCAAAGTCAGAGAAAATACTCCACTATCTATCCTATCATGGTGAGTCCAATATTTTGTACCTAATTCACTTTCTATCCCAACTTGCATTATGAACCCCAAACTAGTTTTTCATGTATCTCAAACATATATATTTTACATATCTTTTATGAGTTTCTTTTCTGAATTTGGTAACAAGGAAAACATAACTATCTAGTCTTCAACTCCATCAGAGACCTGAGAAGACTATAAATAGAACCTGAGTAAACAGGAAGGATAGAACAAATAACTTCCAAAACTAAGAAATAACTGAAACAGCTGGCTGCCTGGACACTCACCCAAGGTTCCTCTGTAATGTTGGGGCATCTACCTTTGCCCTACAAGTCTAGAGTATCTGACAGACTTTTTGTGAAGCAGAAATTTTGAAGGACTTATCTTCACAAACATTCAGTAGTCATTTTATTTTGTGTCCTGTTTGTTGAATTTAGATATGATGCTGTCAGCAGTTGAGACAAGGGCAGTTTCTTGCCCAATGACTAAGTTTTGCTGCAAAAAAAGTAAACTCTATATGGATTTTATTTGATGCTCATCATTCTCTCTGAAGTAGAGTGGTGTTTCCAGGAGCAGGAATATCTCATTATTATAAAAACTTATGTTATTAAAGGATCTTAAATGCCATATTCTACAGATCTCTTAAGTGTCTATCTAAAATATATCTCTGCTCAACTTTGAAAACATACCTCTAACATGACTGTAAGTTTAATTGTAATAGGTGACAACTACTAATCTGTATTTTATTTATATTATTTATTTTATTTATTTATAGTTATTATATTAGATAATTTGTAATAATAACTTCTAAGGACTAAAAATTTACATTATATTGCTAAATGAGCATCACAGGGACAATATCTTAAACAAGAATAGAAATACATGTACAGATTTACTATCAAAAATAACCTTAGATTTGTATTGATATACAAAGATGTCTTAAGAGTAGAAACATATATACAGCATAGCAAAAATAACCTCAAATTTATATCAATATATAAAAATACATACCAATGTAAAATATTTAAGTTTAGTAGTTGCCTTTTTGGTTTAAAAATAGATTCAACAATCTACTCTAATAGATTCAACAATCCATCCTTTTATTCTATCATTTCTTTTCAGAATGATATCCCTGAATCTAATCTCATTTATTAAACTTTTTCCTGACCATTCCCAATAATTACTTATAACTAATTCCCCTAAACAATGAAAAATATCCATAACTTACTAAATGACAAAAAACACCCACCCCACCTCTTGGGAATGAGGGCACTGAAAAAACTCTGCATGGGGTTTATTTTCTTTAGGGCAAAAGCTAGCCATTTGGGTAAAGAAACTGCCCTTGCCTGGTTTGTTTACAGGATACTCCAAACTAGACCAGCAGAACACAAAATGGTAACTTCCAAACTTCGCTACGACAAGATAGGAGAGTCCTTTAAAATTTCCTGCTTCTCAGAAATGTCTATCAGATATACTAGACTCAAAGGGCAAAGTTGAATGTTAACACATTAAAGAAGAACCTAGGGTGGCTTGTCCAGGCAACCAACATTTAACCTTTCTGTCTGGAGTTGGAAATTAGATAGTCATAGTTAAAGTTTTCCTTAGTTTTGATAAAAGGTAAATTAGCTAAAAAAAAAACAAACAAACAAACAAAAAATCTTTAGACTCACAAAGATAAAGTATTTTCTTTAAATTTGCCAAATACAAATGAACTGGATATTGTAATTACAATTCTTACCTAATAACTGTTTGGTTGTCTATAATTTCACTATGGTAAAGTTAAAAACCTTAATTTTAATTAGACAGAAATGGGGAAATGTGAAATATTCCTTTACACTGTGTGAATATATGTCATTCTGATTGGTTTAATAAAGAAGCTGACTGGCCAATAGCTGGACAGGATAAGGTTGGGGGAGAGCCAAGCAGAGAATGCTGGGAAGAAGAAGGGCGGAGTCAGAGGAATAGTGAGCAGATACAGAGAGAAGCAAAATGGGCATGCCTTACTGAGAAAGGTACAAAGTCCAGGAGCAAAGCATAGATAAATATATTGGTTAATTAAAAATGTAATAGCTAGCTCATAAAAAGCCTTAGTTATAGGCCAAGATTTATAATTAATATTAAGCCTCTGTTTGGTTATTTGGAAACATCTTATTGGACAGAAACTTCCCTCTACACAGTGAATTTTTTTAAACTTTAAAGAGCACAAATACATTTTAATACTGGTTTGATTTATTCATCCATTGGAACCAGACAAGGTTCTTAGCACTATTGCTTCATCAGTTTTCCTTGGCTTGGAAAGTGAAGCAAGATTTAAGGAATTATGGCATGGTCAGGGGAAAGACATGTGTGAGAATATCCATAATCCTTTGGTTCTTCAATCTGTACCTAGTATGTTTTCTGGTGAAGACTGGAACCCAGGTAGAATCTGACTTGGAACAAATCAATGAAACAAACAAAACAAAATAAAAATGAAAGACCATTTCACTCGTGGCTGAAAAGGAAGAACAGAATAAGGCTTCATTCCTCACCACAGACATACTGTTTGTAATTACCAGCAGTGGGCACACTCTTATGAATTTCTAAAAAACACAGCCAAATCTAAGCTTTTCTATTACTTAAGTATTTTTCCTCAGAATATGTTTTATTTTCATAATGAAAACTTCTTACTTCATTAGGTGTCTAACTTCTCATGAACATTTCAGGAGATGAAGGACAAATGAATACACATATACATACATACATGCTTGCATACATACATATATATGAGGTCAAGATCACCTTTACAAGGACGTTGTGATTCCTGCCATGCTGCCACCCGGTACCCTCAACCTTTCAACCATTCCAGGAGCCCTCAGTCAAAGCAGTTCTATGTGGCTTCCTGCCAAAAGTCCAAACCCTGAATTTTTCTCTGCTGAAGCTTGCTTAATGGCCCAATATCTGCTAAAATTTTGCTCATGTGCTTTCTATACATTTTAGGAACAATATTCCACAAGCCTATTGGATCAAGTTTATTGACTGTGTTGTACACATCTTCTAATGCTTTAGCAATCCCTGGTCCAAATATTCTATTAATTTCTGAGTGGTGTATTAAAATGTCTGTAAATGTTCATGCCTCCTAATTCTGCCAGTCTTCTGCTTATTTTTGAAGCATCTTATCAGGAATTTTTAACAGCTTTTTCTATGACCTTGATGATCTGTGCACCCTCTTATCATATGTCTTCATATTTAAGAATACTTCCTTTCTGATAACAACATGGTGACACCTGCTTTAGAACTGATTCAATATTTCTAAGACATATTTTTCATCCCTAATTTCAACTTCTTGCACCTCATATTTCAGGCTGTTCTGTTGTAAAAATATAGCTGGTTTTTATCTTATAATTTTATTTAACAATACATTTTTTAATCTAGAGAGTTACGTTCATTTACATGCCTTGGACTTCTCTCTAATTTCTTAGTTTATACTCTTTCCCCGCCCCCTGGCTTTCCTACTTCTTGCTGCCTTTCTGTGAAGATGACATTTTATCCTCCTATTTTAATTCAGTCCCTCCTATTTTGAGTGTATATGCTGCTGCTGTGGAGTTAGTTAGCATGTTCTCATTTGAATGTGATGTGTTACTGTGATGATTGAATCACACCGTAATTTTTAATGAGTTGACAGATTTACCACTGTCCTGTGATCACCATTTCTTGTTGCTTTGCATTCCTGG
Organism: Neodon shergylaensis; assembly: GCA_025134845.1. Taxonomy (NCBI): domain Eukaryota; kingdom Metazoa; phylum Chordata; class Mammalia; order Rodentia; family Cricetidae; genus Neodon; species Neodon shergylaensis. The sequence goes on from JABTXL010012493.1 coordinate 7,903,901, forward strand.
GCAGGGAGCAGGGGTTCATTTCTTCACCTTCTGTAATCGTATCCTTTTCGTGTAGGAAACAGCTCTCTTCTTTGTCTAAATACGTCATTGCACCCTTCCTGAAGGATGGTTTCTCTGGGCTTATAATTAAAGTTTGCCATTTATTCTTACTCAACATGTTTTTAGCATGACAGTCTGCCGAATTCTGACTCCTTTTGCTGCTGGTAAGATACCAACTGAAAGTCCCTTCCTCGCCGATATTTCTTCCCTTTTTGTCTTTCCATTTACACCTACCTGCTTTTTCTTGTTTAAGGTTTTCTTTGTTAGTTCTTATTCCCCTACTACAATAGCCAACATCCAAGGAGCTCTGATGATTAGCTCACCCTGGAATTTAAAGGCCCTCCGTCCCGCAGAACACCGGGGCTGGCTTTGCATGGTCAATAGGATACAGTAAAGTGCTGACCAGTGGAATAGGGCTTACAAGGCAAGCAGCTTGTCCAAAGTTACCTGGATGACACACTCTGATGGAAGCCATGTGTCACATCTTAGAGACATTCAACCAGTCCTATGAAGAGGTTCATATGGAGAATTATGGCCTCCAAGAGACAGCTATTATCAACTTGTGAGCTATGATAGATTGGATCCTCTACTCTTATCCAGTCTGCAACTCTTCAAGTGACCATTGCCTCAGCCAACTTCTAGCTGAAGCTTCGCAAGCAATATTGAATCATGTCATGGTTAATATTGATTGTCAATCTGATAAGACCTAGGAAACTAGGTTACCTAGGAGACAGGCCTCTGGCCATGCCTATTAGGCATGGTTTAGATTGGGTTAGCCTCTGAGCATGTCTGTGAGGCATTCTCTTGATTAGGTTAACTGATATGGGGAAACCTCTCCTAACTGCTGGACATTATCAAGGAGCTAGGAGGCTGATCAAGAGCAGTCACTGTTCTTTGCTTCCTAACTGTGGATGTAACGTGACCAGATGCTTCAACCTCCCACTTCTGGAACTTCCCGCCATGTCATATGGTTCCCTCTGTGAGTCAAAATTATTCTTCCTCCCATTGCTTTTGTCAGATGTTTGTCTCAGCAAAAATGGAAGTGACTAATATCCTAACCAATCCATTCCCAAAGACCCAACTCAGAAAGCCTTTGAGGTCACAAATAATTATCATTACTTTAAATATGTTTTAGATTGACATACAAAAAATAGGTCAGACAAGTACAAGCAGTCCTACTGTGGATCTGTTGGTGTTTCTCTACCTCATAATCAGTTCATATGTGTGTGTGTAAGTATGTGATATTATGTTATTTGTGCATGTGATCTATGTGTATGAGTTTGTGGTTGGGAAAGTTTCAGTTATTATTTCTTTAAAATTTAAAAGTGAATACACTTATTGTCTCTCTCTCTCTCTCTTTCTCTCTCTCAGTGTGTGTGTGTGTGTGTGTACATGCACATGTGCAACTATGCAACTATGGATATTTGTATCACCGTATGCATGTGAGTGTCAGAGGGTAACTTGCAGGAGTCAGTTCTCCCCTTCCACCATGCGAGTCCTGAGGATCAAACTCAGGTCTGCCACCAGAGTTGGCACCAGCAGCCTTTTACCTAGTCGTTAGGTTTTTTTCTTTTTAATATTTCTTTGAATTCCGCTCTCTATATTATTTTTGTATTGGACACTAATCATTTTTTCACTGTATTCACCAAATTTATTCATTTTCATTCTTTTGGTTTCAATTTTTAAGTCTCTGTTACATTCTCTGTAATTAGTCAATTTTCTTTAACTCTCTGATTTCTCTTTTTGTGATAATTTTCTACTCTGCATTCCAAATACACTATCCTAACAGACCAATAATTCACAGGTAATAAAACACACCGCTCTTTGGTGTGCAGTTCACTGAATCTGATGCAGATTAAACCCCTACGAGAGCAGCCACCCCCATAGGAAACACGCACTCTCACTATACAGGGAAATTCCTATGGGTTTCTTTCCCTACAAACGTTGAGATAACCATTATTGTGTTTTTGCCATCTATCCTAGAACTTTGATCACTGTGATTGTGGATAAGGTACTCTTGTGTGTGGCTTCCTTTGTTCAACACAGGTGTTACCTGTGGTAACTCATCATTCCTTTGTATGACCGAGAAACATTTACTGCTGGGTGTATGATTGAATCTACTTATGTGCAGTTAAAGATGGATATTTGGGCTATTTCTACTTTGAGAACTATTAGAAACTAAGGTATTTTGAGCAACCATACATAATATTTTCCACAACATGGTTTCAACTATCTTAAGTAAATGCCAAGTGTGATTATTTCCTTACTAAGTTGTCTTTTGCCCTGGAAGAAACTGGCCAGTCGCACTTCAGAGTGGATTACCATTCTCTTCTCACACCAGAAGTGTGAGAGAATGTCCTCACCAACACTTGCATTTTTTTAATATATTAATTGTAGTGACTATGAAATGGCATTTCCTTGTGGCTTTACATTGAATTTTCTTGAAGACTGAATAGAGCCAAGTGATCCTTCCCACATCTGTGTTAATGAAATGGGGTTTCAAGGTTTTGGCTATTTAAAAAATAGTTGCTCTTTCTTGTTATTAAGGACTTGTGGGAGTTTTTGTATATTCTAGATACAAGCTCACTGTTACACAAATAAAGCGAAAATATTTCTCCTGGTTTATGTCATGCCTATGTGCTTTCTTGGCAGTATATTCCAATAATCAGTATTTTATGACATTTATGAAGTCCAATGAATCCTTTTCTCCTTTAATATTAATACTAATTGCTTTCTAAAGAATCTGTACCCATCCAAAGCCATAAGAGAACAACACTTCTTTCTTGTTGCATACAGCATGAGGTGGGAATCAGGAATCTTCTTTCTTCCACACGTGGATAGTCTCCAGGTGTTCCCTCGGGGTCTTTATAAAGGACAACCTATTCTCTCACTCACGTGAATGTCTATCTGTGACCTTTTGTCTATGAAGCCATATGTCTGTCCTTAAACAAATATCACATCACTGTCCACTGTAGCTTTGTACTAAGGCTTGATACCAGAAAGTGTAATGTTTTGTTTGTTGCTCTTCTTTTACAAAGTAGTTATTAGCAGGGATGGTGGTGGTGCACTCCTTTAATCCCATCACTTGGGAAGCAGAGGCAGGTGGATCTCTATGAGTTTCAGGCTAGCCTGGTTACAAGAGCTAATTCCAGGACAGGCTCTAAAGCTACAGAGAAACTCTAAAAACAAAACAAAACAAAAACAAACAAAAAAACAAAAAACAAAGTAATTATTAATTCTTACCAGTCTACATTTGCATGTAACTTCCATTTCTAAAACTTGTCTTCTCAGATTTTGATTATACTGACATTATTAATTTGGAAAATATAGATAACATCAGACAATTTTGCTTTATACACTACTACTGTCTACAAATCATGAACACAGTATATAGTACCACTTAATTATTTATATTAATATTCTACAATTTTCACTGAAGAGCTATTACACGTCTTTATACAATTTATTTTATTATTTATTCACAATGATACTGTTCAAGTATAATATTTTACAATTTTGATGTCATAAGTACTATTTCATTTATGAGCTTTTATCATTACCATGTTAAAAAAGAGAATTTTATTTATTAATTTTGTGCCAACAATGCCTAACTTTACTGTTCTAAGTACTTCTTTGATGGGTCTTAAGACTTCTCTAAATAATTTTAAATAAATAAAATAATAATAAATAATAAAATAATAAATACAAATTCATGCTGTATTCAAATAAAAAGAGGTGACATATTTGATTTTCTGATATGGGGCCTTTTGTTGCCCTTTCTCGGTTTATTTCATTTACTGAAATCTATTACAATGTTCTTATCCTAAGATCAGATCCTCTCTTCTTGTTCTCCATCTAATGGAAGAATGCCCAGTGTCACTCACTGGGTATGATATTAACTACAGGTTTAATCCTAACTCCTCATATACTGAGGCATGTTCCCAACGAACACCTAGGCAGTAGTTTTTAAATGTGGATCTCACGTAGCAGGATACCCTCTATCAAGGCTTGGATGTTTATTTTTAATGTCTTTCAATGCATTTACACTTTATACCTAAATTAGCTGCATCAGGATGGTCCAATGCAAGCTACTCCACCATTAGTTAAAAACTTCCATTGTACATTTACTTAATTATTATAGTCTTATTTTCTCAGCAGGCACTTCACTTGTTAGGTCTTTCTGCAAACTTCTTAGATCTCTTTTTGCAAGTTCACTTAAGCATCTACTTCTGTTCTTTGTTCTTCTGGCAACCAGTGCCCATAGCAGTGAGTATGGCTTTTTCTCATACATTTATTATTGATATATTTCTAGCATGAGCTTGTCTTTCCTGGAACTTCACCTCCAGAAGTTCTTTGTGTCCTGAGCTGACAGCATATTATTTTAAAAAGAATACACAGTGATGCTTAGGAACATGGGCATAGTTCCAACATGGATCCGTTTTCATTTAAATCTTTGCATGGACTTTTCCATTTTTTTTTTTTTTTGGTTTTTCGAGACGGGGTTTCTCTGTGGCTTTGGAGCCTGTCCTGGAACTAGCTCTGTAGACCAGGCTGGTCTCGAACTCACAGAGATCCGCCTGCCTCTGCCTCCCGAGTGCTGGGATTAAGAGCAGCTTGTGGCCAGGAATTCTTAGAGCTGCCTTTTTCCATCCCTCTGCCATGAGCTAATGATGAGAGAAGCACATCTGCTTGCATGTACTGTCTTCGTAAGTCTGGTGTTTGTTTAAACTATGTGGTGCCTGCTGCTCTATAGAGCTCTCTAGCTCACTTTCCCACAGTGCCCAGAGTGAGGTCGCCCATTCCTCAATGACACAGCTACTAAATCAGTCATTTAGACTTGCTGTTGCACACAAGTCAACAGCTTTGGTCTTGGTGCTGAAGACATAACCTGGGGCTCTGACCACGCAAGGCAACTGTTGTACATCTTAAGCCCTTCGGTGTTTGATCACCATCTACCACTGAGCTATCTTCTTCCCCGACCCACAGAAACTCCTGTGTTGTCTAATGTATGTATCCATACATCACTAACACTCTTTCTCATGTCTCATCTGGTATTTTTGAATATTATGTCGCAATAGCAATTCAGGATATCTAGTTTTAAATGTAATCGGTAATTGAAAACTCAACATTGAGTTTTTGAATAACTAAAATCACTGTTTATTTTGTTGGCTTTGAAGATAAATAAATGAGAAGGCTAGACAATGGCATCAAACAGGGCAGTCACTGCCATCTGGTCCTATAAATAGTCAATATACTACCTGAGGTTTGGGAGAAAACAACTCCGGAAGGTTGAGAGATAAATGTAATAAACCGTCTGCAGCCCTCATGAGTCTTTCTTTCTTTCTAGAATATCCCAGAGGCTTTTCCCCAAAGATCTGTGGGAGGCGCAGTCAATGCAGGAACTGTGAGTGAGAGCAGTGATTGAAGCCTCGTGTTCGTACCTCCTCAGTTCTGAAAGCTGTCTTTCATGGATAAATAAAGCTTGAATGGATCAAAATGTTTCTTGGAAGCAAGCCAGGCTGCACAAGAAAGGGCTCTTATTTTACTTCAGAGGAAAAGATCTCTTAAAATTTGAACATAACAAACTTAGTCACTTGGGCTAAATTTCACAATTATACTAACTAAACCTATCTTGTACACTACTGAATAGATTCACTGTGAAAGTTTGAGCATAGCATTTGCCTATGACATCTGAGCAGCAAATAGTAGTATTTTCCTACATCAAAGTTCAGCTATAGCCTGATGCCTTCAAGGAGGTATGGAAATGGACCTCGGGAAGCTGCCTCCTGAGGTCCAAATTTTCTCTCAGTTTGACCATCAAGTTCTATTAATTTCTCACTGAAAGAAATTTATGTAGTATCCTCTTATGCTCTCATTGATATGCAATGGAATCCTATTGGGAATTAATGGACCTCAGACATAGACAGCAAGGAAAGCTGATCCTCACTGAGCTGTAGTCTCAGAGATTAGGAACCCTCGCTGCCTATTAGAACAACTAGGAAGATGTCAAAACAGCCACCAATGGTCACTTGTTTCCTTCTCTCCCTATTTGGAAGGCAGATACCTTGAGACAGAAACCATACTAACTTCTTTGTTCTTCACAAGGCAGTTCTTATATGCAGCACCAAAAGAAACACAGTTAAAATGATTAAACAATACTAACAAATTCTAAAGGCATTTTATGGTGTGACTCTTCAGTAAGAGTTGTAGATATGGTCAGAAACACTGGGTCAGAAAAGAATATATACATAGTTACTGGAGACACGGCCCAGAGGTTAAGAGCACTGGCTGATACTGCAGAAGGCGCGCGTCAGTTCCTGGCACCTACATGGAGGCTCACACCTGTAACTGCAGTGCCGGGTGTTCAATGCCCTCTTCTGGCTCTGCAGGTACAAGGTGTGAACACAGTCCACATACACACATGCAAGCAATCCATTCATACTCCATTCATACACATAAAAGTAAACACTTAAATAGGCTACATGCATGATATGGTTCACAGTATTAAGCATGAAGTATTCAAGGGTTGTATCCCCCACTGTGAAATTAGCAGCTGCACCAAAACTGAAAAGAGATTGCAATGATAGCACAATTTTGTTGTAGAAATATTCCATATGACACTATGAGTAAGAAAACTTGCCTTACCAATTTAAGGTAGCCATCGGCATCCAGGATTAAGTTTTCTGGCTTCAGATCTCTGTAGATAATGCCTAGTCCATGCAGGTAATCAAAGGCTTCTGTCACACAGGCAACACAGAATTTGGAGGTGGGTTCATCAAAGCTGCCCCTGCAATGACATTGCTTTCTTCTTAATGCTCTTTGGTGCTCTTCTAGGTGCATCTAGATTGCATTATAAAAAGTACATGGTGTATATGTATGTGTGCATGTGTGTGTGCAATGCAGAGTTATGTGATGGTGTGTGTGTGTGTGTGTGTGTCATGGTGCATATGTGGAAATCAGGTGCCAATGCTTGGCTTACCCCTTATTTGATTAAGGCCTTGGTTTTGTTGATTGCTACTACATATATCACGGTAGCCAGTCACCAAGCTTCCAGGAATTACCCACCATGTCACAGGAGTCACTGAAGTCACAAATGCCCATCACCATGCTCAACTTTGCATGGTTATGGGGACTCAAATTTGGGCCTGATTCGTGTGTAGTAGCAGTTTGACTCCTGAGTCATCTCCCTAGGCTATGTCAATGAACTTTTTATATCACAAACATTCAAATTTAATTTACATGAAAATGGCTATAAACAGATCATAAAGAAATTGATGGGAACACTTTATAAAACTGCAATAATTACACTAAAAAAATCCCTACGTTTATGCATTTCTTTCTGGTAATCATATGTGAACCCTGAAAACAGGGAGGAAGACTTTTAGACACCTGTGGCATATTGTGGAGATAGGCAGCTATTTTGATGTAAAGCTTGACCAAGACTTACATGATTTATCATTTGACTAAAAATGGTTCAAGTGGTCACTATCATTCTTGTCTACACAGCATAAACGAGTAACCCCAAGAGAAAGCCAGTCAAACTTCCCTGCTGGGCTCTCATTAATCTTTTATTAGAGTTATTCCATATAAGGATGGTTTCTAATTTTATACACTGATTATTTTTTAATGTGGTAGTGATTCCTAATGTTTTATAACCAAGGTGTGACTTTGGAAAGAAAACTCAGTTTGATTCCTGAAAACTGTTTTCTCCACTCTCCATATCCTCAGGTAAGTTATTCAAGTTTCCAGAGCCTGGAGAGCCATGCCTCAATGATGGGTTTGCTACTAGTGACCAGGGTTGTCCTAAAGTGCCTACCAGGTGGCAGGAACACTCTGTTCTAAGGATACAGATTTCTCATCAGAATTACCCGCTGAAGCAAGGATGCACTCTGCTAACTCTTCTGAGGGAATCCCGAAGGTCTCCTTCACTTTCCTGCTTCTTCCGACTGGAATCCAACAACATGCTCTAAACACGATATTCATTTACTTCATGTCTAGCTCAGTAGGTCTTGGTCACAAGTGCACTGAGAAGCACTTATACAAATGATCTGCTGGACCCCACCCCAGTAAAATGAACACAATACAAGTGTATTAGCACACAACAACGCAGCCAGGCTTGAGAGCTACTGTGTCAGAGAAGAATGTGCAAAGGTCGGCCTGTCAGTAAGCGCTCTAACGCACCACGCCCTCCCGCTCCTCATCAGCTGTCCTATTCTTCTCCTTCCTGCTGCTCCTGGTCCACAGCTTTCCTGCTTTGTCTTCCCTCACCTCTGCCCTGTCCAGTCTTCGTCATTTTAGAGTGCCCCTGATCTACCATTTCCTTATAGATACGCGACTTCTCTGGAATTATTCAGCTTTTGTATTGGTGGAATATTTTAATATCAGCCATTTTCTTCAGATAAACTCTAAACTTGTTTTTCTAAGGTTTATACTTGTATAGCTGTTTACATAGAACATTCTATACTGTCTAGGAAACTTGCAAGCTTTCACCATTGTTCCTTCTACACAGAAGCTGTTTAGTAACCACCTGTGATTATGATGATATCAACACCATTCCTTTAATAAAAAGCCAACCTTTATGGACATCTGACCCTCCTTTGTTTGGAGGAGGACACAGTCGCTCCCCATCACATCCTTTTTTTAGTATTCTAAATCTGAGTTTACACACAGGGTCTACCTCCTACCATCCATGTGACCTCAGACAGCTCACACATGCCTGAAACCTTTAGTCCATATACTTGGAAGTTAGTATGTTTTGGAAGTTCCCCATGACGGTTCTGCAGCATTAGCTAACAGAACACACCGATTCCTACCGTGATATACCTAGTGACAACGTCTTCCTATAACTGAGCCCTAGACTACTTCCTCCTAGCCCAGCCCAGATGTGAGCTGATAAGAGCTACTGTTCACACATCTCTTTTCATTACCTGTCCCTTAGAATACTCCACAGCTCTCCACCCAAGCAGGCCTCCAGAAGCATGTACACATATTTATTGTCCTTGAAAGTACGATATAATCTGTGGAGATGAAAACATAAGATCAGAATTGGAAGTCCTAACCACATTTAGTTGCTTAAGTTACTCCAGAAATATCTGGAAAAACAATTCCCATTTCCACACTGATATCCAACAGCCACACGCAGGGTAGGGGGTGACATGCCCTCTTAGATCATTCATTCCTATTGCCTTGAATCTCTGCTTTATCCTGTACATAGCAAGGACTGACCATCCTCGCCCCCATTTCATTGCCAAAGTGTTATCATTCTTGAAAGTACCAAGGCCACCTTCATCATAAAGTGACTCCTTATCCCACCATCAAATAGGGCCCCCCTTCTTCCCCAAAGCCACAGACTTGAGAATGTATCACTTTAATATGTCCCTTACACATCAGGTCATTATATTCAGGTTGTATGTCCCCTAACTGTTTAGCCAGTATTGGAAACAGACTCAGGGACAGAGACTTCTAAGTAGTTAGGCTGGTGGGAAGTGACATGGCGAGGACACCTAGAGGTGGGGAGCAGCTTGGGAAAGGGGGTTTCCTGTAGGATCTACTGTCAGCAAAAGCCCACCTCTAAGGAGATCCGCGGCCCTTGGGTGACCCTGGGAAGTAGATGCTGAGTCAAATGATCTGATAATTGAGAACAATGCCCAAGAAGGACAGAGCTACTGTACTTCACAGGCCTCCATACTCAAACCTGCAGTAAGAGAGCCTCAGACCTGGAGGAGTGTGCCTGGGCACTGCGCCACATTTAACGCTTAGGTGAACACATTTTCTGGGGCTTAGAGTTCAAAAAGAACCCATTTTGGGGGGTGGAGAGATGGATCAGCAATTACAGCATCCGCTGCTCTCATGAGAGACCTGGGTTCAGCTCCAGGTTATCCGTCGTTATCTTTTTGGCATTCATGGCTACCCCATCTGCACATGGTACACATCCATACATGCAGGCAAACACTCATACACACAAAATAAGAATGCATAAGGAAGAGTAAGGGGGAGGTAGAGGAGAATGGGGAAGGAATGGGAGGAGGGGGAAGAGGGAGAGGAAAAAAAGTTGCAGTTCCCTTTCTCACTAGTGCCAACACCAGATGGAAGCAGCCAGGACAGCTAGCAGATAATGCACAGACACAGAAACTCCAGGAGGTGGTCTCTCTAGAAGTTGGGCGTGGTGGCATGGTGGCACACCTAACTCTCAGGAGCAGCAAGATTTCTGTGAGTTCAGGGTTATCCTGGACCACGTAGTTAGTACCAGCACAGCCCGAAAATGAAACGGTTTGAGTACGCAGACTCCAGAGCTGTAACCCAGGCTGGTTGCCACATGGGACACCTATTTATTCCATCAGTTATAGAACTGCAGCTTCTCATTTTACATATAAATGAATAAGATTACATACTGATTATATATTATTTATACATTGCTGTTGGTAAGCATTTACTGGAAAACACACACGAACATTTCTGATTCACTTCCTCATGAGAGACCAGTGATGCAAACCTGATCACCTCACCGTCACCCCTATTTAATTCTCATAGTCCCTTCTGTGTAAATCTCAGCATAGTAAATGTCTTCCCTGATATTATTCTAAATACCATCACTACTGTCCTGTATGTCAGCCCTTTGGTAAGAGCTGGTATTGAAAAAACATATACAGTCCTTAAACTGCCCGTCACAGCTCATTAGTGAATATGAATTTTTAAAAAAAATCTGGAAGAAAAATATAATTATAATTGAATGAAGACTGTCAGCATATATGCCTGGAATCAGTCTAATATTTTTAACAATGAAAACTGAGCCTGGAACTAGGGATGGGTAGGCAGATTCTCGCAAGGCATTTGGTCTTTCCTATCAGCTGTACATCATCATCAGAAGTCACCAGAAGTACACTCGGGGATCACTAAACAGTAAAGGAAAATCAAAACTGGCTTATGTCAGCAGCTTATCAATACACAAATGAAGAGGCCTAGATAGTATCTCCTCCAATAACAATTACAGGGGGGAATAAAGGAGTAACTATTAGAAGATGGTCACTTTGTAGCTTTGTGCTTTGGTAACTGTGTGAACCCAAATGCTCCTCCCTGAAGAGGTTTAACATCCACTCACGTGAGCAGCAGCTTGTGGGGTCTTGCTTCCTCTTCCCATATTCTGCATTACCTTTGGATAAAATAATTAGCTCCAACTATCCTATAATAGCCCCCTACACACACACACACACACACACACACAGAGGGGGGGTAGGGAGGGAGGGAGAGAGAGAGAGAGAGAGAGAGAGAGAGAGAGAGAGAGAGAGAGAATGACCACATTAGCAAGGTTTCCCTAGAATAAAAGCAATTGGAAACTCCTGCTCAAGATCTCCTAGGAAAACTCAGAGACATGACTTAATGCTTCCTGGCAAGCCGACTGCTCACTCACTTCACTACGAACGGAGAGCACAGCTCCTCCAGGATCCTCTTCTCCGAGAAGACATGTTCTTGCTGCTTAGTGTCAACTATGTGCTTCTTCTTTATACACTTCATAGCAAAAGCCACATTCTCATTCTTAACTTTAACCTACGTGAAAATGAAAGACTCTTGTAATTAATACATCACAGCAATTTGCAATACGGAATGTAACATGTTATCAACGAGAGTTAAATTGTTTTACATTTAAAGAGTATATAAGCTTTTAACTACTTATCTCTCTAGGACTGATTTCTATATAACTTTATACACTTCTGATCATTTTCAAAATACTTTATATAACTTGGTTCTAAAATTTTTTGTACTGAAATAAGAAAAAAATGTGGTTGAATTTCATTGAGAGAATTTTTTTACAGTTTTGATTATGTAACATGAACAGCTTTCATAAGAATTGCCATGGCTTCTTATTTCTTGATATTCACCTCGAACTTTCACAGAAGCTCATATCAAATTCTATATCTGTGGGAAGCCTACTAATCGCATGAGGTCATTTAAATTAAATTGATTAAAAGTAGGAATTAAGTTCCTTGATTGGAGTAGGCACATTTCCAAAGCTCAAAGGGCACATCAGGTGATAAAAGTATGGAAATGCACTAAGATAGGGCCTCCTCTGTGCGTGAAACTCTTAAAAGAAACTCTTTCTTAAAAGAAAATCAAGATTGAAACAACTAGATTTTTTTTCTGATAGGCATAAAAATCCATACGCAGGCAATACTGGTTAGTAAATGAAAATTACTCCAGCCCATATTTTGATCATATTTACCATTAGTAATGTCTATAATAAGTGGAGAAATTACTGCTTCAGTAGTATTTACCTAGGAAAGCAGATCTTGGCATAGTTAATTCAATCCTTGAGCTGTGTTTTTTGTAGGAGACACCAGTGCAGAAGAGTAACTTCCCAGAGCCCAAGTCACACTCCAAACGTTTCTCCCCATTACGAAAGTGTTTGCCCTTTAACCACCAGAGATGAGGTCTAAAATGGGTTTGAACTGTGTCACTGGGGCCTGGGGTATCATTCCACATCTGTTCGTGCCCAGCCTTCCTGCAGACAAAAGCAGCGACATAGCTCCCGGAGGTCGCTGTACAGTGAATTGTTAAAAATTGGCTGGGCAGAGAAGGGCTTGGTAATTGCCACAGGCTCGGAGCCATCTGCACCCAATGAGAGTGCAGATTACTATCGCACAGTTTCCTCAGAACACTTGATCTAAAGCAGGACTTCTGCTATTTCTTGGGAGCTGATTATTAAGCACAGACAGGTGGTGGCGTGGACGATGACTGAAATCAGCTTCGGCTCCCAGCTGTCTGGTCGAGCACCGCAGAAGGCTGCTCTTCAAACATCCTTTTGCATTTCATCTTCCTTCCCTTTTCTCTAATGGGAAGTTTTACACAACCCCAAAATAGGGTAATGAGAGCCAAACACAGACATAGAGGTAGGGTTGCTTAAGGAATATGACTATAATATTGAGGATCCCATCTATGGTACTTTTGCGGCCACATTCTCTTTTCCTTTAGTGTAGAGAGAACACGAGTTATGATTGCCCACATCTAAGTACATGTAATTCATTGCTAGGGAATACATTTCTCTTTTACATCTCATAATCTTTCAGAATGCTTACTCGGTACACTCTTCAATAATTACTATCAAAGACATTCATCACAGGTGTGACATAAGAAGACTGACCAGCCATCTAACTACTATCTGCAAGCAAGGACAGACTGAGACATTTACTTCATTCAGTTCAGAACACTGTCAGACAGCAATGATAACTCATAGAGTCCTCCAACACAAGCTAGATATAAAACAAAACAAAACAAAACGAAAACGTCAGAATGCTTCGCTCAGATGCTTGAAACGTAAACCCCTTACAAGCTCCACTCTTCCGAACCCACCAACGCCCAGTGTGGCGATAACCTCGAGGTTCTGGAATGGGGACGTTGAGGAGAATCTGGCCACCTTCTCTTTCAGCTGAATCATCTCCAGAGAAAGGGCCTTGGACAACTTCCAGTTAGACATAGAGCGCCTGAAGAGAGAAACAAGACGTCACACAAACACCCTGAGCCACCCTGCTACCCTGCCATTCACAAACTCTACTCTCCCAGGGCTCATTTCTACCTGGAACACTGCCTATCAGTGCAACAAAGACTATCTCAACCCTGATAGAGACACGTTTAGTCATATCCAGGGGGAAAAGCAATAGAATCTAGGACCCATCACACGTAAGGACTAGACAAAAGTCAAACACAGTCAAGGAGAGGTAAAATGGGGAACTGTTGTAGCCTTTGAAACACATCTCAAAAAAAGCTGTTAATAAATAACCCAGGCAGGCAGGCAATTGAAGAGAACAAAGCCAGGAACCTCCTTTGTCATTCACAGAAGGCCACGCTATGAATTTCTGCTTTTTGTCAACAAAGCTTTTCACGCCTTATGCAGAATAACTGCTTTATGAACCATGAACGAACACTTCACATTTAAGTGTTGCTGTTCACAAAATGCATGTTTTGTTTTTAAATTAAAACTTATGCTTCTGACTTATAAGAGGCCACGGGCACAAAAACATTGCAAATGCATATCTTGAAGAAAAGTAAAGTACTGATGAACACTTTAGCTCAAAATTTAGTCTTTCTAGAAAATTCGAGTATACCTCTCTGGAAGCCTGTCTCATGATCATGAGCTGCAGCTTTCACGTGTGATGTCCTAAGGTCTGGGGCTAGCAGAGTGGAGAGCATCCAGCTTGGGTGTATGTGGCCCTGGGTTCTATTCTCGGCACAAAATATTACAGTAAAATTTAAAAGCTTTATCAAGCAATTATAATTTAATAAAAGTTCCCTATAAATGAAAATAATCAATCTCTATTACTAGGTTTGGAGTGATCCACTCACAAACCCATTCTTGGAAATTTTCAAAAACTTCAAACTGTGAGCTCACTCTTCACCCGTAACCATGTTCTTTTGAACTAAGGCAGCATTCTGAAGTGTTCCCTTTATCTGGAAATTTTCCCTCAAATTCCTACTCAGCCTCAAAGATTTCAGTTAGAGGCTTCAAACCTCTCCATTCTGGAGCTGAAACGGTGTCCCTAGAATGTTCTAATGAGGGCACATGCTGCTGCTGGCGCTGCCAGAGGGAGCTGGCTCACTTACTTGGCATGTCTTTTTTCATCGTCACGGTTCAGGTTGGCCACATACCCCTCAAGGTATTTCTGGAGCTCCTCAAATGTCCCAACAGTTTGGTTGAATGTCCTAAGTAAAATAAAACGAAATGTTCTGTTGTGGCGGTATCACGGCAATTTAATACTCTGTTCCCGTTTCCCTGTGGTTCTATGTTACACAGGGGAATACCCATGTGTGTACTGGCCATTGCCTTGCGTGTCATTACTCAGAAGCTCTCTGTCAGCCTTCTCTTAGGACAGGGTCTCACACTGGCTTGGAGCCTGCCAATTAGACCAGATTGCTGGCCAGCAAGCTCCAGATACATGACTCTCTCTACATCCCTCCTGTTTTTTTATTACCATCCAGCTATTTCACACATTTCTTCACAGTTTCAAAATAGAAAAGGTAACTCAACTCTATTCTTCTTGCACAATAATCAAGAGTTTGTTTCAAATTATGAACTAGGGCAGAAGAAATAAGGATCTCCAGATTTTCTGTCACTCTGTTTTAGTGTGAGTATGGTGCCCTTTGGTCAAGCCACCATCTGCTGAGCGTGTCTCAGATGCCAAGGACTACGCCAGACGCTGGCTCTGCAGTCACAATGTACAAATGACATATTTCTCTGTTTCTGGGGCTGATAGTAGGTCGGTAGGGCGGGCGTTTTATAAATTAAACTCTAAGTATCAATATGATCGCACCGAGTGTCACAAATGGTGCTGTTGCTGCTATTGCTGTAGGATCTTAATTTATTCTATAAATCATAACTAGAGTTCATCATTTCATTGATCAACAAAACTGAAATAACTTCCAGAGCGAAACGAGATGCCACTCACAGATACATAACCCCAGCGGCCCCAGAAACCTAGGCTGCAGGTCAACCTACTTGTACCTGACAGTTCATCTTCCTCACCTTTACTTCATACAGTGCTTCATCTTTCACTGGGCCAGGTGGATCCTCTCAACCCAATATGCATGGAAATTAAACACTTTAAAACGGTAAGCCTACAAATAATTTGCAAAGCACATAAAAGTATTGCATTTTTTCATGGATTCTAAGTGACATGATCTGATATACGTGATAATAGATGAAGTTCATTCTCTCATATATTTTCTCCTGGCTTCTAGAGCAATTATACCACAGCTGTTAGTCAGCACATGAATACAGCTTCTGAAAACTCATAGAAAACAGATTTACTCATGGAATGTAACTGAACTAACACATTTTCCCCCCAACAGTCATCATCTCAGGATTGCCTTTATCTAAATAAAGTTTGCATTTTCTCAGCCCTGTGCCTTCGCAGGTTTGCCTCTTTTAGAGTGATTTCTACATTTTCTCTTTGCTTAGAGAAGTCCCGTTTTCAGGACCATTTCAGCAATTTAAAATAAAAGAAAGCCTTTTCCACCTCCAAGAACCATGGTTGCTTCTCTTTCTGACCAGGTGCTATGGGAGCCCTGTGGCATGGTTGGCAGAATGAGGAAATGAGCTGGGGGACCTGGGCAGTAGCCCCTGTCCAGTCACAGATGGCATTGCTGGGAGCAGACCTTTAACTCACTTGGGGTTCACTTGTCTTATCTGTAGGAAAGAATTATAAGAGCTTGGGGGTACTAAAATTACATTCTGGCTACGTTAACATTAGGATTGTGAGGTTTTACACATAGTATTTGGCTTTTGGAGACAGTATAGAAATATACAGACAAAATAATTGTATATTTTAAATTTCCTTGAAAGTACCATAAAAACGCCATGGATCTGTGAAGCAGGTCATACACTAGAAATGCACTGATGATGAATGAACTTTTTGCATTATGAAGTTTACAGTGTTGCTCTATTTTTCAAAGTCTGAAAATTTCCATGATAAAAAGTATTTTTCTAGAGTTCTAATTTTTTTTCCAGTGTTTCACATCTACGATTCAGTAAACGCTATCAACAAACAGCCGCTGACTATATTGCACTGTTATATCTTGTCATTTCATAGGAGTGCATCTGATTTCTTTGATGACTCCATGTCTCTACATAGACAATGGCTCAGTTTTGGTTTATGTGATTTATTCTTTAGATTGATTACATAACCAGCGAATATTTAACTGATTAATGAAGGGTCCAAGGAGTCAGATTAAAATGGGCTTTTAAGTAGTAAGGGCTAAAAAGCCAGCCTTATTTTTAAAAGTTACATAAGAATGATACCAATATTGAATCATATCATTAAAAATTACTACAGATGGTCATGTCTTTCTAGAATGAAACTAGTTAATGACTTCACAGGAAGATTCTGGGCTGGGGAGATGGCTCAACAGTTAGCAGAAATTGCTGCCCTTGAAGAGGACCCATATTTGGTTCCCAGAACCCATATGAGGTGGATCCCAACATCCTCTAACTCCAGCTCCCGGGATCTGAAGCTCTCTTCTGGTCTCTTGGATACTCACACTCAGGGCACACCCACAGAAACACAAATAAATCCACAAAAGCACTAACAAACTGATTTCCCTAAAAGACAGAGAATTTAACTCAGCCCATTGCTGATAATTATGTACCAACTTTGCACACAAAATATTTAGCCTGCCAGCATCTGCCACCGCAGAGACAGATTCTGATCAGAAGGCCCAGTTCCTGCTCATGAATTTTAATGGAATGCATTTGCAGCTGAGCATTGACCAGCATTTCCAAGTGGCGATGAATGTGCAAACAGAGAGAGATCCGAGGAACAGAAGCCAAGTCTTCCAAGTAGCAGGTGCCTGCGTTTTCCAACATCAGGATACTCACTCTCGGTCTATCACGAGGCACGCGACATCATTTTCTTCAGCAATTATATTGGCTGATCTGACATCATCACTGCAGATGAAAGAGAGAAGTCAGCTCTCAACACAGTTAGAAGCTAAAAGTTTGTTTTGTTAGGTAACCCATGACTTTATGTGAATTCACATCCACCAGCTAAACCATCCAAAGACCATAGTTTTTTTTAAATAGTGTTGTACTTTATATTCAACCTTTTAAAAATGGATTTGAAATATGTCCCAGTAAAGGTTATGTACACAAAGAATTTAGGGAAGGTAACCGTGCAGGAAGCACAGAAGAATCACCAACTGCGATGTGGAATCTCGTTGTGTGTTCTCTCACAGCCAGAATGGAATAGGTCTCCCACATAAGAGGAGAATTACTAATGAACAAGGAGGCAGCACAGAAAGTAGCTGACCAGGGAGATGTGAGCATCATACAGTAAATCGGTTGAAATAGAATCCACATATGTGTTTACAGAGCCATGCCAACACATTAACTGAGAACTGAAAAGCCTTCATGTCCTAGGGTATAAAATGGATACTTTTTTCTCAGTAAAATCTCTGAAATTACTATCTGTGTTACAGTTGATGATGAACCATAGTGTAATTAGCATTCCTGACTTCCTTCTATGAAATGGAGTGGAGACTCTTACCATGGATATTTCAGGTATAATGAGATACAGTGAACTGAAGGCAGTGAAACTGTCTATGTCAGTAGTGATTGATGAAGCATCCGGCATTTCCTCAGTGACCTTGGCTTACATGTTAGTTCTCTCTTTCTACTAGTCATAAATTGGACACTAAACAAAGTTGCATACTGATAGCATCCAGTGCTCAGAGACTCCCTAAGAGTAACCCAGGAGTACCAATGAAATGCAGTCATCGCAAGGACAGCTCTAGACAGTTTCAGCAACAGTAGATTCCTTCACATTTCCTTAGTGGGAGGATGGAGAAGACTCCGGTAACCCATCTCCTGGAGGCCCAAGAAACTCCCTTTCTTTCTAGATGATATCCAGAGACCATCTTATGTAGTTTACCATCTGCCCTCAGTGTTTAGGATTCCTGCTAGGAGTATCAGTGGAATGTACTGCGCCTTGGGGTCTTTCTATCAGAGGTAAGACAGCTTTAGATCAGTTTAAACACGCAGAGCCAGCGGTCAAGGTGGAGGTATGAACAGAGGCAGGAATGGGGGAGAGGGAACCCAGCACAGACACAGACACAATCATGAGCTTGGCTTATGAATTCAGAGCAAGGGAATAATTAAGGTTTTCGCCTGGCACGTCCACCTCATGACTGTCACAAAGATCATTCTCTGCACACCCCGTAGCCACCACAGTTTCCCGCGTGTGCTTTCAGAATATGTATGTTAAGTGCCATGGATTTATTTTTACAAATAAAATTCTGAAAGAACCTTTGAGACTATTTAATGTCAAATTTTGAAAACATATAAATTAGAAGCTAGACTGAGCCATGGTCAGCAACCCTAAAAAAGACAATCATAAAAGCGTGCAAAAAAAATAAAAATAGGAGAAACCTTTGCGCACACATTTCCTTCCCATTCATTTTAGCTGTGTGCTTTCCGATGCTTTGAAGAGTTGGTTGTCTACGATAAACATAAATTTTCATATTTCCTATAGGAAAGGAACTATACTTGGCTAACTGCAACTCGGGTCCTGAAAAACCAACTAGCATACTAGCTCTCAAGAGCTACTTAATAGTTCTACTACGTTACAGAGTCCTGGGAATCATCAAGGTTTCTTTGTTTTGCTTGAAAGTGGGTAGGAAATTATTACTTGAATGTGTAAGTATTAAGAACAAAAATGTTGAAGTCTTAGATAATTATGATAGTGTAAAAAAGAAGATAATTTCATTATCACAGCGAGTCCATTGCCAGCTAGGAAATAAGAAAGAAACACTCAGCCTGTCTTTAAATTCCACTTTGAAATTTCTCGCATAATAACTAAAGCCCAATGCATTATGTTTTAGTACTTGGGCATTTTTTGAAATATAAAAGACATATGAATTTTAGATAAGCAGATATGTCTTTGGATAATTTTGGAGCACTTTCTCTTTGCACTGTAATTATGTAGCCTGTCATAGAAATCATCCATACTAGAGCTTCATAGGTGAAAGTTCAGGAAACAATAAAGGGTAGAAATAACTTTTTATTCAGTAACTCTTTTCTCCAAGCATAAACTTGAAACAAAAGCATTTGCTGATAATATAAAGATCTAAAGATTTCCTAAATAACTCCATATTATTCACTTAAAAACATATAGAACTCAAAAATGCTTCTTTTTCTGAACTCTATTTTCTATTTTATGAAACTTTCTATGTTTCTAAATATATTTTCTATATATTTAGGAAAATATATTTCTTAAGATATGGTGGGGTTTTTTGTTTGATTGATTGATTGATTGAGGAAGTACAAAGTGTGCCTTGAGACACTTGTCAGCTTTTAAAAATGTATTTCCATCATTTAGGTCAATAGTAAATTAATTCAGACTTCAAAAGATAGAAGGGTCACAGTGAAATTTCAAATGCATTATTTTGAGCTGATGTTAACACTTATAAATTGAGCTCACAAAAATTTCTTTAAAATAAGATTATTTTTGACATGAGGCTTTAAAGACACCTAGAGTATGAAAAGTTGCTGTGATTTTTTAAAACATTTTATTGCAGTTATTTATTTGCTCTGAGTTTACGTGTGGTATCTGTACTTGTGTGTTTGCATGCCATGATGCACATGTGGAGGCCAAAGGACACTCCGGGGGAGTCAGTTCTCTCCCTCCACCATGCAGATGCTGGGGATCAAACTCGGGTCATTAGATTTGGTTGCAAGTGCCTCCCCCACTGACCCATCTTGCCAGCACTCTTCCCATTTTAATTAAAAAGAAAATTTTGAGTAGGATAGTATTACAAACAATAGGAACATAAAACCTTGCTCTAATTTAATAATTTTCTCATTTTATATTTTTTGCTAATATTTTAAAGCTAAAAACCAATCTTGTTTTTACTTACATAAGACCTTCCAATTATTTACTGGGCAAAATTAGTGTTTGGTTAGAGAGTAGTTTTGACATGGAAAGCAGTCCAATCCTGAGTGTTGTATAAATCCATGGACTCACCTGATCAGAGCTTTTTCTCCAAAGTACTCCCCTTTCTGCAGGGTTTTGATCAACTGGGGCTGATCGTGGCCTTCTGTGCTCTGTGTGACTTTCACCTAAGCAAAGCAAAACAATTCAGAAGAGAGATCAGAGTAAACGAGAGATCTGACCACACACCCATCAGACAAACTCGGCGAAACCTTGTGAAGGAAGGAAAAGAAGAGGCTGCATCACTGTCACAGCCATCACACCCTTACATTCCTTACACTGTCACAGTCACTACACTGTGATAGTCCTTACACTGTTACAGTAGTTACACTGTTACAGTCCTTACACTG
>JABTXL010012493.1:7924770-8076330 GCA_025134845.1 Neodon shergylaensis
GTTACACTGTTACAGTCCTTACACTATTACAGTAGTTACACTGTTACAGTCCTTACACCATGACAGTCCTTACACTATTACAGTCATCACACTGTTACAGTTCTTACACTACTACTGTAATCCACTCCTGCACTGTGCTCTTGTAATCCACTATACCTGCTCTTTTTAAGGCAGGTACAGACAGCCCACTGTAACAGGAGAATATTCCATTCAAATCACCTACCAAAGGTCAGTATATATAGATTGGTTTTTAAAGACAGGGTTTCAAATGGTGTGTCCCTGGCTGTCCTGGAACTTGGTATTTAAACCAGAATGACCCCAAACTAGAGATTTGCCTGCCTCCTAAGTGCTGGGATCAAAGGCATGAGTCACCACATCTGGCTCCGAACGCCAGTTTTTAAAATGTAAACCCAGTGATTCTTTTTGAGAGATCCTCAGAATAGATAATCTGAGTCCTGTGGGGAACTTTGTTGCTTCAGAAATTTCATCACAGTTGATAACTTAATCAATAATAGTGTGAATATCAGTTTGAAGTCTCTCCATAGGTAGGCTTTATCTTATGAACCTCCAAAACAGTGCAAAATGGTGCCTGGGAAAGGGCTCACAACTCAGTGGCCATTTCAAAGTGAAGCACAGGCTAGAAGAGCACAACACAGAAACTTAAACTTACAATATTCCCTATATGAATTACTCTAGTTAAATGTTAATAAGTGTTGTTTCATATTAGCTAGAATTTGTGATTGATATTTATAAATGTCACAATAAATTAATACTTTAAATGATAATAACAAATGCAATTTCTTTATTAGCCAGAATTCTTCCAAAGAATGAAATTTTACTTGTTAAGTTCATTCTTCCAAACGGTTGGTCATATCTGTTACATAAAAATGATATTCCAGCCCTGTTCTTGAACCATTGGGCTGACTGGCAATCACATACTCATTCCTAAAATGGGCCTCTAGAAATAAACCAGCCTTTATAGACATCACACACAGAGAAGCTTCCACAGAAAACAGAGCAACCTGTGTGCAGTTACCGATAAGCTACTATGTCAGCTGTGCCCTCATCCCCAAACGCAGACAGCCTCGTAGAAAACCCCAGGGATTCTATCAGTGATACTTCATTATTCTTTAAGTCAGGGGGGCTTCTTCCAAGGCAACACAGAACACAGCGACATTGATGGCACACCAATCAGAGCAGAAGTCTTTATGACTTAAGCTTTACAAATAGCATTTACCTTTCCTTTTGCCAAAATGAAAAAGGTACTTCCTTCTTCTCCTTCTCTGATGATGTAGTCGCCTTTGTCATAGTATTCCTATCGGGATGAGAAGCAAACAGAACATCAGCTCAGGTGGAGGTGTATGATAGAAGAAACAGAACCCTTTGTGTCTTTAAATGAATGCGGATGACAAGTAAGATGTCCTTCCCTGCCATTAATGCTGTGGTAAAAATAAGGAGAGTTGCTTTATTGATCAGAAAGAAGAGCTGTGTTTACTGAGAAACTTCATGTATTCAACATTCAACAGCCAGGGACACAGTGTGATATCACCTCTGGCTGAACTACAATGTCTAGTGACTCTCTGGAGAGTAGGTCAGAGGTTCATAAAAGAATATATGATTGCATGATGATTTGAAAATACTCCTAGTGGGTATGAGGAACAGCATCCTCTATTTTCCTTTGTGCAGCAATGATACCTAAAAGGAGTCTGTATACAGAACAGGTAGTTCATTAGTTCTAAAGAACCCTCAACACGAAAGGCCCCAGAGACATCAGAACCCACATGTGCAATGCTGGGTTTACTATTGACTTATCCTCATGAAAGTGCAAATGATCATTTATTTCTTTCTTGGATTAATTTTTCTGTCTTTCATACACAGTTGTATGATTTGAGAATTCTTGAACCGAAGTAATGTATCCACTCAACAGAGCAAAGGAGCAAGCTGGTATCCTTAGCATATCCAGACAGTTTCTACCCTGTATGGCTTTAATATGTTGTCTCAAGTCAGAGAACTAAAATGGATTTCTTATTTATATTAATAATGTGGCTTTGTTTAATTTTTTGAATGGCAAAACTGACAATATAATTTCACTTATTTGTTTCTTTTAGACTGGGAAATAAATTCTAAACTTAACTACTTTAGTGTTTTTGCCTTTCAATAACTTTCTTATCATTTAGGAAAAATGATCAAAGTGTAATAGAATATTTAAAGACTGAATATTACTCCTCATATCAATGAACACAGCTTTAATTTCCCTAGTATTTTATATCTTAATAAGACATTGCAACATTTCTTAGAAAAGCACATGAAACCAGAAGAACAAGATTCAAAGCCCTGCTCTACATGGAATTTCTTTTAAAAGAATACATCAACTAAGAACATTCTCCTTAAAGTTAGAGAAATTCACTAGTTTTCTGCAGATGCTAAAACAATCAGGCATGAACCTACAGACTTTAAGCAACACCCTTTGATTAGCATCCTGCCTCTGGGGACCAGACAGCCCAAGGTCAGAGTCAAGCTGTTAGGTCTTCTTTACTGTGACCTTTAAGGATGATCACAACCCTACAACCCAAGGTGTCTTCCTTCTGGACCGCCAGTCTCTTGAGTTAAGCTGAAGATAGCCCATACCTGAGGAACTCATCTTTACGTCTCTTGTCCCCACTCCAGCCTCAGTTCTCAACACCCGCATGGAACAGACATGACATGAAAAGTTTCTGAGGGGCCAACAGACTCTCTTCAACCATGACAAAACCCCTTATATGTGCAGAGGTGTGGCTTTGATTCCCACTAACCAGCTAAGTTGAAGAAAGGGGACATTGAGAAAGGGTCTTATTATGTCTTAACGGGCGGCTTCCCCAGTAGAACCAACTCAGGGATCATTCTTTGTCACCCCAAACCTCGGAAGGAAGGCAAATAATACCTCCCAGTGCATGGACAGTAACTCATAGATGAGGAAAGGCTGTGGAAATAGGTCAGACCAAAAATATATAGTGGTGAGTGCTGGCTATGATGCTAGACTGCCCAGTATTTGCCAACTGAGGAATGCAGGCAGTCAGGCCAGGGCAGACACCGCAACCAAAAAGAGAAGTGCAAACAGTGACTGTCCTGTGGTTATATCGCTGGGTCTCTTAGAAGACTGAGAAGTCATGGACTCTATCCTGTAGGGAGATGGTTCGCTTTAGATGGATACTTGATATACCCATAAAGGTACACACACACACGTAGATAGATACTTAAAATCATGCCTACACTTCTACTTTGAGTTTGCAAAACTGTTTTATTAAATTGGTTTCCATGGCCCGAAAGGAATTTTTAAAGGAACATGTCTAGAAGTCTGAAGATGGATACAGATTATGTGAAAAAAAATAAAGAAATCAATTTCAGAACAGAATGAGACAAGAGCAGAAAAAAAACAATGTTAATGGACACCCACCCCTACAGATATAATTTCTCACTCTTACGAAGACACCCTTTGTGCTGATGAAGCAAAAGGCCATAAATTGAGTTCTTACACAGAAAACCTAAGAACGGGGAAGCAACTACAGAGTGACAGAGTAAAAGCAAAAATAATCCCAGACTTCCTCAAAATCTAGAACTTGTGCTACAAATTTTCATTGTACAATGTATTGATGACTGACAGATGCGACCCATATACATGCACACTCATCCATAGAAGCACACATGTGTAATTCATTCTGTGACTATAAATCCCAGTTCATTGTTCAAAGGTCTGCTCATAGAGCTGGGGAGATGGTTCAGTCAGTAAGGTGACTGTCTTACATGCAGGAGTCCCTGAGCTTGATCCCCATCATCCATATTTTTGAAAGCTGGATATGGGAGCACTTGGTTGAAATTCCAGCATGAGGGAGGTAAGGACAAACGGATTCCTAGGGATCACTGGCCAGCCATATCAGTCTAGTCAGTAAGATCTGACCAATGTGAGACCCTGTTAAAAAGAAAAGGTGGGTGTCTGAGGAATGACACCCACAACTGTCCTCTGATCCCTTCACACATCACATGCATACACACATGTGTATATACCCACACACTCACCTGAACTACATACAGCATGCACAGAAAGACTAGATTTTGAAAAACATGATTTAAAGTGGTAATCTCTGGAATGAAGAGGTAGTCCAGGGCCCACTCTACAAAACATGCTTTCAATCCATTTTCACCCCCCTGCCCTGCTGCTTCTCAAACTGTAGTGAGCTTAAAAATCCCATTTGTGAAATCTTGAAACAGTGGAATTGAGGTTCTCTACCAGCTTCTGATTTGGTGAGTATGGTGGGTACCTGGGAATCTGCCTTTCTATTGGCATCCAGATCAGAAGAAGGATACAGACATTCACATTGCTGTGCCTCTCACACCCTTGCCATGCCTGGAGCTCTGTGGAAGGTGCAAAGGTAGCAGAACCGGGAGCCACCGGGTCAGGTTCTAGAGCTCTGCCCCAACAGGCAACTTCCTGCTTAATCTCTGTGTTTGTAACTCAGAACACAAACTCCACGCTTTTGCCTGTTGCCTGCATGGACACAAGACACTCTTGCGTCACCTGTCTTCCTGTTTTATGATTGCCGAGGGATATGAGCCACATTAGAATTTTCAGTATCATCCATTGTGGCCACTACTCCAAACCTGCATCCTGCCTTACAGCTGTCATTAGTTAAGTCCTAAAGCACAGCAATGACTGGGGGCCATTATCCCCACCCACTCACATTCAGCTCAGAACATGAGCAGGGGCTTCCAGAAGATGGCAGCCTTCAAACTGAAGGCTCTGGGAGACCCGAGTTCAAGAGAACTGATGGAAAAACTGGACTCCCAGAGTCAAATACTTGGTGTTGGAATGCGGCAGCCTGAGTCTTAAATACATAGGATCTGAATGAAAAAGGAGGACCTGACTGTCCAAGGTACGGCTGAGGAAAAGAGTTTTGTAGACATGAGGGAGAGTCCAGCCAGAGGCATCTGGAAGAGTCCAGAGCAGGGCGAGAAAGAAGTACACTAAACATGACCAGCAGACTGAACAGGCCTAAGAGCGGGTGGGGGCGGGGGAGAAGAGAGAGGGGCAAAAGAGGGGACCAGGGAGCCAAGAGTGGAGGCGAAAGAGCAAGAGAAAAGAAAGAGAATAAGGACCAAGAGTGCCAGTTGCTGAAATGGCAGGGCTATATAGGAAAGGAAAGCTGGGGGCACGGAGACCCCTGCGCTACAAAGTTTTAGTGTAGAGAGCTGGGTGGGAAAAGCAGAGAGGAGCTGGGTACCGAGCAGGCCTGGTGGCCAGAGCACTTTGGCATAGTAATAGGCCGCAGAGTTAGCCATTTGTGCTGAGTGTCTTTGGAACCTCACAGGATCCACTGCTTGGTGTTCATGCACTTGTGCTTGCGTGTGTGGGTGTCTGCGCGCGCGTGTGTGTGCATATGTGTGTGTGTGCCTGTGTGTGCATGTGCGTGTGTGTGTGTGCGTGCATCTGTGTGTATGTGTGTGTGTGTGTTTATGCATATGTGTGTGTGTGTGTGTGTATGTGTTTGTGCATATGTGTGTGTGGGTGTGGGTGTGATGAACTGGAGGACAGAGGAATGAGGATTCTCAACCCTTCTCTCTGCCTTTTTCTCCCTATACATAAAAAAAGGGAGGGGAAAGGCTGTAGTGGCATTTCATTTGAACTTTAATAAATAAAGCCTGTTTGAAGACCAGAAAAGCAAAGCAGCCAGCCACTGGCTCTAACCTCGACCTAAGTCTGAAGTGGCGATCCTGCCTTCAGGATTCTCAGGGTGAGACTAAGACTAAGAGCTGTCTCCTTCTATTTTATATTCCTCTTTAGTTCTGGGGTTAAGGGTGTGCATGACTTCTGTCTGGTTTCTATGGCAAGCTGGTGTGGCTACTGGGATTAAAGGTGTGTGTCATTGATGCCTGGTCTGTAAGGCTGACCAGTGTGGCTGTTTTACTTTTCTGATCTGCAGGCAGGCTTTATTAATTAAAATACAAATGAAATGCCACTCCAAAAGACTTCTCTACCAAGCAGCAGTTCAGATACCTTTTTGTTTTCTGGAAGACTGTGGGTCTCAGGACATGGGCTCTGAGAACTCAGTAGGTGCTCGGTCATACCTGCCCACACTGGGGTGGGGCCAACTGTGGTGAGGACCCCATGGATGGGTCAGGAGTCAAGTTTTGCTGGGAAATTATGTGTTTTTCTTAGAACTAAACAGATCCCGTTACTCCGTTGCTAATCACTTGCACATCTGAGAATTTTCACACATTACAGAGACACGCTTGTTTGCCGGTAGAATAAAGAAGCCTTTATAAATGGCACTGCAGTCTGCAGATGCTGAGATGCAATCATGCTTTGCTGGATGTTTTTAAAAGACGAAGCTTACAAACTTGAATTGGCTGCTAATTAATACTCAAATTAATAATTTGAGAAATTCATGTGCATATTCTGTAGCTGTTGCCTATGGCCACTATCAATATGTCTAACTGACCATTTATTTTTAATGACATCAAGTTTATATATTTGCTGTCAGCATGGGATTCCCGTCTGGTGACTCTCCTCTATTAGTAATATAAAAAACAGACTTCTTTGGTTAACAACAACAAAATAAATATGTATATATACGGTTTCTCTGGCCTGAAAAGAAAACACCCTGAGAAATTAGGATGAATTATTAATTTGTAACATCTGTGACTGGTTTATGTTACACTGGGAAAATCCCGAAAGGATACAGACAACAGAGGCTGGTTGAAGCTGATGTCACATCCAAAGCCCCTGGGGACAGGAGGCCGGGCATGATGTCTCCATAGCTTGTCCTTGATAAGCTATCGAATGCTTCATGACTTATGTTTAAACATTACTAACGTCATTTAGGTTTAGGGTGAAATGGTCACTGCTTCCTTCTCAGTACATAGGAGTTTACATTGTTATGATTGACAGAGGCATGAATCTATCAATGATCAGAGCAGGTGGGCCCCTGTCAATCTAACAACTGAGAGCAGCTCTGCACGGGTGTCACCTCCAGCTACGATACTGCCACCAATCCCTACCTCCTCTTAACCTCAGAAAAGTCGTTTTGGTTTCAATGAAATGGGCCCCCAAGAAAGGGAGAGAGGCTACTTGCTCTGAATTATAATCTCTGAAATCTGACGAGGTTTCTCCTAAATCGAGTATCATCAAAACCCAAGGTACATTATAAAAGCATTATTCACAATAAGCATTATTGACAACATGGCATAAAACCAGCCATCTGGGGATTCCAGGAATAAGCTTTGGAACACGCTCCAATCTGCTGTGTGCCTCTAGACATTGAAAGGGGTAAAGGGCTCGACTGCACTCTCTTCCAATGTGCTTCCATGGCCCAGAATGAGTACAGCATGCGGCATGGTCTGGCTCCAGACGCCTCCCCCACAGCCCCAGCATGCCCTTTCTATACCCTGTTTTCTAATTATGCCTCGCTGATTCCTTTATATTGTGAAAACTCTGCGGGGATTGTGATGTTAATTGGAGAAAATCAAAGGCCTCTTGAGTAAGGCAGATTAGTTGTATAAAATGTACTAAAAAGATTAAAATATGTAAATCAAATTTCATCTTACCCATGCAAATCCAATTTCTTTTTGCAAGTTCTCAAGCTATCTAACCCTTGCTGGTCCCTTAATTCAGGGTGAGTGGGCCAAAGAGTTCTCACAATCAGAACCTGCACCTGGCCTCTGTAGGTTAGTGTTCTACCATCTTTTCCTCTTTGTTTATTTATAGTACTAATAATATGATTAGATTCTAAAATCTTCTAATGATATTTACTTAAAAATTTCTTACCACTTCCAAGCAGTCAATGATCTTGGTTAGTTTATCTTCAGGTAAGTTCTTCAGCAAGGAAACACTTCGAAGTTAAAAAGAAACCTTAAATTAATTATCTGTTTTTTAATTAGGAAAAGTTTTGAGATAAAGTCTCAGTATGTAGTCCAGGTTACCCCTGAACTCATGATCCTCCTGCCTCAGCCCACTAAGCCCTGGGATTACAGGCAGGCAACACCACACCCAACCTTTAATTAATTATGTCCTGAAAAACAAATATGGCATACAGTCACTAAAGTTTTACATTCACTTACTATTATAATGTGGTGCACTTCAGTTTTTCCAAAATAAGAATTTAAATAACTGAAAACCCATAAATAACAGAATTTCTTGACAACTGGAAATCATTCATATGCACTATACTATTCCAGGCATTTGCCATATGTGCAAAAACGAAGGTACCAAGATCCTACAATGGCGATAATCCTATCCTGTCAGCTCTAGGGGGAAACACGTAAACATTGTGGTTGGTTTTCTAAGTGACTAACATTTGGAAAAATGTTTTTCTCTTCTTCTCAATGTCTCTTAGAGCCTGGGTTAGTTGCTCTATTCAAAATGAAGGATCACATTTTCATCTAAATCACTGTAATTTAAGTAAACACTGAACCTATGGGGACATGGAAATTATCGGTGACAAATTCTTTGATTATTAATCTTACTGTACAGTGTTTCCAGAGGTAGGTAACAGGGACATCTAAGTGCATACACCTGCACACACACACACACACACACACACACACACATGCACAAATAAATAAACAAAACGCCATAATAATAACGAAAATTATTTTTAAAAGAATTAGTCTTTTGCTGGACTCTCTCAGACCATAAGTGCTTTTCAAAGCCTGGTGAGCAAGCTCAGATGAATCTTTAGATCTTTTATCCTATGGCTCGCTCCTTCAATACAGAAATAAACGGAATAGAAAGAAAATAACTTCATGCATAAGCAAATATAATTTTTGGTATCTGCTTCCGTTTGCTGCAAGGGAAATCTTTTGCTGCTTGCTTTAATTATATAGAAACTGCTTGAATTGGGGAAACTTAGGAAAATCATTACACTGGCAAATATTGACCTATCTGCTTCTGTCACGTGGTTACTCTCACCTTCTGAGGAAATTTCTGTACTCCTCATCCCTGGCTTGGGCTGTTCTCCTCATAATGTTCTGGAATACCTCTCTGTCGAGCGCCCACGTTTTAACATTGGTAATAGCTTTAGAAAAATTGAGAAGATAATACAACAGTGTTTAGCATCAGAAAAAAAATCCTCCAAAATGTTAGCCAGTGACTATATATTCATTGGGAATGTATTATTTAAACATGCAAATGAGAGGAAATAATGAAAGAGTGGGTACTTTACATCACTTCAGTTTTGAAATCTGCCAGGATTTGGAAGAGGGTACCAGGATTGATTTGGGTAGGATGATATTCAAATACTTTGCAATTTCCAGTTACACACCACATCCATTGAATGTGTTCCTGAGTCATCCTGGCCAGCCTGAAGCCAAGCCAGATACTAAAGAGTTCATAAGCAGGTACCTGGAAGTTAAAAGCCTTGTACGCACAAAGATGTGAATGCGTGTCTTTTGACGATGCTTAGACACTGCTGCCTAAGAGCTAATTCCCACACTGGAGAAAGTTCTTCTTAACCTGAATTATTCGTATCAAAGATCACATATGAATCTTTTTAATGCAATTATGTTTTTATGAATAAGAGTATATAGGGCAAAATGCCACCAGCTTGACTTAGGAGACAACCTTAGATACAGTGGTGATCCCACAGTTTCTCTCTTCTTACCTTTCACAGAGGCAGTACGGGTACAGTTGTACAAAATTGCCAGTTCCCCAAAAGTGGTCCACATTGGGATGGACGATAGCAACTTCTCTCCTTGGAACACCTCTAGTCTACCCTCTGTCAAGTAGCATTTAAGAAAAACAGAAATCATCAAAACCTATCTGGGTTCCATAGAGAAAAAAAATAACCAGAAATCATACAAAGCATTCAGTTAAGCTACTTAGGAAGCTGAGTATATCAGAGTGGGTGAAAGAAAGATCCAGCCTGGTTCCAGACCTGCCATTTACTCACACCGTGCAGCTTTTCATCATGGAAGGTGAGGAGAATCACATACATTTCATGTAATCATGAGAATTAAGTGTTAATACAGGTAAGGAAGTTAAAACAATAGATAGCACAGGTTAAATGTTATGTAAATACTAACAATATTCATTCTGCTCAACGAAAAATGTAACTATTTCTCCTTTACCAGGAGCCCAACAATCAGTGGTTCTTAAAAACCCTGCACAGCTGTTTCAGTGAGGAAAGGAAAACTTATCAGAGCCATGACGCCCTGGCTGCCAGGTCACGTTACCTAGTGCTACAACTGGCTTGCATCAGTTGTTGACTATGTAACCCTGGAAAAGTTATCCCAAGATCCTCTGCTGCTGAACCTCCCATTCGAGTCCATATCTAGACCTACACAAAGCTGGGGCAGAGAAAACAGAGCACTGAGCACACTTCCTACTGTTGCTTTGCCCTGGAAACCCTCTTTTCTTTCATCTTTAAACGAAACTTTGTCTAAAAAAAAAAGTCATAAGCAAAAATATCTAAATTTTGAAGGAAGAAAAATTGGGGAAGCAATGTCAACCTTTCATTCTCCTACTCCCAAATAGCTTGGATCACTATGTCATCCACTCAATTCAACAAACCTGATATAAGAGCTGATATTGTTCCAGGAACCATTCATTATAAGTGCCAGACAAGAGAAACAAAGATGTTTGCTAGGGCAGAACTATATTCTAGGAAGAAAAAGGTCTTTTCTTTTGGTTCTAAATTCCACAGATTAGATATGCAGTTCAATGACTTCTTATCACAGCTAATTCTAACTCCATCACAACCACTTAGAGGAGCTATCTTGTTGATATGCTGAATCTTAGTTCATGTCAAGGTTCTTTGCTTAATTGGTTATAGCTCATGGGATTTGAATAATACTGAAGGATTATATGGAATATCAAGAGTTTAAGATAACTATGCTGTACTATTTGATATTCATGCTGTATTTTATAAAGGAGAGAATTTTAATTATCAAATTAATTTGCTCAGGCAGATAATTAAGCCAGGCAATTCAGTCCTTAAATGTTACCATAATTAATTCAAATAAGAAATCAACTAATTTTCACTTCCATGTGGGCTGTGAGTCTCAAAGGCTGCAGTAATATCTTTAGCCAAGACTGATCAGAATTACTGACAAGGAAAAAGATGGGCTGGAGTGAGGTGCTTGTCCTCTCTTAGCAGGTTCCATAAATATTTGTTGACTTGATGACCTATCTTCTCCTGTCAGAAAGCTGTTGTGTTGCCAAAACCGGTGTGAAACAGGCAAGAAAAAAGGTTGTAAGAAGAAAGTATTTTCTGTGAGTCACCTATCCCTCTAAAATTTGAACTTCTGTAACGCAAAGGACACTGTCAATAGACGAAACAGTAGCCTACAGAGTGGGAAAAGATCCTCAACAACCCCACATCTGAGAGAAAGCTGATTTCCAAAATATATAAAGAACTTAAGAAATTAGACATCAAAATATCAAATAGTTCAATTAAAAATTAGGATACAGACCTAAAACAGAATTCTCAGCAGAAGAATCTCAAAGGGCATAGAAACACACACAAAAAATGTTCATCACCCTTAGCCATATGGG
Organism: Neodon shergylaensis; assembly: GCA_025134845.1. Taxonomy (NCBI): domain Eukaryota; kingdom Metazoa; phylum Chordata; class Mammalia; order Rodentia; family Cricetidae; genus Neodon; species Neodon shergylaensis. Next base: position 7,936,295 of record JABTXL010012493.1, read on the forward strand.
AAATGCAAATCAAAATGATTATGAGATTCCATCTTATACCTGTAAGAATGGCTAAGATCAAAAACACAAGTGATAGCTTATGCTGGAGAGGATGTGGTGTAAGGGGGACACTCCTCCATTGCTGGTGGGAGTGCAAACTTGTACAACTAGTTTAGAAATCAATACGGTGGTTTCTCAGAAAATTGGGACTTAATCTAACTCAAGACCCAGATATACCAATCTTACGTATACCCAAAGGATGCTCAATCATACCACAAGGACACTTGCTCAACTATGTTTATAGCAGCTTTATTTGTAATAGCCAGAACCTGGAAATAACCTAGATGCCCCTCAATAAAAGAATGGATAAAGAAAATGTGGTGATTTACACAATGAAGGACTATTCTACTGTTGAAAACAATGACATCAAGAAATTTGAAACAAAAGGATAGAATTAGAAAAAAAATCATCCTGAGTGAGGTAACCAATACCCAGATAAGTGGCTATTAGCTATAAAGTAAAGGATAATCTTGCTACAATCCACAGATTCAGAGAGGCTAGGGAACAAGAAGGACCCAAGGGAGGACTTATGACTCTCTCCAGGAATGGGAAATAGATCTGGTTTGGGTGGGGGTGGGTGGGGATGGGAACTTGAGGGATTGAGTTGAGGGATGGGTGGAAGGGGAGAGTACTGAAAGAAATGACTGGAAATGGAGGGGACATTTCAGGGTCAGGTAGAAAATGGTGCAAGGGAAACCCCCAAGAATCTGTAAGGATGACCTCGCTAAGACTCCTATCAATAATGGATACGTAACTGGCCATCTCCTGTCATCAGATTGGTGACTACCCCAATTGACATTAGAGAGCCTTCATCCAGTAACTGATGGACATTGATGCGGAGACTCACAGCCAAACGTTAGGCAGACCTCAGGGAATCCTCCTGAAGAGAGGAAGGGAGGATTTTAGGAGCCAGAGGAGTTAAGGACGTTACAAAAAAAAACCCACAGAGTCACCTATCCTGGCTCATAGGAACTCACAGAGTCTGAAGCAACAACCAGGAATCCTGCATGGGACTGACCTAAGCCCTCTACACCTATGTGACAGTTGTGTAGCTTGGGCTACTGTGGGACTCCTAGCAATTCCTGTCCCCAGTGCTTTGGCTGGCTCTTCATCATCCTAGATTGCCTTGCCCAGCCTGAATACAAAGGGAGTGCTTAGTCTTACCACTTGATATGCCACCAAGCTTTGCTGATACTCATGGGAGGCCTGCCCTTTTCTGAACAGAAACAGAAGAGGAGTGGTTTAAAAAAAGAGGAGGGAGGGGAAACTGCAGTCAGAATGTAAAATAAATTTTAATTAAATTTTAAAAAGGCCAATATCAGCAAAAACATTTCATATGAGAACTCAAAAAAAATGTGTGACACTCACCTGCCAGCACAAAGATGTGGTTGCCCGGCTCTCCTTGCTTGATGATGTAGCTGCCCTGCGGGTAGCTCCTCCCGTACATGCATTCCACCATGTCTTTGATCTGCTGGGGGTCCAGTCTCTTCAGAAACTGGTTCTTATTGAGGGCGTCTGTGATGAGCTTTTTCTCACTGTGGGGGCAATAACAGAAGTAATGAAAAGCATGAATGATTCATGTCATTCTGGGTTTTGATATTATGATCCACAAGCTTATAAATTTTTTGCGGAGACATATTTGTTTCTTGATCTCATCAAAAACTGTACCTATAGAATAACCATATATTATGCATCAAACCCTTAAAAATATCTGGAATGTTTTACTGGTAGTAATTATGATATCAATTTAATTTTCATTTATAATCCTATCTCTCAATGGAAAATTCCCATGCCATGCAGCTATCACACGGGAGCAGATCTAGGAAACAGGAAGAAGTTGCATTTGTGAGATTACAAAGCAGTACCCTTCATGGGTGCACGTATGCATCCCTTCTTTGCTGCACACGTGCACATACAGAGCAGGGGTAGTGTTCTTCTATATCTTATTTAATCCTATATCCTGTAAAATGACTACTATTACCATGTTTTATGAAGAAGCAGAATGAGAGGCAGGAAGAAATTTACTCCTCCATAGACTTAAATCCAAGCCTGTGAATCTGCCATCTATGACACTTCCTTCTATCCCACTTCCTCTTCCAAGGTTAAAGACAGCCCCTCCTTAGGATTGATTGACATGGGGTGGGGTTCAAGTCTGGATTTGCCTGTTTTTTTCATTTTTCTAGGCATGACTAGCCTGGAGAGAAACTTCGTTTCCAGAGACACACCCTGCACTGCTCAGATTCAAGTCTTCCTTACTGTCAATCCTAGAATCCTCTGCCTTCTGTGGGAAAAGCAGCAGCTCAAAACAGTTCCTCAACTGCCATGTATTTCAAATGATTTAATTAGCATACTCCGTCATAGATGATACAAAGTATTGATCTAGAGGAAAAGCTGCTCCATAAGCTGTCAGAGCTTTTACATAGTCCATTTACTGTCAATGGGATTTTAAACCAGTTTTTCTGCATCATTCATTCAAATGCCCTTTAAAGGTAGATTATTATTTTTAATTTTGAAACTAGCAACCTTTTTCTATACAAATGATTTTCAAACACAAGCTAAGTCTTCCTAAAATGAGTAACTTCACTCATGACCTCATCCACGGGAAGAAAACAGATGATCTCCTAGGTAGGAACCCTCCCTTCTTAGAGTGTCTCCCCCATCCATAGAGACATCCAAACCCAGGGACCATCTTAAGAACTTCCTCCTCTTCCATCTAAACCATCATAGAACCTTGTCAGTTCTATTTTAAATGTAAAAATTGCTTGTTTAATACAAGTATCACACAGCTAGAATAAAGTATGCACTAAAGCAGACTCCTGCCCAGATCCAAACTCTGTCCATCTCAGTGAACTTATGGACAGTAACAAGGGCTATGATGAAGCCCTGGATCTTCGCATATGCATGTGAGAAGGGACATTCTGAAGACCTGGATCTTCATGTATGGTCAGTGAGAAGGGTCATTCTGAAGCTCTGCATCTTCATGTAGGATTTTATGCTTTCAGTAGCGATTATATTTTTATGCATTTATCCACTATGAAAAACCATGTGAGATTTGAAACTAGAGAAACAATTAGCTTTATAGCCTCTTCCATAGCTCATGTGTCCTTTATCTGCATTCCCTTCTTCCTTGTCACCTAAATGTTTCGCTGTGGCCACACATAGTGCATTTACATATACACATGCATACATTATAGGCTGGTCCATGAATGAGGGAGAATGTGCAAGCTAATTTTCTTTAGGGGATTGGGTGACATTGCTTAATATTATGCATCAAGACCTTGCATTTTCTGCAAAGTTTGTGATTTCATCTTTCTTAAAAGCTGAAGAATATTCTAATAAATATAATTATTATATATTTAATATAATTTTTATTATCCATCCATTTACTGATGGGCATCTAGCTATTTGGATTCTGTTACAAAAGAACCACTGTTGTTCTTTTAATTTTCAGGTGGCAATGATGTCACCACCATCTAAGAACAAGTTACAGCTCTGGACAAAGTTAGCAGCTTTCTCTTCTGAGATTTCAGCTTCTTGGGACTTTTCCTTGCAGCGCGTCCTGCACTATATTACGAAAATAATCTTGCTATAAAAAAAAATGACTGAATGTTTCAGTCTGGGCTGAACTCTCCTTTATCCACAAGCATAAAAATCCCCCAGCTGGTATATACTGAGAGCATACTTTAACTAGGCAGCCTTTTCGGCTCGAGTGCTAGATAGGAACAGTGTCCAAAGGCTCAAGCACCAGTCAACTTTCAATGCCCATGTAGCATTCCAGTATTGTTTCCTCAGAGCCCACAAACCCTGGTCTCCCAACATACATTTTTAGGGACACATTAAAGTGCCCCGAGTTTAAGAAAAATTGAAAGTTCACAAAAGTCTAGCAGTAAACAATTATCTTTGAGGCAGTGTTTCAAAAATTCATTTTAAATCATTTATCTGTATATTGACTTCTGTTTACATTCTATAGAACTGCTATGAAATACCATTTGTCTGTGGAGGAAATCAATATTGTAAAGTATACTATTCATTGTTTTTTTTTTTACAGCATAGGTCATTTCTTGAACAAATCTTTTAATGAAGTAGGATTGTTATTGTCTCCTAGTTCTTTCAGCTTTACCTTAAAAAGAGGAACATGTTTTCTCCTCCAGTGTGGTTTAGTTTCTCCTCACCCCACGCTACTCATACCATATTCATCAACCCCCCCCCCAAAAAAAGCCTCCAAGTGTCCTGAGTGGATGCAGATTTCACATGAAGGTTCCTTTCTACTCACAGGATGCTTGGATTTGTGCCAACTGCACTGGACAACTTTTTCAAACACTTACACAGGACACATGTAACAGGCATCAAGAATATAAACAGAATGGAGAGGTGGCTCCGTTGGCAAAGAGTTATGGTGCAAATCAAACAGACCTGAGTTCAGATCCCACTAATCAGGTAAAAGCCAGGTGGGCTGGCATGTGTCCTTATCCACAGTGAGGGGGTGGGGGAGACAGGTGAATCTAACTGGTAGCTAATTGGTCAGTCAGCCTAGAAGAATTGATGAGCTCCAGGTTCAAAAGAAACCCTGTATCTGAATAAAGAATAGAAGTAGAGAGTGACTAAGGAAGACACCTAACACCAGCTTCTGATTTCTACTTGTATATGCACACATAAATACAAACATACACAAACATCACACACACACTCATGGATATGAACTGTTCACTTCAATGTACACCAGCTAATTATCAGCACAACTTTCTCTGGTTCCACATCAAAAGATGATAGGTGACTAATAGACAGGTATACAGTTAGACAGACAAATGACAGAAGACAGATCCAGCTGTTGAGACTTCTAGAGGCATGCTAACAGAACAGGGACTCCACAGGAAGGGTCTCTTGGTGCAGCAAAGCATTCCACCTCATGGAAGACAGGAGGTGGAGGACATAGCCTTCCTATCACTCTGTTTGATCTCACTGAATGCTCAGAAGAAAGAGAATCAGCTGCACACAGACTAAAACATCTTACACATTGAACAACACCAACCTTTCTTCCTTTACGATGTTTATCTCAGGTAGTTTTGTAATAGACACGAAAACTCAATGTACTATTAGAATTTCTATTGTTGTGATAAAAAATTATCAAAATCGACTAGGAAGGAAAGGGCTTATTTTATCTTATAGCTTGTAGTCCATCATTTAGGGAAGTCAGGGCAGGAAGCTGGAGGCAGGAGCTGAAGCACTGACTGTGGAAGACTGCCGGTGACAGGCTGTTTTGTCATGGCTTGCTCAGCCTACTTTCTCATACATCCCAGAACTACTACCTGGGGATGACACTGTTCACAGTGAGGTAGGCCCTCCAGTACCAATCACTAATTGAGAAAATGCACCACAAGCTCATCCACAAACAGGCTGGTGAGAGCATTTTTTCCATTGAGTTTCCCTCTTCCCAGTCTACTTTGCGTCTAGAAGACATAAAAGTAGCCAGCTACAACTAGCCAAACTTCAACTACAACAATCATATTGCCATTAGTCACCTACAACAATCATATTTGATACTGCCATTAAATCAATCCAAAGATACCAAGCCATAGAAAAGATGCACTATAAACTCCAGACCAAATACAATTAAAATTATGCGTATGGTATCAGATAGATGGTTCAGTGGATAAAAGTGCTGAGTTTAATTCCAGCAACCAAGGTGGAAACAGAGAACTGAGCCCTGAAGTTGTCTTCTGAACTTCACATTCGTGCTACACCCACATTCACATACATCCTATTAATATACAAACACACATGCACATATCACACACACAATACACACATCACACACAATCACACACATACAGACATCATACACATACTCACACATACAAACATGACACACACGTCTCACACATACACACATCACACATACACAAATCACACACACACCACACACATATCACACACACACCACACACACACATCATACACAAATCACACACATACATACACACAATACTTTTTAATAAAAATCTTTTTAAAATTATATCTAAGCCCACCATAGTTAAATTGCTGGAAACAAATTACAAATAGAAGAGTTAATAAAGCAGCAAGATAAGAGACACATAACCTTCAAATGACCAACAAGAGGACTAATTCACTCTTCGGCAGAAATAATGGAAACCAGAGCACAATAGGAAATCTCCAAAGTGCTCCACAGAGCCCATTTCAATATCTCTACTCTGAAAACTGACTTCAAAAATGAAAGCAAAATGAACACATTTTCAAAGTGTTTTTCCATTGGTAACAGATTCCTAATAGTGGATAACTCCAGACCGAAGGGATGTGATCCCAGATGAGAACGAGCAGAAGCACAGAGAATACTAGAGCTGGGTAAGGCTATAAACTCTCAAAGTCCACTCCCAGTGCCTTCCACTTCCTCCAGAAGTCTACACCCCATCACCAAAAAGTGCCAATATGGGATCAAATGTTTAAATCTATCTTAAACATGTTTAACATTCTGGAGTGTGAAGCTAAAAGCCTATGAATCACAATGCTGACCAGCATGTCAACACAGTCATCCTCAAGGGTTTAATAATGGCACTTATATACGGGGGTAGCAAACAGCTGTCTACTTGGACTTAAGGCCATATCAATGGGAGGTAATTTATGACTGGTACTGTAAACCTAGCCAACTAAACATGGCAGAGAGGCCATATACACTAGATGGGAACTCACTGCTACCATTTACCTAAAGAAAAATTATTTCTCACTGCATGCTTAATATTTACTCTTCTGCCACAGATAAGTGTAGATTTTACCCTCTCGTCAAAGAAGCTCCAAATTTAGTACATCTGTAATGCAACCTCTACACCTAAAGCTTAGAAAGGTGGTGAAAAAATGATTGGAAAGTTGGCAGAAGCCAGAAGAGTAGAATGTGCTGCTAGGTAGAGCCTTTTAGACATGAAAGGGAAGTTGTACCCATGAAATGATAATGATATAGCTGCCTAAACAAAGCCTCCATATGATGACACCATTTGACACACCCCAGCCCTAGATGAGAAGTTATAGGCAATAAACAGCTGCTGAGAAAGAGAAAACGACTACCCAATACCAAGAGGTCAGCCCTAAAACCATGTGGATGAATTACATGAAGTGGACTCTCTCTTTCTCTCTGTCTCTCTGTCTCTCTCTCTCTCTCTCTCTCACACATACACACACACACACACGAGAGGAATTGAAGGATGTGGGAGGAGTGGAGCAGAAAAAGAGGACTGGGTCAAAACAGTGTAATTACACTATCATGGGTGAGATTCTCAGAAAGATAAAAATATGTTAAAAAGAAATTACTAATAACTTGATAGACAGCTTCCTATCCCTAAAAATCCATCATTTTATATCATTTTGTTTATTATTTTTATTTTAAAACATAATCAGATTATGTAGCCCAGATTGGCTTTGAACTCTAGACACTCCTGACTTTGTCTGTGAAGAGCTAAGATAACATGTAAATGTACCGTTATGTGCCTCTTGAAATTACAATACTCTTAATATGAAAAGTATACAGAAAATGTATATAATACAGACCATTTATACATTTATTCTAAATTGAATATTCATAAATCAAATTATTAAAAATAAACAAGAATTTAAATCACAGGAAGATCAGCAATTAATAAACAGACCCTCATGAAACTGAGAGGCTTCAGCATAGCATAGCACACCATCAATAGGCCAAAGTGGCAGACTGTAGAATGGCAAAATACTTTTAGCAGCTACACATCCAGCAGAGGGCTAATATCCAAAATATATAAAGAACTCAAAAACTGGTTTATCAAAGAAACAAACAATCCAATTAAAATATGGGATACATATAGAAAAAGAGACTCCTCAAAATAGGAAACTCAAATGGCTGAGATACACTTAAAGAAATAGTCAACATTCTTAGTCATCAGGTAAAAGCAAATCGAAATGACTCTGAGATTTCGTCTTACACCTATAATAATGACTAAGAGCAATAACACAAGTGACAGCTCATGATAGCAAGAATGTGGAGCAAGGGGAAAATCTTCCATCGCTGGTGGAAATAGAAACTTGTACAGCTACTAGATGGGAAACGATCTGCCTTAGGATAAAACTGGAAACACCCAAATTTCCAGTATAGAGAAGGTCAGTTATTTAGGATCATACAATAAACACCACCACACAGCAATGATAATCCTTAAGTCATCACTACATGTAACACAAATGAGTTTTGCTATATAAAGAAAAGGGGAGAGCCTGTAGAGTTGTGATCTATAGCTCCAATAAAGTAAGTTATTAAAACACGTAAAAATCAACTTATGGGAATAGTAGTACAGTGAGTAACTTTGAAGTGGATAATGGATAAAAACTGGGAGATGCACTAGGAGCTTCTGAGGCAATGTTCTATTCTCACGCAATGATCAATGGTTACATGGATATAGTCACTTTTTTATTTGTGTGCTTCGATGAGAAACCAGTCTGTATACACTGTGATAATGCACACACATGTGCAGCCAGGGACCAACTTTGAAAGGCTTCCTTCACCGTTCTCCACATTACTTTTTTTTTTTTTGAGGCAAAGTCTCTCACTAAACCTAGAGCCTCCCAGTTGGCTAAACGGGCTGGCAGGGAAAATCCTTGGGGTCCTCCTGTCTCTGCCTCTCAGTTTTGGGACTACAGGTGCACATTAGCACAGATGGCTTGTTATGTGGGTACCAGAGATGTGAAATCAGGTCCCTGTGCTTGCCTGGAAAGCACTTAAACCATTGAACTATCTCTCCAGAATCATCACTGCTCCCAATGTATGTTAAAATGTTTGTGGCTCAGGAACTAGAAAATGCTAGCTTCAAATATCAGCTCTCTCATTCCCAGCTCCACAACCCTGGGCCAGTTACTCAGTCTTCTGAATTGTGGGTTTCTCCACTGTGGTTGGGGCATGGCACCCACACTTGCTCCATGGGAATACTCTGCACCTCATCACCAATAACATGACAGCAAATCCACAACACACAGCAACATCAGTAGTTGGCAACACAATGAATTATAGCATGCTCTTCTGGAGAGTCATGGAAAACCAAGGTTCTAGAAAAAATGCATTTTGAGATAACTCTACTCCATTCCAAGTTCCTCTAGTGGGCAGGATCTTAAATTCATCCCCAGCTGAGGCAACATCACAACCTTTCCTAATCCTTTTACAATATGGGCTACTAAGGTAAACCAGCATGTATATTATAAAGGTATTTTGACTTCAGAATTTGGGTCTAAGGATATGGTGCTTTGAAAAAGAGGTTCTTCTTTTCTTTTCACAAGATGAGAACCTCTGGATTGCTTCTACACCAATATGGTTTCATGGGCCAAAGGCTCCTGAAACACCCTTGAAAAATTACTTTGCTCAACTGCTGACTGGCATGAACCTAGCACACAGGATAGACCATGAACGACCTGAATAACAGTGCCCCCATACATCAGGAAGCAGTTTGGAGAGAAAAAACTGCACCCATATTCCCAAATATTGTTTATAAATGTTATTTTACATTTAAAGCGGGATATAATATAGAGATGAATATTTTGCATTGGTATGGATCTTGCTTTATTGATATAAATTTAAGGTCAGTCTTGTTATATGTATATTTCTGCTCTTGATTGAGGTGTTGTGATTGTGTATTCATTTAAAATGTAATGTATAATTAAGAAATATAGGTTAATAGATAATCATCTATAATAGTCAAGTTTGTAGTCATGTTAGTTAGATTTTCTAGATGTATAGAGATATATTTCAGTTAGTTAAGTATCCTTCAAATCTTTCAGAGACCTTCAGAATATGACATTTAAATGTTTTAAAAATTTAGGACTTTTCATGACAGTGAGACACATCTGGTCCTGGCAACACCAAGCTACTTCAAGAGGTAGATGGGCATCGAAGAGGCTCCTTAGCCATTTGGGCAAGAAACTGCTCTTGCTTGGAGTGTTGAATAAACTGGACATGAAAAACCTGCATAGAGACGACTGCTAAACTTGCCAAAAGGTGAGCTGATCCTTCAGGGTTCCTGCTACATAAAAGAGTCTGTGAGACATTCTGCAGGACACAGAAGAAAGTGAATTTGAAATTCCCAGCTTCATAAAAAAGTCTGCTGGATACTATGGGCCTGTAGGCTAAAGATGGATGCCCCAACTGTACAGAAGAACTTTGGGTAAATGTCCAGGCAGCAAAATGTCTTTGTCAATTCTAGAGTTTTGGAAATTGTTTATAATGCACTTCCTGTTTGCTTAGGTAATATTATATCCTTCTGAAGTCTTTGATGGAGTTTAAGAATAGATAGATAGTTTTAGTTATAGTTTTCCTTAGTTATGATAAAAGATAAAGTAAATATAAGTATTATAACTGTAATTCTTATTTGATACCTGTTTTGTTATATGCAATTTTACTATGTTAAAGTAAAAGCCTTCCTTTTTGTTTAAACAGAAAAGGGGAAATGGTGTAGGAGGTTCCTCTATTCATGTGTTGCTTTCATTGGTTAATGAATAAAGAAGCTGCTTTGGGCCTGATAGGGCAGAACTTAGGTAGGTGGAGAAGACAGAACTGAATGCTGGGAAGAAGGGCAGAGTGAGAGATGCCATGGATCTTCTGCCTGAGACAGACGCTGGTTAGAATCTTGCCAGTAAGCCACAGTCACATGGTGATACACAGATTAGTAGAAATGTGCTAAATTAAGATATAAGAAACTAGCTAATAAGAAACTAGAGCTAATTGGCCAAGCAGTGTTTTAGTGAATACAGTTTCTGTATGGTTATTTTGGATGTAAGCTAGCTGGGCGGCCGGGACAAACAAAGGGCCCCCTCTCCTTGCAATAACATGGCAACATCAGCAGTTGGCAATACAAGAAATTACAGCATGCTCTTCTGGAGAGTCATGAAAAACCAAGGTTCTAGAAAAAAACACATTTCTGAGACAACTCTACTCCATTCCAAGTTCCTCTAGTGGGCGGGATCTCAAATTCATCCCAGCTGAGGCAACATCACAACCTTTCCTAATCCTTTTACAGCACGAACTTGCATAATCAACATTCTTCTGAGCAATAAATCCCCATCTTCTAAGCTGGCTCAGGAAATTCCCTTTGTCAAAGTTCACCTACATTTCTTACTGCCCAGTTCTCAGTCCAGATTCTGAGTCCTGGATGATAGTGACACCTGGTCTCATCTTTGCTCATACTTCCTCATCACCATGTCATCTATGCACTTCTTTACGTGAGGTTTGGCCATCTCTTACTACCAAGGTTTTCTTACAAGCATCAGTTGCGTGACCACATCATATGCAGCACTGGGTTTTATTTCACAGCTTAATTATATAATTGAGTAAGAGACATACATAGGACACTCTTGCTGGGAACACATGACCTTGAACTGGGATATCAGAGTCTGACTCCAAGGTCTCCCATTTATTAGCTGTGGAACTTTGAGCACGTCAACTCACCACTTAGATTTTTTCTAAGCAGTAAAACAACAATAAACGCAGTCCACAGGTCGTAGGATTTCTATGGGAATTAAACAAGTTAGGAGCATAATGTACTTAGAACAGTAACCGGGACATAAAATATACTGCTCAAGAGTTAGCTATTACCATGATGATTCAGCTGCTCGCCACCAACTTCAAAACTGAGAACTGGAAAACTCTTTACTTTTTACATAAGTTCTGCCTATATTCCTCCAGGGAAATCACTTCCAAAAGTTGATAGAACTCTCCTACTGGCTTAACCGCTCTACATTTCATGGTATCCAGACCCACTGAACTATCTGCTGTCCCCAGTGTGCCATCCCACATTATATCCCCATATCTACATCTTCCTCAATATCCATTTTGAGATTTTCTCTTAAGACTGAGTGTGGTGGTACACACCTTTTATTCCAGCACTCTGGAAGCAAAAGCAGAAGATTGCTGAGTTCAAGGCCAACCTGTTCTATATGGTGAGTTCCAGACAGGTGAATTCCACACAGTGAGAACTCGTTTCACGATAATATATATATATATATATATATATATATATATATATATATATATTATATTCATTCCTTCTTTCCTTAGAGCTATCTCTTACAAGTATTTACCACTCGTGGAAGAAATAATTTCCCTAAAGAGAGCCAGAACAGTCAGACCAAATCTATGCTTTCCTCCCCGAGCGACTACTTAACCTCTCAAGCTATGCCTGGCACATATTAGGAATTTAATGAAATCAAAAAATCTGGAAAACATTCAAATTTCTTCTGTTTGTTTAAATATTATGGATGGAGGGCCAACAGTGGGTGCAAATGATGCCAGTCACCTAATAAAACAGATAGAACAGAGTATGTTTCTCTTCGTTTCCTATCCCCATGCCCTAAATGTTGATAGACAAAACAACAGAATGATACCTAATAAATGCATGTATTTATAAACTGACGAGCCAGCCTGCATAGGGAAGCCATCATTCTGTGGAAATCAAAAAACAGGCATGACTTTCTCCTGTCCATTCTCATACCTGCTGTCCATGTAATCAAGCATGCCTCTAATTTAATCACGTTGCTGTTTCTTCCTGCTTACAACAAACACTTCTCTGTCTCTTTCTCGGGTTTCTGAAGATAGTTCTTTCCCCATGGGCATTAAAGAACAGAGATTAATAATGAAATGTTGAAAACAACCGAAATGTACAAGGTGCTTAGCCTGACACACTTGATGATATGCGTGCACTTGACGGCGCAGCACGGCAATCAGGTATAAAGGATAAACAGTTCTAAGTGTCTAATTAACTCTGATCTTAGATCTTTCAACTGATTATTTTGGAAGTCAGCTGTGGGGGGAGAGGTGTACACCTCCTTAAAACACAGGGGTTCTCAGTGCTAGCAGTGAACAGTGTTTATAAATCTATAGGATGAGCCTGAGCTCTCATCTCAAACCAATTTAAGCAGCCTCTCCCAGGCTGGACCCAGATGCCTTTGACTACTGCAGTGACATGGCTCAGTGGGTTGCACATATGTACACACACACACACACACACACACATTCACACACATCAAATGAATAAGCAAATGTAAAACTCTTTTTTCTGAAGAGCTACAGGTACAGACAAGGGATGCCATCATTTCCTCTCTAGTCCTGCAACACTGGAAGGATGGGGCCGATGCATAAAGCAGCAACAATCTATCTAACAAATGAGTGTGTTTGTCAGGCAAGCCGTCAAGTAACACTGAGTCATTAATAGCTGATTATTAACCAATATTTACTACAGCACTTTGATATGTCTAACAAATGGAAACAAAACTGAGAACAGCTGTATTCCTGCTCTGTCCTCCAAGCCCCCACATCTGGAACTTGAAGCATGGCCTAGCATTTGGGAGTACACTGCTAATCAGCCTAGGACTCTAATATTTATTTTTTTGATTGTGATAAAATATATGTTATATAAATGTGTGCCATTTAGCTACTTTTGGATGCATAGCTCAATAGCATTAGGTATATCCCCACTGTCTGCAGGCATCACTCACCTGCCCCAGCTCTGTGCCTGTTACACAGTCCATCTCCCTGGCCATCTCCACTCTGCTTTATGCCTCTGTGTAGTTGACTGCCTTAGATATCTCACCTATGTGGAACTACACGACACTTTTCCTTTTTGAGCCTTGTCTATCATGATGTCTTTAAAAATCATTTCTATTATAGCATGAGATATAACATCTTGCTAAGGCTGTATAATGCCCCACATGTCTGCATTCTACACACCACATCCTGTTTCTGCATTCATTCTCTGGAAAACACTGGGTGGTTCCTATCATTTGGCTCTGGTGATGAATGTTGTCATGGACACAGAAGTATGACTCTGAACTTTTTGCATGTGTGCCTTTTAGACCTGCATGGCCATTTTTGATCAGAGAGACTCTGGAATAAAAGACTTTGGGATGGCCTCTACACTGTTATATAACACCTTGCCATACAGATCCAAGGATTTTTTGCTCACCAACTAAACACACAATAGTGGAAGGCTACCCCTATCTAAGTCAACTGTAAAGAGAATCCCCAACTGCCACAAAGAAGTGCCCTGTGGTAAGGAGGCCTGTGAGAGGCACACACAACGGGTCTGAGTGGCTGACATCAGACCTCTGCTGAAACCAGGAAGAAATCTCTGTAAACACAATGCACTTAATACTACAAACAGGTATATGATCTTGGAGGAGAACCTTTCTCTAGAAGGTTCTAGAAAAGAGCACAGCCTTGTGACCTGCCTACACAAACTGGGAACACTCTGAGGTAGCACATACATGATGTTTACATTTCTAATTGGGCAGCAATTTATTACTTGGTTTTCTCCAAGTTCCTAGTGCCAATATCTTTAGTCCCAAGAAATTCCATACAGTGACCACTTCTAGTCTCTCCTTAGCTCCCCATCCCTTGTCTCATGGTGTGTGTGTGCGGGGGGAGGGGGGGTGTTGGGAGCTCTAGAGACTCTTTTCCTTCCCACCCCCAGATCTCGGTTATAACTTCTGAAGAGATTGTCAAACTGTTGCTAGAAAATACAGCCCCAGGCTGAGCTGGTGTGGCAAAACATCGTCTTGAGAGGCCCACATGGACACAGGGATCCCTGACCACTCATACTCTGACATAAATTATATATAAAACATCCTCCAGCTATGGTTGGTTCTAGATTTAAAGAAGAAAAAAAAGACACCTGTCAGTTAGGACCGCACTGAAAGATTTACAGCTGAAAAATACTTCAAAGACAGATCATTTTCAAATGGGAAAAGTGTAGTCCTAGGAAAGGTACCCTTTGTAAAGAAGGGACTCCCCTAAAGTCTAGGCACTTGAGAGGTTGACCTTGTCTCCGCTCTTCTTGCCTCGGAACTGTACTGCTGTTAAACTCGTAGAAGGCGGGCAGGGAGTGGTGTTGGCTCACAGAGACTGCAGTGTTAGTGAGACCTGGGCCAAGGCAATGCTACTTTCTGGACTAATGAGCATAGAAAGAAAGATACTGTCTCCCCAACTGCTCTATTTCTACTACTGTCTTCTGTGGGGACACAGCAAGGAAAACACACAGTGTCTAGAAGACAGCAATTATGACTGAAAGAGGAAGCATATCCGAAAGGCACTCCCTCTATCAGAAGACTTCAAAAAGGCCTCCAAGACAGGGGTTCAAAGCCAGCTTACACAGTTCCAAACTCATATGACCAACAAAGTCTATAGTAGCTACAAATTGAGGATCCAGAAAGCAAAATAAAACATATGTCAAAGTTGCTGGGGTTAAGTTGTAGCTAGCTTAACAGCTAGGTGAGGTGATACATAGTTTAGATTCTGGAAGGTGCTATGTAGGCTACTGAGAGAATATAAGTCAACAGTCTTACCCACTGTGAACCTGTGTACTGCAATAGTGTCAGGATATGCCCATGGGTGCAATAGTGGCATGAATGTTATAGGAGTACACAGCTGCTTTCTGGTTGGATTTAAGGTCCACTCCACGGGAGGAAACACATGCCTCATACTGCAAATCTAGCCAAGAAATCATGGTTGTGGAGCTCACAAGCCCCAGTGGGGACTGTGCTAGTATTATTTTACTAAACGTACATAGTATCAGACTGCCCTATAAATGTGTGTCTCTCTACCCACAGAGTAGGGCAAGCTTCAGACCTGATCAGATTAATTTCTTCATGCAATTATAGTGGCAAACGCAGAGGCTTACAACTGTTCGAGCCTCTGGAGTGCTCATTCACAGTTGGAACCACTGTAATATACCATATTCCCATGGCTCAGGGGCCATATCAAAAGAGAGAAAGATTCTAAGAGCCAGGAGTTGAAGAAAAACACAGCAAAACATTGTCTTCTGGACATAATGGAACCACTGTGCTCTTGAACTCGCCAAAGACATGGTTGCCTGTTGCACAAAACCAGGGCAGCCAATATTCTTGCATGGAGTGGGACGGGATTCATGAACCCAGCTCCTAACTGAGGCATTACGGACAGCTGATGGCCTCTGGAGGAGAGAGGAGTTACCTTTCATAAGGGATGTGGCTCCTGGTAAGTTTACCACACTCCAGTGTATGGCCCTATACTCACGAGTGTATGGACAGAGCAAACTGTTATTAAAGGGTAGAAAATAGGGGACACAAAATTTGAGAGATATGGATATAGTGGCGGATTAGGAGAGGGATGTAGAGGTTGAATTGGGGGGGGGGATGTGGAGATAGATTTGGGAGGGAGGGATGGATCTGGGAGGAAGAGGTGGATCTGGGAGGGAGGATATGGGAGACATTGGAAAGAATATGATTAAAATATATTACATAAAATTCTCAAAGAATAAAAATGTATTTTAAAAGAAACTGCAGATGACCACCAGGAACTAGGCAGTTTACTAAGCCTCACGTACTAGCACCCCATGGGGTTACAATGGCAACAGTGGCTTAACTCTGTTTAAAAGATGGAGCATCATTGATTTAGCATTCAGTAAATAAGCATTGATTTGAATTTGTTTCTGTGCAGGGTCATCCACTGCTTGCTGTAACCTGAAGCTATTGGTTAGAATAAACACAGTTTCTGTGCAGTATAAAAATATCACAGAGTTTCCTCCTAACAATGTAGTCTGGGGAAGGGGGCGTATCCTCAACTCTTATGGTGAACACTTAACTTCAGAATATTCAAAACAGTCAGACTTCAAGTCCTGGGTATTTTCTGAGACTTCGATAAATGTTTTCCTGAAACCTAGCTGCTGACAGCTGGAAGTCAGGGAGGGTCACAGCAAGAAGGAATAAATGGTAGAAATGAATAAGTAGAGCATTTGCAAGCTGAGGGCAGAGAGAGGGGGGCTGAATGTACCAGCTCAGAGCCCTGTATTCCTAGAGAGAGAAAAGGCAGCGGCCGGAACTGAGAGGAGCCAAATGACAGCACTAGGGAGGCCATTAATTCATTTAGCTGCTTCTAGATGATAAGACAGCTGCACTTAATTCTAGACCCTCTTAAAGCGCTCCTTATTTAACCTCCCCTCTTCCATAAAGCTTAAGGGTACCTCTCACCCACCCCAGGCCCGTAAAATTCCCCAAGCCTGCTTATATGACTTTAAGGGAAGCCATTCATACTGTAGGCTGCATCTGGTTGAGATATGCACTAGGCACCAGGTAGACTCAAAGTGCAAACCTGCTTCTACAATCCATCAACACTACAAGCTTGAGTCAAGTGATAAATTGCCCTGAGCTTTAATTTCACCTTTGGTACAAGGAAGAAATCTGATTAGACAAGTCCAAAGCATCCAAGAGATAATGTACGGAAAATGGCCGGCAGCTAATAGTTAAATGATAACTTTGTTTTCTCATCCCATCCCTCAGCAGCTAGCTTGGATCTGGGTATCTATGGGAACATTATTGTTATAAATCATAACCTTTGTTTCCAAACACCGTGACAACTTCCTGCGCACATGGCACTTGGCAAGCATCACCCATGGCTTCTAGCAATCTGATCAAACAGTTGGAATTCTGTTTTCCCAGGCCTTCACTGGACCCAGCGCTTCAGTGTTTGCTTGGATAAATAGTGAGGCTGAGCTAGCAGCAGTATTCTAAGCGTATGCACCAAATTTTTAACTACAAAACTTAATAAGCAAAAGTCTAGAATCTGTTCTGAACATTTCTAATTGTCTGTTAAAAGCTCTCGGGTAGCAATGTCTAAGTCACCAGCTCAGCCCCTGTGCCCCATCCCCATGCAACTCCCTGGTACTGCCTACTCATTTCAGAGAAGCCGTTTCTAAAGGTATCATTCTTCATGGAGAATGAACAAAAGCAGAGAGGGGTTTATTTGCTTACTTGATAGTGTTTTATTTGTTTTGCTAGTTATAGCATTTGAATTATCTAGATATAATTATTTAACAGGTAATTTACTACAAGGTTTTTCAACCAAAGTAAGACAAGTCCTATTCTAATTCTAATTTTTGGAAAATAACATGTAACAGAGGTTAGACCTCTGCATCTGTGTCTTTGAATTCCAGTTAAATAAGTGATGTCATGCCTCAGGTCCCAGTTTTCTCATACAAGAGGTGGGATATGATAATCTACTGTAAGCATTGCATGTCTCCACATTTATGCAGCATTTAGGCTGGTGATTAGCCCACAGTTGTTAGTGTGTGTGTGTGTGTGTTGTATGAGCCTGTTTGTTTATTTCCTGATCACCCGGACTCCCAAAATAATTACACAGACTCTGTATTCATTAAATCACTGCTTGGCTTATTAGCTCTAGCTTCTTATAGGCTAGCTCTTACATCTTAATTTAACCTATTTCCATTATTTTATATTGTAACATGAGGCTCATGGCCTACCAGCAAGATTCCAGCTGTCAGATCACATCTTTCCCCTCTGGCAGTTCCATGGCATCTCACTGACTCCACCTTTCTTCTCCCAGCATTCAGTTTAGTTTTCCCCGCCTAACTTTACTCTTTTGCCCTATCACAGGCCAAGACAGTTTATTATTAACCAACAGTATTCACAGCATACAGAGGGGAATCCCACACCGTGTGTGTGTGTGTGTGTGTGTGTGTGTGTGTGTGTGTGTGTAATATGTAAAGTGGGGCAGCGATGATCTGCAGAGTCGTTGGATTACATATCTCCATGTTTGTGAAGCACCAGACTGGCGACCAACACACATTTACTAATACATTATTTCTTTCCAAAGGTACTTCTCCGTTGAGGAAGGGAGACACGTTTCTCCGGTGCACACTGACTGCTCAGCACTGCTTCAGAAAGGAAGCACAGGTGAAAACAGCGTACTGTTCCTCACTCCTTTCCCACATCTCACTTCAACGTGTGACTCACCAGCCCTTTTCCACGTCACCTATTCAGCGCCTGCAGTAGGAGTGACTAATAAAACTGTCCTGCTATAACCGGAGTCAACATCTGAGGTCGAGGGCAAGGCTTTGTTGTCGCTTTCCTTTCCACAGACGAACAATTGTTCCAAATGATAGTCTAAGCGCTCCTAGCGAAAGGAGCTCAGACCAGCCCCTTACCAGATGTCTCTGATAAATTTGCCTGTGAATTCGACATGAGCTTATAATTCTGCTCTGCCAATGCTGGGGTAGGCTAAACAATGTCTACAGAAACAGAAAACTCAGTTTCAGCACCTGATCTTATTCTAGATACGTGACTAACTTGCTGCTCATGGCAAGTCTCACATGGACGGAAATACTGAACCCTTTCCTGTCTCGGCCTTGAGAAGCACAGGATTCGTTCACATAACCGTACGTGATCTGCCACAAGCAACACAGCTTGGGTCAGATCCATTCTTCACACCTTTACTCACAGGTCTTAGCTGAGGGCACAGCTCATGTTGACCATCAGCGCAGCAGACAGACAGGTCCTACTCAGCTCCACGTGGAAGCAGGAGCAAGCACCACCATTAATAAACCACAGACTTTGTCATCATAAAGCATCTTGGCACTTGAACTATATAGACTGAGGTCTGTGGACAGATCTACAATATCAGAAATTGCTAAGTCAAAGTTTAGATTCCCATCTGAGCTCACCTTCTGGGGTATATTTTGTAATGTCCAGCTGTGTCTTTCTACACTCTTTTCAGAAGAAAGTAGCATGAAAGGATCCCTAAGCTTCCTCTAGCTCTAAGATTTTCTGATATCCACCCATGTCATATTTAAATCAGAGACCAAGACTCCCAATAGAATGGAGAGACTCTCCTGTGAGTTAGAGCATTCCGGTAAACCTGGTCCCTGTGATAGAAGCAGACTGCCTGCCTACTCAGCTGTCTGCTTTTGAAGATCTAAACTGGTCCACAGGCTCAATGCCAAGTGACTACAAAGGGCCCTGTAAGTCCAGGGCCACTTCACAGCGATTCTGCTCTGTGTCCACCTCAGTCTGCTAGGATAGTGAACTTTTACATTTTCTGTGACTTTACCTATACTGGCCTCACTTTGTCTATGAAGTGTTCCCAAAGAGCCCATAGAGATCTCCATTCTATCACTGGCAATGGAAGTTACAGGAAACACATATTCTAGAATGGCAATAACCAATAGTCTTTAGACGCATGTAGATATATAACCATAATTAACTGAAGTTGAAAATGCATTTCATTACAGGCTCCACCCACATTTCAAGCATGCACAGCCACATTTGACTACCGGGTACCACACTGGACAGCATGGGTTACAGAGCCTTTCAGTCATTGCACAAAGTTCTACCAGAACCTAATCCTTAAGAACAAATTCTTGAACTGTAGCAGAGAAAAATGTTTAGACCTCCTCCGCCCCCTGCCATGTTAACTATATGCCCCTGCCCCGCTCCAAGCACAGAGGTGCAGTGGTGCAAGTTGCCTCTTCAAACTCTAAAAGTGCACTTGGCAGGTCCAGGTCAACAAAGCTGGCATGGACTAAGGCTATCTTGAGGTCACTGAGGGTCGCTCAGCAGTCACAGTATATCTGTGGAGAGGTCTTTAAAGTCACAGGTGTGGGGCTGTGAGTGTCAGCTCCTCATGGATTATTGAAACAGAACTTCAAAGTTCTTAATTTGTCATCTCACCAAATTTCATCCTCTGATTTCTCCTAATGGTTCACAGCTCTAAGACTGTTGATTTTAAGAGAGCTGTGAACCACTGCTGGCAAAGGCATTCTTTTACAAGAACACACCACAGTGATATTCAGTGGCTTTCTGAACAGGCGTGGAGAGCAAAAGTTATCCAAAGTATATCTGATACATATATATTAGCTATAAATTTAGATCTCAATTCATTCAGGAAACATTACAGAAGCTCCACGAATAAATTATGAGAGCCTCGGAATGAACAGAACAGCCATTTTAACTGACTGCATTCTGCTTGGAAAGCGGTCAAATCAATGGATTACATGTATTAAGTCTTGTTAGTGACCAACACCCCATATTCCTGATGCTCTGACTTCCAGAACATTGTTTTTATGATTTTTTTCAAAAACTTTACAAGAAATAGTCAAGGTTTATTTGGATAGACTCAAAACCAGAAGTGTTGAGAAATGGAAAATGAACTGTTCATGGTGACTACTTCTAAGACTCTGGAAAATCACATCTCTGCTTGGATTGAGTTAGCTGTGCTCAACCAATTGTTTCGGACTGAAGGAGAAATGTGTTTGTACATTTATCAAGGGAAGTTGAAGCACAAGTCAGTCAATGAAAGATGATAGGCCCATATTCTGCTTAAGCATTTCACCTATGACCTCAAGGCTCTATGAGAGCAAATGACAATTATTAGGGCATGAATGGTCTGCTCCTCTGCTTAGAATGAATCATTAAAGAAAATCAATTCGTCTTTGGATCTCCACAACTATCAAAGAAAATCAATAATTGCCTCTCTTCTTCCTGACCTACACATAGACATGTGACCGTCTGGCTTGCCGCGGGGGTGAGAGGACTCACAGCTACCCTTACTCAGAGAATCGCTGACTTTCCAGTGACCCCGTCACAGAAGAAAAATGATGGAGGCTTCGCTGAGAAATTCAAACAGCTCAAAGGAATACGTTTGTCTCCTATTATTCAGCTCTAGGAGAGCAGTGTTTTACTCAAGGTGAGTGCAAGTCTTCAGACGAAGCAACTAAGCAAATCCTTGGTTTCAATAGGAGAGAGGGTAGCTTATGTGGATAGAAGGACAGAGATGGATTAGAGGTAAGCTTTCTCATACACTGTCCCATATATAAAACCAGATTCAATTTGAGAACATTTGGGGATGACAGTAAATCATCTATTACACATGTTCACATAGAAACGTGTGTGTAATGATATAATGCATAGTATACAGGTATACATCCTTATATCAAAATATAGAGTCTATCAAAAAGAATAGTGGTTAATGTTCAAGTTCTGAAAAATATGCATGTTTATAATTTATAAATCCATACTACTAAAATAATTATTATTAGTTGGTTTAGACAGTAAAACTTTGGGCCTCACAAAACCTTACTAATGTCTATTATTAACCAGATTCACTTCACCTACCGAATCGTATGATTAATAACTCAGCATGACTGGTTTTCCTCTCAAGTATGTATTGATCATTCACTGCTTCGACTGCTGTCAACAAGGTGAAGAATTAAACCCCCCTTCATAATTTTGTTGTCAAGATTAATCAACTATTTGTTTAACTTGGATGCTTTGTCTTGATTTATGTTACTTGTGCCTGTGAGTAAATTAAAATTTGATTTAATTTCATAGATCATGCGCAGAGATACAGGCTCAGCCAAGACATTACCAAGGCAAAGCTCTCATGTCAATTAAAAGCACTTACTCATTGGAAGACAATGCAGAGAGGAGACCATAACTCACCTTTCTAATCAATCTCTCCTAATCAGAAAATCAAACTACCCATATATACACACACTGGCATACAGTTAAGAAGAAAACAGTGGAACATTTTCTTTCAAAAGTTCAAAGTTTTGTCCCCAACGTGAATATATGGTGAGAACACAGAAATCCTAAATGCCCAATTTGATCAATGCACATTGTATACATGTATTGAAATACTACATGTTGATTTGAAACATTTAAATGGCAATCAAATTTTAAAAATTAATTCTAACTTTTAATTCATTCCCTTTGCCTGAAATGCGCTTTTCACCTGATTTCTGCTCAGCGTTTGTCCTTTGTGTCTCAGCTAAATGTCATGTCATCCACCAGCCAGGCCTTCATGATAATTGCCCATCTTTCGCCTACACCCCACTCCCTGGACACGGCCTACCACACGGCTTCTAGCCACTGTGCCTTTTGTTCCAATTAATAACCACGCAGTCCTCGTTTGTCTCTCTCTCTGAGTGCTATCTCTCCACACAAGGCGAGATCTGTGCTGCTTATTTTAAACAACCAGCATGAACTGTGCTGTGAACGAATGAAGTCCTCATCCTTTGCATCTCCATTAGGGTCCTTTCTCAGGGAGTGTGAAGAAAACAGAGAGGTGTCTACTAACTTGGCCCCTCGGCTGCACCTGTCTCTGAAACTATACACCTCACACCCCCGGAAAAGCACAGTTCCAGATTTGAAGAAAAAGCTGCATAATAAGAGAGAGATACAGTCCCCAGACAAACCTCTTCCACTAAGCTCTCTACAGCTGGGGTTCTCGTGCCCTCAGCCATTTGGGAAGCTTTATGGCCACCTCTCTGGTCCTTCCTACTGTGAAGACCCCTTGAAGGAACAAAGCACAGAAACTTCTTACCTGGAGTCCTTCCTGACTCTTGCTTTCTCAAAGGAAAACTCCGGAGGTTTGTTGAGGTCGTAGGTTCGGGTGGTGGGCTCCGCAGACACTCCAGCTTTTGCCCCCCTTCTGCTGTGGAGAGAGACGAGCCCCGAGGTCTTGCGGTGGACCTCCAGAGGCACTTTGTCGGGAGAGACCTGTGGAGGGCTTCCTCCCTGCACGTGAATGACATCCAGCAGCTTGTTCAGCTGGATACACTTGCTGGTCAGCTCTTCGGTGAGCTCCGCGATGGCCACAGTTTGCTTGGCCAGCTGCTCCCTCAGCTCCTTCAGGTGGTACTCCCGGTCCTGAAGCTCCGCATCCTTCCTCCTCAGCTCCCGCTCCAGCTCCACCACCTTGCTCCGCAGGGCATCCGTGCCAAGGTTCCCTGACTGGCCTTCTGGGTGCTTAGCATGTTTGGGTTTCACCGAACCATTTCCCATGTTGCTCGGGAATCTAAGGAAGGGCACAGAATTGGGAATGAGCAAGTGGAGTTCCACTTTCTGACAGCCCTCCCCTTTCCAGTCTGCTTTATAAACAGACACATGGCAGTTGCCCTCCTTTGATGAACAATAAACTCCTCCATGGGTACAGAGGAAATGAATGACGGAGTTTCAATACCCCTCTATCAGGAGTAGTTAGCATTTGGGTTCCTTCTCCCCTGTTCTTTCACCGGTACAAGCATCACACCTGAGCATTTTCTACAACCGACCTGAGTCGCCTGCTGTTCTCTTTGGTCGTTCCCTCTGGACAACTGTCAAGAGCATCCAACAAGACTGCGGTTTGAATGTCAGCACGTCAGAGATTAGATGCCAAGGGGCAGCCACAGCGACAGAGGCTTGGAAATGTCACAACTCCTGCCGGTCCCAGTGCGGCTCTAGTAAAGAGCACCCCTCGGTTTAGAAACAATACGCCTGCCTTTTTCCCAGAGTAGAGGCAGACTGGGTATCTCTTTATTAGCACTTTGTCCCTGCCTGGTACTCTTGTAAGTGTTGCCTCTCTGACAACGCTAGTTGTTAAAAAAACTTTTGAACCGTGGTCCCTGAGAAGAAAACATCAACATGAAGTCTCTTCTACATCCTTCACTTTAGATCGCCGTCACGTCGTGCAAAAAGTGATGGCCTGTGGTCTATCCTTTTGCTAGGAAAACCTTCAGAGCTCGAAAGATAGCTCAGGGGGTCAAGCACTTGCCGCACAACTAAGGTCGCATCCACATGAACGCTGGGTAGGCATGTCAGTCAGCCTGCCTGTATTCCTAGTGCCCAGGATACAGAGACAGGAGATACCTGGAGCAAGTTATATAACTAGCCCAGCCAAATTGGTGAGCTCTAGGATTGGGTGAGAGACCATGTTTCAATGCATAAGAAGGTAGAAATGAATTTACAGGGACAGCCAGCATCAACTTCTAGCCTGACTAGGCATAGACACATATGTGTGAGCACACAGACACACACACACAAACACACACACACACACACACACACACACACACACTCAGAGTCAGGCTCGTGGAGTCCCCAAAGTTGTTATCATTAATCCAGTGGGTCTCAGGTTTCTAGAGGAAAATTAGAGATTATAAGGGATAATTTTAGTTCATTTATCATGTTTTAAAGATCCAAAGCTATGTATTTATTTTAACATTTATTACAAATTTAAAAAGCTAGCACTAAAGCATTTTGTTTCATTGATATTATTACTCCAATGGAAATTAAGCTGTTTAGGTTTAGGTTTAGGTTTACTGAGACAATTCCACATAAATAATAATAGATTTTTAAAAAGTAAGTCAGGGTTTAGCAGTCAGAGTGCCAACTGCCTACAACCACCTGTAACTCCGGCACCCAGGGATCCAATGCCCAGTCATCATAAATACTGCACTCACAGGCGCCTACACATAATTAAAATTTAAAAAATAGAATCTTTTTTAAGTAAATCACCTGCAGGTCATAAGCTTATCAAGTAAATCTGCACAGAAGAAGACAGCCGATGCTTCCCTAGCTGCCCTTTGCACACCAAGCAATGCGGTTTTGGATGGCATAGTCTGGGGAATCATACAGAACTGTGAAAATCATCTGAAATACTTTTGATTTTATAAAATCAGATCAGAGCTGAAGTTCATCAACATGCATCCCCCCATTCCCCCTTCCAGATTTCAAGTTGAGAGAGAAACAGAGATCTTGACTTGATTTTATTACTTCTACTAGATTAATTGTGGCCGCCACAGAGGCTGGCTAGGTGCAAAAAATGTAACACAGCCTCCAAATTTTAAATAGATGCTACCAGCCAATGGAGGCTGCCCCAAACCAAGACAGAAACAAGGGAAATTATCTTTCAACACTGGGCTACCTCTCAGTGGCTTCTCGCTGGGAGCTGCCATGAATAAACATAAGCCTCTGTAGAGCTGCCTTCGCAGGCTGCAGACATGGAGCCTTCACAGGCTGTAGACATGGAGCCTTCACAGGCTGTAGACATGGAGCCTTCGCAGGCTGTAGACATGGAGCCTTCACAGGCTGTAGACATGGAGCCTTCTCAGGCTGTAGACATGAAGCCTTCAGAGGCTGCAGACACGTAGCAGGCATAGCCTTTAAGCTTCTGTTCAGCCGGCAGCATTTATTATTCTCACCCGTTAAGATCACACAGAAAGATGGAGGAGAGTAGAATTTAAAGAAGTGAGTCTAGACAGTCTTGTATCCAGAGCAAGCCATTCAGAAGACATTAGAGAGGCTTGAGGGTTCACTGGAATGCTATTCTGAGAGGCGCTCCCAAAGGTCTCTGAAATTAATATGTACACACGCTCCTATCGTGCAGCCCTGAGCCATCTTCCAGGCAGACTTTGTGAACAAGGAGAGGCAAGGAGGTCAAGGGATTGTTTTATAGAGAACCCAGCAAGCATAAGCAGATTTCAATGGAATATTAACCTAATGACTCACTCACGAAACAATTGCTTACTAGGCTCCAAGTGTTGTGGATTCTTATCAAGGCATGTCATCTTCTGGATTAGAACATGGATTTGATTGTGAAGGGAGTTCTAACACCCTAAATATGAAAAGGTCTAGAATCACTTCTAGGGATAGAGCAAAATCTGTGTCAATTCAATTGTCTCGCAAGCACTATTAAGTAGAGTGCGTCAGATCGCCCCCAAACACCACTCTGCTCTTCGTTACTGAAGTCACTTTAGAAGCAGTTTTAAACTTGCAAGCTATTGAAAATTTCTCGAATGGGGAGAAATGAGAGCAGCTAACTTACCTTTCAAGTCACTGAACTACACAAATTACCAAACACTTCCAGACTAGCGCAAGCTCTTACTTCACCTGTTTGAGTGTTGCTGCCCCTAAGCAAGGTTTCAAGTTTCCAGCTGCATAAAACCTGATTAACTTCCAGGTGCCTGCTTCTTATCTGTCCCTAAGGCAAGTGATTCCCCAAACATGGATTGCTAGTCACAAGGAGAACTGAGCTGCAGGATGTTGCTCCATCAATCTAGCAGCTACAGGTTATTAAAAATCAATTTTACCTCAAAGGACACTGCGTGATGTAATAAGAAATGACTTTAGAGATAAAAGCCCAATTTAACAGGAGCAACAGATTCAGGCTATGCAAGGGGAGGAAGCAACCTGGCCTCTCTCAACCTCCTGTAAGTTACATGGCATCCCTGATTTAAAATTTGCATCTACAAAATGATATATTTATCTCCATATCATAAGGTCATAATGAAGATTGTAAAGCACCTTCTTCGGTACAAAACATGTACGAGCATCAGGTACATAGGGGTTTCTTTTAGCAATATGGGACTAGAGATGGATGCATGTATCTCTGCAGTGGGAAAACACCCAGTTTCATTTTTGTAAGAGGCAGAAGTCTAGGGAACTGGACACCTTGAAAACAAGAGGTCTTTAAAGATGCACACATCCCTTGTGGGATGGAGCCCTTACTCTTTCTGGACCTTATGTTCTACTGAGAAAAGAAACCATTGTGGAACAAAACACAACAAGAGAACCAAGCCCCACAAAACCCCACCAAAAGACTGGCATTGAGAAAACAGTTTGAATGATTGCGTAATGATACAAAATCATATCCAGAATTTCCAGGTCTCCTTGGCTTCTACTTATTCTCACATGCTGAAGTGAAATTCTTAATTCAAAAAGGCTCACCGAATTATCTCTGAAGGCACAACATTAATCACTGGAGTGGGGATACACTTGGCAGTCAGGGAGGAGAGAGAGGAGATTAAGTCATGGCATTTAGCAAGAGGAGAGGATAATATCATAGTTTCCTTCATTATATTAATTCTCTTTGTGCAGAAAAATCTACTCAAAGAAGGGCAAAGGAACCAGAAGAACCTGCAGGCCAATTTCACACCTTGCAGTCAGTATAGCAAAAACTTGTTTTTTTCTTCAGCCCTGGAGTAGATTAAAAACAAAATCTTGGCTCTCATCTAGATGATATTTGTTGTGCTCTTTATCCACTTAGAGTCTGATAGAAATGCATCTACATGAACAGACACTGTACATACACAGACACAGATACAGAAACACACGGGGTGGGGGGAAGGGGAGGAGATATAGAAGGGAAGGGGACATTTGCAAGCATATCTGTAAACATGGGAGATGGTGGTAAAGTGCTGGCTAGGGCCACAGAGCCAGAGTCCCTGACTCAGGAATTGCAATCAGTTTTTCTGTGTCGTCAGAATAGCAACTAGGCTTCAGTAATAAAAACAGAAAAGACAGATTGACACATAAATAAATAATTTGCATATCATTTAGAATTCTTAGAGGGTCATAAGACTTAGACAATAAAAAGAATTTAGCACTGTTCCCTGGTGTATGGCATTATGACTGAGTAAATACTAAAGAGTTACTGTAAACATTATTTGCCCAAGGAAATGACTTATCTCGATCAAAAGTTATACCAAATTAAGAAAACTATTAAATTAAATTAAAAACTATTAAAAGAGAACCGTCAGAGACCTGACTCTACCCCACACTGTGCTCACTACAAAGCCACAAACATTGCGGGCATATGAACGGGAAGGGAGATGTGAGAGTCCTTGTGGATTTACAGGCACATAGATCACTGGAACACAGCATCCCAGAAGGGGACTCAATTTGTGCAGTGAACTGACCCTTATGGAAAGCAAAGGAAGGCCAGAATTTAACCCCAAGGAAGATCACAGACCTAAACGTTAGACACAGAACTATGAAACCTAGAAGATAACCCAGAAGAAAGTCTAGGTGATCTTAAATTTGGTGGTAATTTTTAAAATAAAAGACTCCAAGTAATTTATGAAAGAAGAAATTGTTAAGTTCACCCTGTGCTAAAACTCTGCAAAAGAAGGGAGTGGACCAGTCTGGGAGAAATCAAGTAAAGGGGATGTTCTCCACACACAACATTTTCCACAAGCCTGAAAAAGACATGAGAAGGTACTTCACCCAAGACTGATAGACAGCAAGGAAAAGAAGGCAAAGACACAGTCGTCTGTGGGTAGATAATTTTACACCAGGACTCCGTGATGACAGTTCACGCAGAGCATACCAAAGCCAACAGGACAGGGACCAACAGGAAGGGTGGTGTCACCAGAGCGTGTGTAAGGTGTTACAGAACCTCGGGAGACAAGGTGGTCGCTGCCACTAAGTTAATCGTGGCTCCCTTGCTTATTGAATAGGAGTCATGTGGCTTCCTCAAGACCTCCAGCTCCCATCCACAAAGGCAGGAACTGGAAAGCAACCACGTCCTTCGATTGCTTAACAAACTGCAGTTCATACATCTAACAGAATAGTATTCACGAATAAGAAGTAGTATTTGTTGGGGGAGGGGGCTACTCGTTGGTTGTGGCCACCCAGTTATGAAATAATCACACACAAACTGTATTATTTCCAAAGTCACTGCTTGGCCCATTAGCTCTAGCTTCTTATTGGCAAACTCTTACATCTTAATTTAACCCATCTCCATTAATCTGTGCATCACCATGAGGTCGTGGCTTACCAGCAAAGTTTCAGCACATCTATCTCTGGTGGCAGCTCCATGGCTTCTCTCTAACTCTGCCTTCCTCCTCCCATGCTATAGGCCAAGCCAGTTCTTTATTCAATAACCAATAAAAGCAACACATAGACAGAAGGACCTCCCACACTATTAACCCATGAGAAGAATTAGAGGAACTTTAAATACATGTCACTACGTGAAGAAGTCAACTGGAAGAACCTACATACTGTGTGAGTACAGTTGCACAGCATTATGGGAAATACAAAGCATAGACAACGAACAGATTAATATCTGCCACGAGTTTTGGAGAACAGGGGAGAATAAATAAGTAAAACACAGCAAGTGCTGATGACATTGAGACCATGCTATAAGACACTGCAAAGAGAGATATATGTTATTGCACACTTGTCCTAACCCACGGGATACACAATACAAGGGATAAATCAAATTATATCTGATAGGATTTGGTTAGTACTGTGTTCATATCGGCTCATCAATTGCAGCTAACATGTCACACTGCTGCAAAATGTTAAGAACAGGGACTAGAGAGACAGCTCAGAGTCCCAAAGACCAGACTTCAGTTCCCAGCACCCATGTAAGTCAGCTCACAAATCCAACTCCAGAGGCTCTGGCGCCCTCTTCTGGCCTCTGTGGGCACAGCACACATATGGCACAAGCACACAGATACATATGCAAGTAAGTAAAAATAAATGTTAAAAATAAAAAAAACTATTTTCTAAGTTGTTAGGAACAACAAAAACTGATGGGGTGGTACTTAGTTACTGTACTGTTCTATGAACCTAAAACTGCCAGAAAGTAGGGAATTTATTCATTAGAAAACAGAACACTTACGATGAAATACATGCAAAAAAACCTAAAGCCTAACTCACTCAAGAAAAGGACTAAAAGCATGATGGGTGGAAGGAAAGTAATGAGTAATAAGGCTTAAAAAAGTAATATACTGGAGTAAGAACCCAAAAATGCACATGCCTTATTGTGGTATCTGGGTTTCAATGCAAGCCAAGTTCTTTTTCAAGCTGTATAGTCATATCTGTCCTTTAGAAGATAATGCTCCTGGAATAACTAAGAAACCAAATGAAGAAAGCTTAGGTGAAGGAAAACGAAGACAATCGCACCAATCCACGTAAGATGTGCTTATGAGATTAAAGCCAACCCAGAGTCTCAAACCTATCCTAATGACTCAAACGTCTTGAACTAGAGAAAATACAGACTATCTCCATGGTAACTGGGAGGAGGAAAACATTACTATAGAGGATTTCACAGGAGTGATCGTTATAGGTAACTGCAACTTCCTTTCTTTCAATAAAAGCAGAGTAGATTTTTTAAAAAAAAATCAAATTGGCAGTTTAGTTTGAAATTGGAGGAGGGGATTGTACTGGCTTCCTTAGATAAATTCTAAGCTTATATGAAACTGGCATGTATCTGTATGACTATCGTTTACTGATCTCTCCAGAGCTCTTTTAGAAAACAATTAGCCATCACTAAATACCTAAATCCCTGCTTCTTCTCCCTGAAGCAACCCAAACAGAACCGACCCCATGAGAAACAGCTAATTTTCCTGGCAGTGCCACAATTGAGATCCCGTTTCCACCTGCCCTGTGACAGTGGACAGCAGGCTCAGTTTGGAGTCTGCTGCTGTTTTATCTGTCCACAGAATCCTGATTTGGAGAATGTTTTCCTCCTAATTCACAACCGCATGAGCTTGTCATACCAAACTTCCAGCCACTACCAGCTATCTGTGGACTAACTCACCCCCAGCAGAATTCACAGGATGAATTGTATGAATACTATGTATCCTGTATACTAAAAGATTTAGTAGCATTTCATTCAGCTCTCTTGGTGGGGTGGTAGGGTGGGCGGGGTGCTACACAAGCATATACACAATAAACACAGAAATGTGGGCTGGGGTGCACAGGTCAGACATCAGAGCCAATGGAATTTGAGTGATGGCAGGAAGAAAGGGAATCAAGACTTCGTGTTCACCTTGTGGTAACTGGATGAGAGCCGATGCCATTAGCCACAATGAGGAGTGGATTTGGGAGATGGAGAACCAGTTTAATATTGGACATGCTCAAAACGAGAGACTTGCATGAATTTCAAGCTCAGGAGTGCAGTAAGCAGTAATAAATAAGGAACTAGAAAGTCCAATGAAAGGGAGAAATGAAGGCATGTAGCTGTAGTTGACAAATAAGTGGAAACTGAAGAAGTTCCCAGGGATTCATGACCACACAAGGAGCAGTAGCATCGAAACATAAGCATTAGATTGGAAAGAAAAGTAGAGCTGCAGTCAGAAGCTATGTGTTAAAGTGAGGAGGACACCTACACAGAGAACTCCAGGCAACTGAGGACAGCTGAGAGCTGGGGAGGGGATGCGCCCCAGGGAAGAGCACATCAATTGGTTGTCCAGTGACAAGTGACAAGCCCTGAAAATACACAAACAAGTAAACACACATACAAGCAACATTATATGGACTGAACAGGATATCTTACGTATCTATCTAATTTTTGATCTATCTATCTATCTAGAGAGATAGATCTAAAATACATATATAATGTAGATATCTAGATCGATACATATGTATATCATATAATAACAACTAAAAATGACGCCATGAATTTGAAGGAGAGCAGGAGGGACATATGGAAGAATTTTGAGGGAGGAAAGGTAAGAAGGAAATGTTATGACTATATTATAATCTCAAAAACACTTGAAGCGATCGAGAGTCAAATTTGGGGTAGAGTCTCTAACTGCACAGAAGACACTGGGACAAATCAGTTCTAATGTTTTGATTTTGGAGCATCTGGAGGAAGGTGGTGTTTCCATTCTGTGTCCCTCATTCACTTGGTGTTCCACAGAGCACCATCTACAGTGATCCGCCATGGCACTACACATGACACAGAGAGAGGAGCCATGCAGTGGAGACAGAAGATTTAGTGAGTTTGAGATGCCCCTGCACCAACAAGATGGGAATGCCTATACAAGATGGGGATGCCTATGCAAGAAGTAAAGAAGGAAAAACTCAGGTAAGTTCTACAAAGAAAAGACTTGAATTCACATGACGAGATGAGACCACGGAGGGAAGTAAGAAAGAAAATCATTGTCAAATGAGGACATACATCAAACCTGCAAGATTATAATTTATGGGAAGAGAAGGAGAAGCAATCCCTTTTGGTTTGAATAGGGATAAGGAAAAATTGTAGGAATAAGAGAAGTCTTATAGACACACCATGGAGATAGAAATCTCAAGTGGCCAGCAGGCAGCAGCTCAAATCCCAGAAGCATCAAAAAGAAATGAGATCAGAGACAAAAGCACAGACGTTAGCCATTTCAGAAGAGTGAAGCTAGAACATCATTTAAAAGGTCCCGCGGAAAGAGCTGATGCCAAGAGTGGGGACTTCAGGGTGATATTAATGGAACATGCAAAGAATTTTTACAGTAATAGAAATAAGAGTACTTATAGGCCCAAGATAATGAGCCAAGCAAGTAGAGAAAATGAAAACATGGGAGAAGAGGGAATAACTGGAGAACAACGCAGAGGAATCAGACAATACGAGACTACAGGGCTTGGGCAACCACTGGACAGCACACATCTGCTTCCCCTCTGAAGTGAGTTCTCGTCTGTCTCCTGCAAATTCAGAGGCCTGGAGTTTAGGCCTGTTAAAGGTAGGTTCCCAGGCATTGTCTTTGCAAGTTGTTTATTCTTAGTTACGCCTTGTTGCGATTCCGAGAACAGTCTAATTCTCCAAGGAGATTCATCACCCCATCACCCCATTACCCTGGTGTGAGAAACACAACAGGAACACGAGCAACAGCTGCTGTCTATTCTGTGGGATGATCGCCTTCTCCGTGAGCTAAATAGAAACTTGCAAAGATGAGAAACGGTTTCTAAGGCTTTTGTGTGTATGGGGGTGTGGCAGGGAGCAGGTGGATGTTTTATTCTCTTTAAGAGAAATTGCCCCTTTCCTACAGAACTTGGGAAATAAGACGAAGATGCAGTAAGCTAGGCGGCATCCTTCCTAAGGGTCCCCTGAGCTGGTTCTGTTCTCGGCCCATGCCTCTCCCCTCTTCTGCCTAGGCACTCAGTTCTCATACTTGAACTGGAACCCATTTCTTTTTCTCTCATCTCCAAAGAGACTGGTTTCTTGGCGTTTGCTTACTCTTTTCCCTTCTTTACCAGGATATGCAAAAATGTGGAAGTCCCTCAGGGTGCTGAGTGACAGGACACCCAAACAAGTTTACAAGCACTTATAAAAGTCCTTGCAGGAATCCTGTGTCCCCAGTCGGCTATCTAGACCTTGGAGAACAAAGCCTGAATGGCCACCGTGACAACAGTCCTGAGCCCTCAGTCCCAGCAGAGCTCAAAGATGTTGCAGTCACACTGTGCCCTGAACCCAGTTGCTGTACGGAGCCACCGGTGCCAAAGCAAGCGCCCACATGTCCACATGCAAACAGCATGAGAGACCCGCTGAGTGTGAGAGAAACACACTCCGCTCAATGCACGCCCGGCAGCACCCTCGTGTCTCCATGCCGTCCCTCTCCGCGCCCCGGCCCCCGGGTGCCCGAGCCCCCCAGCCTCACCAGGCCGCCGCGTAACTTTCCAGGTGCGCAGCTCGTCCACTCCGCGCGGCCGCAGCGTCTCGGTGTCCTCCGCCACGCCGCCCTCCTGCGGCCCCAGCCGGACTCAGCTCGGCTCTCCCCCGCCGCACCGTGCGCACCGTGCGGGGTCCCGGCTGCTGGCGCCGCCGGTCGCGCTGCGTGGGAGCCAGGGACGCGGCGGGAGCGCTGCGGGCAGGAGCTGCGGCGACGTGGGTGCTGCCGCCTCGCTGGTCTGCGGGGGCCGCTGCGAGAAGGAGGCGCGCCGGAGGGAGGAGGGAGCTCGGCGGAGAGGAGGGACGGAGGAGGGCGGGGGTCAGCCCGGCGTGGCGTGGGAGAGCCCGGAGACCGCTTCCTTGAAGGTGGGGTCACCGGCGCCAGCGCGAACCTGTACTCCGGAGCCAGCCTGCAGCAAAGGCGACAGTCTGCACTTTATACCCCGAACCTCCGGAGTGAGGCAACTTAAGTAGGGCGATAACATCGTGGATGCAAGCGGGTGGTTGGTTGTGTTATTATTTCTATTTCAAGTGTGTGGGCCGAGGGAGAGGAAAGTTGAGGGGGGTATTCATCATCGCCTTCCCTCTCCACCCCTGTGCCTCCAGCCTGCTTCACGGCAGACTCCTGCTCTCGCTGCCTGGCAAATCTGCTCGCACACATCCTGGACATGCTCTTTGGTGTCACAGTGGTGCCCTTCTAGAAGACATGTGACCCATGGGTTGCTTGGCCATGCACGCTTCCAGCACTTTGGAGCCTTAGCTCGCTTCTAGTCTGCCTATTGTATGTGGTGCATGGTGGGTCAGTGCTTGAATTGAGTTTCAAAGGGATGGAGATTATCCCTTCTAAAATCTGTAAGGCTTTGCTAGCATTCAAGAAGGTAATTTAATACTCTCCTGTGGCCTTGTAGACACAGTATCACAAGGAGTGCATTATGGTTTTCTAAATATAAATAGATACAATCACCCACCGCAGTATGCTGGGCTCTAGTGTTGTGAGATCCTGCTGTAGGAAGTCCCCCTTTCTTCCTTCTCCCAGAGAAACATCCTGGCAGATTCACAAGACAAGAACAGTTTCTTAGCGGAGTGGACAGTACGGTAAGGGTCTATTCTCCGATTTGTATCCAGAGAATGTTAGAACTGGATTCCCTGGGGGTGTCAACCACCCGGAGGCTGTGGGTCTCCTGTAACTCCGGCATGCACTATTACATACATAAACCCACATAGAAGGAGGCCCGTGTACACTTGTTGAATAGGGCCATTAAGTTTCAGCGGAGGAAAAACGGCTGTTGGTTTTTTTCTCCTCAGTGGGGAAAAAATAAGCCCAGGTACTTTTTCACATGTCTGTACATTTTATGCTGACCTCCAATACCTCCTAACCAGAGAAGATGGGGGTAAAGAATTTTAAAGAAAAGGGGTAAATCCATGGAAAAACAAGTCAGAAGGGATCTTAAGTCAGAGTAAGTCCTGGTTTAGAAGGGATCTTAAGTCAGACTTGACACGTTGAGCCAAAGCTACCATTTTTAAAGAATACAAGAAACAGTAGGAGTCGATGGGTTTCATGAAATCTGCTGGCTCAGTGTGTGTACACTACTAGGTCAACCAAGCACCAGGTAAGTTCTGGTCATTGAGGTCAAAGCTTGAAAGCCAGTGTTGGGTACAGACAACGGCAAAAAAGAAAAAGAAAAAAAAAAAACAAAAACTAGAGTTAAAGAAGATCTTGGGCGCTCTCCTAGCACCCAGGTGGTGTTCTTTTAGGTCATCTTCACGGACAGCAGAGAAACGGAAGAAAAACGTACAATCTGGGCAGCAGGAAAGGGTAGAGGGGGAGGAGAAGTCAGAGAAAGAGGACAAGGAGGAAGAGGAGAGGGAAGGGGCAACCCTACTGCTTAAGAACTTGAGGCTCTCACCCATTCTTTCTCAGAGAGTTTTAAACAAGCCCGGATTCACTCCCAGTGTTTACTCCTCGAAATTCGATGGTGAACAAAATGAACTTATCCTGTCAGCTAAGAGTCTTTCATCCAGTGGGAGACACCGACGTTAAACCCGATAAATACTGTGAGAGACTATGAGGTCTTCATGGGAGTCTGTCGCTATTAATAAATAACCTAAGTAAAATGTCTGAAATGATAAGGACATTTATTGTTCCATGCAGCAAGAAGTCCCAAGGTCAAGAGGCTGTAGTTGGTCAATTCACCGACTGAGTAATTCCAGGGAGGATTGTGAACTGTTTCCGTTATTCTGTCTGCTATCCCTGGCATGCCAGCTTTATCCCCAGAACTGCCCCACCCATAGCTTTTGGACTGGAGACTCTCGAGTTATGCAATTCTGCCCTGCCAGAAGGCAACACAGTGTCTTTTTCAAGAACAGGACAGTCTCTCTCAGAAACCTCCAGTGAGCCTGCTTCTCACCTTCCCCTTTTTCAAAACTGGGTCGTGTGCCCAGCTCCCGAGGCAGAGAACAGGGCCAGTGGCATGTTACTTTGGTTGTTTGATTTGGGCTCTTCAGGATTAACCCTTGAAATCTTCAGGACTGCAGTCGCTAGTTGGATGACTGCACCGAAGAGGAGGAAGCTGCACAGAAGAGGAGGAGGTGGCAAGATCCCGAGTAGGCAGTGTCAGGTCGGCTAGGAAAGCTTAGAAACATCTCACTGAGGAGAAGCAATGTCATTCAAACTGAAGAGGAGTAAGAATCAGTTGGAGGAGAGGAGGGAATCCCTTTGTCTAAAGTCTGACCCTGGTGGTGTGGTAAAGGCTTGTGTACTTGGTCACTTACACCATATACTGCACTAGAGAAGCAAGTTCAAGGAGTTGAATCACTGAGTTGATAAAGCTATGATCTTGACTTCTTCAATCTCATCTGAAAGTGAAATGACATCACCGATTGCCTTTTCTCTGCCTTTGACAGAGGAATGCAGCTTAACTCTAAGCACCTTCAGAGGCATGTCTTCGGTCCTCAGACACAAAAAGTCAGTGTCTATGTATAAACCTTCTCTTGGATGTAACTATGATACACTTGGTTCCTCTGACCTCTCTTAAAGCTTCTCATGAGAGAATGGGTATTTTAATGATGTCAAAGCTCAGGTGTAGCCTACAGTGATGTGCGGAACAAAATGGCTCACCTTCTCATTTTACACCCAATAATAGAAGTCCCAGCGCAGCCACCATGCCTTACAAAAGTCTCTCATTGTCTCCTGTTCACCCCTTCCCACAGAGAACCACATTGGAGCAGGTTGAGCTGGGAGCAGGTTCTAGGAATCCTTCCAGACTCACAAGCACCTGGACTACTAAATTCCTGTTCAGTCTCTTGCAACTGGAGATCTTTTCCTGGGACGAATTTCCAGAGAGGAGCTTCTAGAGATCCACTACACAGTCT
The DNA here is from genome assembly GCA_025134845.1 of Neodon shergylaensis. NCBI lineage: Eukaryota > Metazoa > Chordata > Mammalia > Rodentia > Cricetidae > Neodon > Neodon shergylaensis. Next base: position 7,973,469 of record JABTXL010012493.1, read on the forward strand.
TGTTGCTCTCCTTCCCCTCCACAAAACACAATCGAATTGGCTCTGTGCTTCTAGCATCAAAGTTAGCCTTCTTCTGGATGCCAGCAGATCTGGGATGCAAAAGGAACAAAACCAGCATCCCGGTGGCTCATACTGTGTCCTCTCCTTTGTCCATCTCCTGCAATGGCTTCCTTTCTTACTTTCCTCATTCACGTGTTTCCATGTGAATTTGAAACCTGACTTCTTGAACAGTCATACCAAGTGTTTTGACCACTCTGTCTTCTTTCTTTTGGCTTCACCAAGTTCTAATCTAGGAAATGTAGCAGGTGCCTTTGGTGCTTTGGTGTTTGGGTTCCAGCATCACTTTGCATGATAAGACAGCTGGGCAATGGCTTCCACCAGTTTCCATGCTGTAGAGCATCTAGGATGCCTACCCCACCATCCAGTGCCTCCTTGACTCCCATGAATGCAGCACAGTGGCCCTCTCTGATACCACAGCATGAGGATGCTCCATGTTCCAGACTTGTGGACGTGCTCCTACCTCTCCTAGTGGAATTGAAAAATAAAGACTTTGCAGAATTGACCCTTACAATTCCATAAATAACCTAGTTCAAGTCTCTTCATTATTTAGAAAATAATTTTAACAATTAAACTCCTTCCTATATTTCATTTTTTCACGAAGATATCAAAGACCTGCATGAAACCCATATATGTGTGTGTGTGTGTGTTGTGTGTGTGTGTCTATACACACACACACATAGTGTCTCTTCTTCTTTTATGCAAACAAAGTTTTACTGTTTCTAATGTCTTATGATCATCCCAGCCCAGTCACTGGGATCATTGCTTTATTCCAGCCTGATATTACTGAGGGGTTAGTGGCCTCTCACTTGCTTAGCCTTCCTCTCTAATCTCAGTGAGGAGGATGAGCGTCATAAGCATTAATTATAGGTGCATTTGGACGTTTTTCCTGCCTCCCTAGGCAGTGGCTAGAACCTCCCTGTGTCCTGTTCCTAAACTGGCTTTTATCTAGACCATGCTTCTCTCTTCCTTTTACTACCTCAACTTCTGCCCAGTCTGAAAGATTCCAAGACTCTGCTCTTAACCCTGCTGCCCTTCCTATCATCAGTCTTTGCTTGTGGGTGTCTGGTCCCCTGTCAGAAACCCCCAGCACCACATTTCTTCTCGGCTCCTTGCATGGCATTCATTATTTTCTGCTTTGTATTACCCCCGTCGATCTGCGTTTGTACCTCTCTGGTAGAGCTGCCAACACCCAAGGACATGGCTCTCCTTTGCTTTGCCTTTACTTCGTCTCTCCTAACGCGTGAAGTGGGGCTGATTCCCACGGTCATAAATCATCCGGGAAAATTAAACTTATGCTTCTGAGATGCCAGAGATGCCATGGAATATGGGGAATGTTCTTGATTTTCCTTATGAGATAAAGACAATGGTTTGGAATGATAATTACTTCATTAAGCACTCTGCTGAATTAGGAATCAAAAGATAGTAAATTTCTCTACAAAATACTAAAATATTAATTAATCTAGCTATCTGGTTTTGTCTGCATTGATTTTTATTAAAGAGTGTTTTTCCATGGTTGTGGATGCCCTTTAAATATTACAATTTTTTGGATAGGAAGTATCTCTCTAAACAACTTGGGTATTGAATGATTGGCTCTAGACTAATGGCTCTATTTGAAGAGGTTTTTGAAACTTTAGAAGGTAAAACCCAGCTTGAAAAAGTAGTCCCCTGAAGGTGGGTCCTTGAGGAGTGGGTAAATACCTTGCCCCTGGATCCTTCTTATGTCCTACGCAGGAAGTGAAAAACTGCCTCTACCATGTCTTCCTACCCCAGTCATTGTTACCAAAGTACACGGAGCATTCAAACAACTCCACCCAAGCTGAGTCAAAACAAATCTTTTCTCTACTTCAAGTAGTTTCCTTTTGATATTTCAGTCACAGCAACTAATCGTTACTACCATACCCCTGCATACTCTGCACCAGGACCTAGGGTTTGGTATCCCACCAGTCTCTGCACTGTCTCAGAAGACCACACATCCAACACGTTAGCCTCTAAACTCTTCTGTTTCCCCACAATTAATCTCATACCTAATATACATCTCACTCAGCTTCAGCCATCCCTGTCCACGGTCATACTTGGAATTGTTACTGAGATGATTGATTCTGATAACATATATGCAAACGATAGCATCCTGGACCTGTTTCCCTTCAAGATCAGGGCCTTTGGCTCTGCTTCTCAGCCACGACAGCGCTAGTGGTGGCTCATGCTATCTCCATGGTTGCAAGACTGGAGCTATTATAGTCATTGAATTCAACCTCCCTGGAACTAAGGACCACACTAACACAGCTTCTGTAACACTCATTGTTAAGGAATCCTCAATAACTCCAGCTTCATGGGTTGACTTATCTGAAGTCATCACAGGAGTTCTGGATGTCCTCCATGCTGGTTGGAGGGGACCAAAACACAGCCCAGAAATACAGTGGAGTCCATGCCTTGTGGAGATGATCTTGACCACTGAGGGGAAGGAGCCAGAAAGAAGACAACAGATAAATTGTTGGCCTGTTTGCCCACCCAAGAGCTGTTCTAAGACTTAGTGGTTCTTCACCTCTGGCTGCTCTTCCATGACTCAGCAACCAGCTTGGTTGCAGAGAGACTGCGCTGTGGTCAAATGGGCAATGTACCACCCTGTGTCTGCTCTCTTCCCTTCTCGCTTCCACTTTCTCCCTCCCTGCTGCTGCCCTGGAGCAATCCCCTGAATAAAGTCCCTGCAGTAAGTGTGGTCTCTCTGAGTTCTATTTTCTAGGGGACACAAGCCAGGAGATTATTCCACTCTATTACTACACCCTTTCATCCTTCAATGGCAATAGAACATATTCACAGCGTACAGAGGGGCATCCACATCAGGTCCTCATATCAGAGGAACACACACTGGTGTCTTAGGAGGACCCAGACTGATGTTTCTGACTCCCAGGGAGTGTGTGAAAATGCAGGTCCTGATTTACTAGGTCCTTCTCTCAGATCCTGTTTAGCACTTTCAACATGCTTCCTACTCCATGCAGCTGATGCAGGGATCACATTTTTGGCCGACAACCCCTTCCTGCTCTTTCTGGTGGATGCCCCACTGAGAAGAAGACTTCTATGGGATCTAAGTTGACCTGGACATTCAGGATCTGAGAGGTGATGGTAACCTTGTGCTAAGCTTTTCTAAGAAATGACTGAGGGTTAGAAGATCGGGGTCAGGATGCAGCATTGGAGCCGAACATGGGGGGTGAGTAACAGAAAAAACAACTATGCACTCACTCCAGACATTTCTCACTCAGAATCAGGCATGCCCCCAAACCTATTTTTAAGATGCTAGATCCTGGCAGATCCTTTGCCTTTATGACAGCTTCCATCAAAGAGTTTTGTAATCCAGATGCTCATGGACCTAGTAGGATTAGATTGTAAACCCCCAAGGGGCCAAACCAACATTTCCTTCATGGTAATCAGTGACGATCTATGGGGGAAAATAGAATTAGAAATCTATTCAGTCATAACTTCCATCTAGAACGCAGCATGGCTTGAGAATACACATCTCCACCCGGCACGTCCTTGAGTCCAGTGACAAGAGGTGAGCTACCTGTTTGGAATCCCAACTGCCATGTGCTCCAAAAAGTAGAAATGGCTTTAGATAGCCACAGATCTATAAATAGCACTCCCAACTGTACATTTTAAAAGAACACACACCCATACCTGGAAATCAGTAGGGCACTGGGTTTTGAATTTTCATTTGTTTTATAGGCTCTTTATATTGTCATTACACACTAATTTACATTAGCAGTAATGCCGACTTAATGCCAAAATAAGGAAGATAAAATAATGTGAGTGCTATTATTTGGCTTTCATTGGCTTTTCTGGAGTAAAATACTAAGTGGATATGGACTGTTACTTTCCTGTCTTGGTCAAATAGCAGAACCTTAGTTTGAAACGCATTATGTTTGTCTCTTCATATAACCATCCAAGAGAAGCTAAATCCATTAGGACCTCGTTGGAGATATAAAATAGTTTCATTTCCCAAATTCAAACTGCTCTTTCCAGAAAATCCTCTGAAACACCAGAAGTTTCATTTAATCAGTAAGCAATAATATTTCCCTGAAATAAAGATAACTATTAAGAGTCAGTCCTTCATTGGGTCAATTATTTCACAAGTCTTTCACAGTCTGTGTAAACAGTGTACCATTAAATGAACTCGTTTGATGCCATAATGCCAGGCAGAACCATCTGCTTAGAGACAGCAAACCATAAATCATCTCCAGACCTCGTGTGTAGCCAGCATGGTGCACTGGAAGGCTCTAAGATGCAGCTCCTCTGCTGTCTTAACACATTGTCAAATGCCACTAATTATTTCCATTTCATGAATTTGGAAATGGGAATACTACAAAGTGACATAACCTATGTGTCTGTTTTGTTTTGTTTTGTTTTGTTTTCTCCTGCTTATGTGCAACCAGTTTTGCGGCTTATTTATCTGAGAGAGCTTAACTGGGAGCAGTGACAAGTTTAACTGTCCAGGGTGATCCATTTAAAAACAGTTCCTGTGTTGATGGAATACAATAAAGTGTATGCAGGGATGGTCCTGATCTCTAGTTTTCTCCTCAGAGGCCACAAGGATGCATGACAGCATGCAGACTGGCTGTCTACGGACATTCGCTAAGCATCCGACACACAGGTGGAGTCATCAGCAAACATTCTTGAACGGGTATGTCAATATTGCTAGGTTTGTTAGCAGTAAGATCATGATTAATTTCTTTTTTTCTTCTACTTTTATTTAAATTTAAGAAAAACGAAAAAGGAATGCACTGATTTTTTTAAATTGTAGATTTTTATTAGAAATTATGCAGCCATGATTAACAGTTGGTTCAATTTTCCTCCTTTACTGAGGGAACATTTCAAAAATGACAGAATTAGAGTCCCTCCTGCAAGAGTTAGTTGCAATGATATGTCCTGAGATTTTGCGTAGGAACTGAAGTCCATCTGCATCGAGAGAGGAATCGTTTGAGGGATCTGCAACAGGGATGATGGATACCAAAATTTAGCCTTGGGACAGAGGTGAAATATCATCTGGTTCTGGATGCAGGTTCGTGGGAAGAAAAGGAACTGCTTTGTGGAGGGAGCAGGTTAGAGAAACAGTGGTGGATGGGGTGGATGTGGTTCCCTGACAGCTTTGGCACCCAACTTATGTACCATCAGAAATGAAGCCTGCTGGACGCAATGCTTTCTGGGTGGACAGTGGGATTTGAAACTTCTTGTGAGTCCATATTTGTCTAACTCAGAGGTTGTGATTTTTTGGTTTCAGAAGACTTTTATAGTCTTAAAATTATTAAGGGCCCTTTTCATATTTTTGTTTATGTGGGTTCTATCAATATTTATCATATTCAAAACTAAAGCTAAGAAATTTTATAAACATTTGTTCATTTTTAAATAACTATTATTAATAAGTTACATAGGAGCATAAAAATAGCTGCTTTCCAAAATTAATGAAAAGAATTGTTTTATTCTTTTTAATGCTGACCTGATAGAAGGTGCAAAAGTCTAGATTTGTATATTGATATCTGTGTTTGATTTAATGTTTTATCATTTATCACGAGGTGGATGGGGCACTACACGAAGGGAAAAAGAAGGTTAAGTTTTCATTGTTGTCAGGACAGCCATTCTGATCTGTGATGCTGGGTCATTACTTCTCTCACTACTGTGGCCTGGTGGAAGCAGCCAAAAGTGGGCATGCTCATTTTGGCTCACAGTTTGAGGGTATGCAGTCCCCATGGCGGGGGGACATGACATGTGAGGATACGTCCTCCATCAGGAAGCCAGGAGATGAAGACTGCTGCTTGGTCAGCTTTCTCTTATTTCCCCCTTCATCCAATCAAGATTTCAGATCACAGGATGATGCTACCAGGATGAAAGGTAGAAATACCCTCACAGACAAGCACAGAAGTGTCTCCTAGAAAAACTGTAACCTAGTAGAATTGACAATGAAAATTGACCATGACAGATGCCTCGATGCCAAGGTCTTAGGGGTTCCCATGGTTCCCAGACCACACCACACTTTGAGAAGTGCTCCATACTAGAAATCCACATGACTCCTTAGGTCGCAAGGATTCCTTAGGTTAATTATCACTCTGGGTGTCTCTGAGTTTCTGCCAATGGCATAATCAGCTTATCTAAGCCCCACCTTTCAACAGGTAAATAAAATAAAATAAAATAAAATAAAATAAAGAAAATATGTGGGAATCACTCGACTTTGAAAAATATTCTCAATTCCCAAGTGCAAGTAAGTTAGACAACATATGAATGAAATAAGATGTGTTCCTCGGTTGTAACACATTTTCTTGATTTTAGAATTAGATTATAGTCCTCGTCATGAAGCTGAATAAGCTTCACTCTATGTGTGATTAAGAACAATGAGGCCAATTTTAGGCCCTTTCACATGATCATTTATCTGTTGCTCTAAGAACCTGGAAAATACACAGGGAAAATTAAGCACATGGAGGACTTTTAACAGCTGAAACCATTCATTCATGTACTGACCATACTATTGATTCAACAACCAGAATTGTAATCTAAGGAGTCAAAGTAGAAAAAAAACAAGTTCCCTGTTTTCTGGACATTTTAGAGTAAAACAGAAAATTCTGGCCTTTGTCTTATGCTGATCCTCTCAGGAACTATTAGTTCCATGCATGGAGCTTTACTGAAACACAGACAACAACAATAACAAAAAATTATCGTGGAACTCCATTTAGTGGGTTACAAACCCAAGTAAATAATTACTATAAAGCATGGTAAATAAATGTAAAATGAAGTGCAAAGCTCGTAGGAACTTTGAAAAGCAAAAGTATTTAGTGAAGATTGAGTGTTATCACTTTAGTCTTGGCAAGATGTCAAGAGATGGGCCGCTGGTTCTGTCCTCTGAAATACGCAGCTTCTAATGTCACTGCCACCACCTTCTAATCTCGCCTAGCCTGTTTGTGAGCACAAACGAAGCTGTGTTTCTACAACCCCTAGCACATATTGTCTGTCACAATCAAATATTCTGCAGCATTCTTTTGGTAGAGATGAATGGGTTGACATTCTAAGTAAAGAAACTTATACTTGTGAAAGCAAGGACATCTAAAATAATACAATATTCACAAAACAAACTTGATAAGCACAGTCAAACACCATATAGTAATTATTGAGATAAAGTCAGAATTTCATAACTCATGTACAAGAATCTTTTCCTTGAAACACCTACAGAGTAAATTAAAATAAAATATAAAGTCTTTGATAGAATAAATCACAGGGCTGGAAAAGAAAGACCAAGTGGTCTCGTGTGAGCATAGGGTTAAGTAGCACCTCGCAGCTTTTATCAGTTAGGGATGTGGAGTGGCAATGGACTTTGTGGTGATGCAGGATTCAGCTCCTTGAGGATTCATGCAGGATTCATGCCCCAGCCTTTCACTCCTTCATGAACAGGCTTGACTGACATTTCTGAGGAGCATAGCATTTGTAAATATTCTCGTCAAAAGTTCCTATTGTAGATTCTTCGGGGATGCTGCAGTAAACTCATACATTAAAACACACACACACAAGCATGCACGCACATATGCATGCACACGTGCATGCAGAGGCAAATCCGAGGCATTCAGGGACAGTGTCCCAAAAATAGGTGGGTGGACCCGGGAGAAGTCTATGTCCTGCTTACTATACTGCTTACTCCCTGAATTGTGCTTTCTGAATCAATTTCCTCAGACTACCATAGCTATACCCTGAAAGCACAAAACAGGAGGAATATGTTGTGTCACGATCCTAGAAACTAGATTTCTAAACATGTTAGCAGTTCACCCTCCCTCTGATACCCTCATCTGAGCTTCCAGTGACAGGCACCAGGCCATGGTGTCCCTCAGCTCATCACCATAGAATTTCAGTTTCAGCTTCTGCTTCTGTCGTCCCATAGCAGTCTCTCTGTGTGAAAGGTTTTCCTTTTTCATAACAATAGCTGTACTGGATTAGGATCGCCTTCATGAGCTCCTCTCATGATATCTTCAAAAACTCATCTTCAAATAAGACCACATCCACAAGACCCAGGGGTCAAAGCTTCAGCCTATGTTTTGGGGGTGACACAGTCCACTTCTAATAGCGTCCTTAATGAATTAGAAACTAAATCTGTGTGCAATGGTGGCAAAAGCACAAAGTAGCTTAAAGGCCCTCTCTCTGCTCATCCAGGGCCTGCCTGAAAAATAACGCATTCTAAGAATGTCTATGTCTGAGAATCTTTGCATCATCTGCGAATGACACAGCAGGCATCTGCGCTAGAGAATGGAACTGAAACCAGAAAACAAAGGGGTCTTTACGCAACTGTTTTAGCACCGAGGGGCTACTGATGTTTCCCAGTGGCAAAGTGCTGTGCTCAGCTGTGCTCCGTGAGTAGGTGGCTCCAGCAGTAGTCTAAATGATAGAAATGAATGGGGAAGATCAGAAAGAAACAGCAACTAAGCAAGCTGATGAGAGACTCTAGAGAGAAGGTCATTGTCTGTGGAAGTCTGAGGGTGTGGGGGCAGGGGGTGCACCCGGTCCAATACCAACCATAATAGGAAATGAATGAAAGGGGTCAACAAGATTCGGGGACACTGGTAAGAAAGAGGACCCAATCTTGACTTGGAAGCAATGAGCTCAATTAAGCAGGTGGGGACAAGTCACCATTAACTGATCAGAAACCACAGGAGGAAATGCAGGTTCTCTAAGAGACAGAGAGAAGACACTATGTTAAGATATCAAACAAGGCTCTCCCAGGCATGAAGCTTATTAAAGCCACTTTTGAGAACCTCCTGCACCCGGGGAGTTTTATAAGGACACTGTTCCATAGCATCCTTTTTTTCTCAAAAAAGCCTACAGTCACTCCACACTCAGATGCTTCCTCAGGCTCTTTCTGTCCCTTTGCAGTCAGCCTGCTCCATTGCCCCACAGCAGCCCTGTATCTTCCCTCACAGTAGCACCATCATTTTCCTGTCTCTGAAGCCACAGACCTCAAACCTTCCACCAGGCCCTACCATTCAGCAAACTCTCATATCTAGTCATAAAGTCTTCAGTTTTTCAGTGTTTGAGTCCCTTAAACTGGCCTGGCCATTTTCTTCCTTAGCTTCTGGTTTACTCATGCTCCTAAATACCTCCCCCTGCCCCATTACAGGGGCCACCAACCAATGCTATCTGCAAATATTCTTGGCCTCTCTCTCACACACACACAATGCAGACAATTGACTCTCTGAAGAATATGAAGTGACCATGTTGAATTCTGCTAAGATCTTTCCCTATTCCCCATATCCTGATACACAAAATAAACTCCATACTCCACACCACAGCCTACAAGCCTTAAAGGATTCTGCTTCTGCTCATCGTTGGGCTCCCTATCTTCCTCAACACATCTAGCACAGTTAAGGACTTGAAACTATAGTCTCAGAGTAATTCTTGCTCCCCCTTTCCTGGTGTTTTCTCTAACTCACTTAACCTTCTCCATCTTGCCTCTGAAATTACTTGCTTTTGAAAGTTCTCTCTGTCCTCTGAGCATAGCTAGCCTTCATTCCTTCTCCTGCATCTATATTGCATGCTTCCTTCTTACACTTGAACATTGTATGTCATTTTTAATGCAGTTTAGTTCCTCCAAGTCTCCTGCAACAAGTTGCAACAGCAACTACCTGAGTTCCATTCCACGAATAGACTGAGCAGGCAGGCTTTGTGTGCACTGTGTTTTTGCTCATGATGGGAAGATGAACGGATTAGTCATCTCAAATTTATAAAACCTGTGGAGCAGAAGATTGGTCAATTCAGCTACCGAAAGTCAGAAAATGGGAATATAAAAAGAAAAATAAGTTGGTATAATCCAAACTGAGATATTACAAGTAATATCAGAATTTAATGTGTTTAGTTAAAAGCTTTTATAAGACGAGGTTGCTGTTGTATTATCTATAAACCAAACCATATAGATCGAGTCAGAACAAAATGAGAATTTCCAAATATAAAATTGATGTCATTTCTTAGGTCTTTCAAAAAAGGAGTCAGCAGACTGATATATTGCTTTTGATATTTTATTCATACCAGGCAAAGTAACTCTCCACACTACCTCTCTCCAGTCAAAATAGAGACACAGTATAAAAATACATTTATTTTGAAAAAATAGAGTAGAGAAGTTACTCATTTTCTGATTAGAATTGCCCCCCAAAGGTATCTGACCCGGCTTCTGACTACAAACGTGCCTGCCCTGCCCCAAGGCTTCCCACCCAGACACCCACACCTTGAACGTGGCTGTGGTGTTCCTGGTCTAAGCAGGCCCCCCCGCTCTCCTCCTGCTCTCTAATGTGCCGCCACAGTTCTTTCTTGACTCCTAAGGTACTGTACGATCCTCAACTCACCTTGCTGATCGGTGCATAGATCTCCCTAGGCTACCACCCCTGGGTCAGGAATGCAGCCTGATTTCTGTTTGAAACACTCACTCCCTTTCTCTTTCAAGGGGCCCTGCTAAACTGCATTTGAACAACCAACAGCATATCTGGAAATAATTCGGCGTTTGACAGTTCACAGGTGTAAATTCACGGAGAGTGCTGAGGCGGGAGGTGGGATCTTGAGAATTTGATTTTGACTATGTGGTTGTTGAAGATGATTTTACGTTGAGATACCTGGGGAAGTGGAGCAATGACCTCAAAACTTGAGGCTGGCTCAGATTTAAGTTCAGTCTTAGCTTTGCAGTTGGATGAAAGCTTCATGGTCCACTGTTGCCTTCACTTGAAATCAAACTTCTTATTCCCCATCAGGGTGTCCCACCTAGGTCCCACATCTGTTGTCTAGTCCTCCATCCTAAGGCCCTGCTCTAGGTTACCATCCCTTTGTAAATGAACTATAGCAGCCACTTAAAACTTGCTTTCATTGCCCCTAGTTCTCATCTTCTTGCTCTATTCGATATGTACTTTATAATAGGCTAAGTCACTTTCTACTTAAAATCTCCTGCAGGCTTTCCCATCATAGGAATGAATGCAGTCGTCTGCATGGCTTGACTCACGCTCCTTGAGGTTTAGGCCCTACAGCAGTGGCTAGCCTCTGGTCTCCCATTGAAACAATCCTACTTCACTCGCTGGGGCTTTGCACTTCGCTGTCTACCTTTGTTTACAGTGATGGTTTGTTTCATTTTCAGTTCTTGGCTCAGTATCACCTTCACTTGGCCCTGTCAGTCCCCTGACAGTGAAGACTTTGTCCTGTTTCAGGTCCACATACTTCCTTTGTAGGAATACATGTACTTACCATGAGAGCTAATGATCACCACCTTTGTTTTTAATTAACTTATTATTCCTTTTTTCTTCCTCCTATACTACAATAGGGGGGTTTTCCAGTTGGCATTCCCAGGACTTACCATAAGAACCTACTAATGGCCACTCAGTGTGTGCTTATTAAGAGGGTAATCTTTAATTGTATGTCTTCTGATAAGTTTAAAGGAACTTTTTATAATTAAATGGGATTTTATTACTTGGATATATGATCTGCACTAAAGATTGATGAGTTTGTAGTTCAAGTTGAAGTCCCATTTTGGTCACTGCTTTATTCCAGGAATTCTGCAAGTGGTAAGCCCTTTGTCATATATTTTCATTCAATTCTATCAAAATAATATAAGACAATGACTGAAATAGAGCCATTTTATTGCATGCACAACCTCATTAGAACTTCAAACCAAGAGTAGAATAGATAATAAAATCAAGATTCCTCAGCGACCAAGGACTGTGAACTTTTGCACCAGGAATGATGCACCTTCTGTGTTCTGAGAATGCTCACAGGTGGCCACAAGAGTCGTCTCTGACCTGACTTCTCAGGCCTTTCACTTTTACTAGTCTCACTTTATTTACTACTCCATCTATTCATCTCACCCCAAAATGGCTTCCTCCAGAGTGTGCTGCTTCTGGAATCTTCCTTAGTCATTATTCATTCCTTCTTTGGCCTTTCTCCTCATCACCAGGAATCTGCATGGCTTCCAGGCTCTGTTCATGGGCCAGTTCCACAAATTCCCCTTCTACTCATGCACTGTTTGTACCATTTTGTTTGCCTTTTATTTAAACTTGTTGGGATTATCAATAGAACAAACCATCGTGTTCATCAGGGATAACAAAGGCACCACATTCTTTGGTCAAGTGTTGGTAGAGACAGAGATATTAGAACAGTAGCACCCTCTTAGCAGGAAGGCCTGAAGGCTGACTCTCCTCTGCACTAGAAAACTGGTCTGGAAAATGAAGTAGGTGGCTCATGTACAAGAAAGGAAATCATATTCTCATCCACCCTTCAGTATATGTCCTTTCTCATCTCAGGCATCGTGGCCTAAATGTATGTTCAAAGGGTCCAGAAGGCTGTAATATGCTCTTACTTAGACGACTCACTCAGAGCTGGCGACTCTTCCCACACATACATCAAAGCTTTCCATGCACCAGGAACTACCAATGGACACATAGTCCAACAAATGTCAACAGATGCATAGACTACACACCAACGAATGCCAACAGATGCATAGTTCATGCACCATCAGATGCCAATGGATAGATAGGTCTCGGTGTCAGTTGCTTTCCCTGTTGATGTGATAAAATCCTGTGAAACAAAATCGAGGGGAAAGGGAGTCATTATGGCTCACAGCTCCCGCTCACAGTCCACCACTGCAGCAATGCTAGCAGCAGCTGCCCACACTGCATCTGCAATCAGAAGAGTGCAATTAATGGGTGCATGTGGTAACGCTAAGGCAGTCCCCAGGGGCTCGTCATTTGTGATTGCTTTTATTTACACTTGACACTGAGTAAGTCTTGTCTATCGCCACCCTCAGCTGGATGAGCTTGCCTTCAGAGCACGCTTGGTCAGAACACCCCAGGTTACAGGTGCGTTCACTCTCCGGATTCACTTTTCCTGTGCTTGTGGCTTCTCTGTTAATCACATCAAACTCCACAAGACAAAAGTGCTGCCCAGAAGCTCTTTGAGAGAGTTACAGCAGGCCCGAGCAAGGTAAGCTATTGTTATTTTTCTTGGTGATGTAGATATAACCTTCAGATCTTCAGCCTACGCTTTTTCTCAGAATCTCCCTTTCTGTGTGTCTATATCTTCAACATCCCCTAGGTTTTCTCCCTGCCCTCCTGATTCCACAGAGGTTTCCTCTTCATCCTCAATGGTTATCACCTGAGGAAGAGAGCCTTCATCACATGTTCATCCTCAATGGTTATCACCTGAGGAAGAGCCTTCATCACATGTTCATCCTCAGTGGTTATCACCCAAGGTAGAGCTTCATCACATGGCATCCTCAGACTCAGTGGAATGTCAACATACTCTTCCTTTGCCTCAGAATCATCCACTCTCAGATACATAAAGCCCTGCTGACATTTACAGCACCTTACAATGAACTGCACCCAAGGTTATAAACACACAAGAAGCCACTATTGCCATTTAGCATGCCTATGTGACCACTAGCTTGATGTGGCCAAGGTTTTACTGACAGTGATACCTCTGAGACACAACCCAAGAGCCCTAGTAACCTACTCTTCACATAGTTCCAGCTGTCCATCTATTTTCTAAACAGTGCCCAGGCCACATGTACCTGCACAGCATGGAAGGGCTATTTCCTGTAATAACCAATTGGCCCATTTTATTGTTCTGATCGATAAAATACAGCAATGTATTTTAATTTAATGATACTGGGCCAGTTATATGTCTTATGAGACCTTAGAACACTTGTTCTTGTTTTCTTAGAAGTTTTCAGGTGCCATTATGAATGAGCATGTTTGGAAGAGGAATGCGTGTAGAAAGAGGTCCTGAGTGCTCCGTACGCCCCAACTGAAGCCTAACAACAAGCAGGCTGGCCAAACACCAGCTGCCTGAAGAGTCATGAGAGAACCATGATACTCATGTACCAGTGCTCTTATAGTAGACACTGTAGCACCGTGGACTGTCTTAAGTGAACTTCATGTTATTACTGTGTGAAATACAATGCAAAGGTGCCAGCCAAGTTGACTTTTTTTTTATTCTTTTCAAGGTAAGGTCTCATTATGTAGTTTGGTTGGCCTGAAACTTGATAATGTAGACCAGGCTGGCCTTGAACTCATAGAGACCTGCCTCCAAGTGCTGGAATTAAAGACCTATGCCACCACACACATGTAGTTGGTTCTTTCTATAGCCTAAGAAAGAAAGGTTTACCTTAAGCCTCTTTCCTTGGCTTGTAGACTGTGCCTCCCAGTTCAGGCTGTCTTGCCTGTGTCTCCACATTATCGTCCTTTGATCAAATATGTATCCCTCTTTCTACTTCTTATAAGGATACCGGCCCATCTGGGAATAGATGCTAGCCTGAAGACTTGACTTTAACTTAGTTGCTCTTGAAAATGACTTATCCCCAAACAGATATCAACCCGAGATCCTAGGGCTTAGAACTTAAACCTAATTGTTGTGATTGTAGGTGGGCCATAATCCAGCCTATAACACCAGCAAAGGCCAGTGAAGATAAGGGACGTGATTAGCCTAACCCCAACTTCTGACCTATGAAATCAAGAATCAGATAACCAGTCGCTGTCCTGTGTTACTAAAGCACTCCATTGCACAACTGCCGGGCTGTCATTCATTGAACTTTGGCATCCTTGCTGCTTGGGTTTCAGAGGGTACACTCATAGATATCACTGAGTTCCAAGAACTGTTCTCACTATACAGAAACCTGCTGAGATCAACATCTTCATCTCTCTGGCACTCTGAGATAGGCTATCTGTGACTAGCCACAAGGGTTTTTATTACTTCTTTCAGGTTATAAAGGCAGAAGCTGTATCCTCATCATCACCTCAAACAGGCCTTGTTTTTCAATCAGTATGGATGCCTGAAGTATGTGCTTGAAAATTTGTTCTCCTCCAAGTTTAACAAGACCTATTTTATAGTAAAGCTAGATCAAGGTTCCCTCCACCAGCATTCTCACGTCAACAGAAAACATTATTTATTTTTATGCCAATGCTGTATTTCTAAAATTCCAGTATTTTTGCCAGAATACACTTAGTCCTGTGAAGTTAAATTTCATGCATGTCAGAGGTATTTCCTCAACTGGGTAAATATTGAAAGGGCCAATCCTGCTTTTTGACAGAAAGTGCTAAATGTGTTTGGTTGTCAGGATTGACTGAGTATTCCAAAGGGTATCCAGATGTTTCTGGCAGTGTCTCAAAGCCCCAGTGAGTCTCCAGCCAACAACTGTTGCTTTGATGAGTAGTCTCTTCTCCAGGAAAGGAGGTTTTCTAGTTAATTCACCTTTACTTGCAAGTCCATATTCTCTGCTTTCATTTTGTGTATATGTGTGTGTGTGCCTGTCTGTCTGTCTGTATTGTATGTGTCTGTGGGCACATGTGTGTGCAAGCACAGTGACACTTTCAACCAAGAAATGCTTGACAAAGCCTTACAGTTCTCTTCCTGGAAAATTAATTTGTGATTCTAGTTCTAACTGGATTAATCTCCTTCAGAAGTTTACCATGTATCTTATTGTCCAACTTCATAGAGAATTTAGAAAATATTAGTGAAAACTACTAGAAGAATTAAGTTTTGTTTTATGTTTTTACTTCTAAAGAAGTATTACTAACATAATAAATATAATTTACATGTTAGTGCTTTATGCAAAAATGTAGGTTCATCGGGATGCTCCAAACTCCAAAACAAAACTCTTGGATATTTCCTACTCTTAAATATGTCTTGATGGTTGGGTATGAAAATCAGAGGTAGAAGAGTTACCTGTCGTACTAGGCTCTTGTTCCACACCCAGAATAGGAAAAACAAAAAGTTAGCCATGTCTATCTCACTACCACCACCACCACCATTTGTAACTGGGCTGCTGCAGTGTGCTTCAAAGTGTCAACAGTTTCCCCTTGTGGTTGTCTGAGGAGATGGATAGGTTCTGTCTTATTTGGTCTCCACACTGCCTTCCTTGTGTTGGCTTTAACTGAGTTTCAGCCATTTTCTATGTTCCAGGAAGTCTTCAGCGGTTATACAACTCTAATTTCGTTCACAAATATACAGAGTTTATCTGGTTTGAAGACACAGATTAAGCCCTAGATAACTTCATTTTTGATTGCAAATCGGCCATCCCAGGTAACAAACCCTAACCTCAGTGTTAGGTCACTTTGATTTTCTTTGAGCTTTCATCTCTTATTCTCACAGTCCCTAGCTGGGCAAAGGTCAGCTCACACATCCTCATCACCTCTCTGGCTGGGGTTCTTTTTCTTCCTTTCATCTTTAGTAGTGGCACAATAGCTCTTCCCCTTTCTTTCTTGTTTTAAATTCTGCTTTTATCTTAGCAGGTTGGACAGCATGAGAATTCTCTAACTTTGCTTTGCATCCCTTTTGCACCTGGCAAAGCTCTAGCTCCAACAAGGTCTCTTTCATAATCCAATTTCTTTGATTTTTCCAGAATCAACAAGGAAGTGATTCTTGTTATAGTTCTTTCTGAATAGATAGCCAGTGTGCCAGGAGGTATTAGAGACTTTCTTCCCCAATTTCAAAGTTGAAAAACTCTTAATGTAAATTCTTGCAGAAATCACCTTTGGAGT
Source organism: Neodon shergylaensis (assembly GCA_025134845.1). Taxonomy (NCBI): domain Eukaryota; kingdom Metazoa; phylum Chordata; class Mammalia; order Rodentia; family Cricetidae; genus Neodon; species Neodon shergylaensis. The sequence goes on from JABTXL010012493.1 coordinate 7,990,052, forward strand.
CTGGCTTCTCAAGGCTTCCTCAGCCTTCTCTCTTTAAGAAGCTATCTTCCCACTCAACAGAATTTTTCAGGACTGGACATAATCTTTCCCTGGAAATGAATAAAAGATGCATCCAATAAAAGCAGCCAGAATTTTTCCTTTACATCCTCTGCTTCTGTATTTGGAAGGGGGAAAAAAAAGTCTCTAACAACCAGGACATAGAACATTAATCCAAATAAAGTATCTTGACAGCTTTAATGATAAATGTAACTTGTGTCAGCTAGCAATTACTTATTGAAATGGTCAAAATAATCTTAATATAAGTTTATCATGAAGCCAGCCTTTGAGCCATCAAATAATATCTACAGCTACCTGTACAGCAGATCACTATGTGTAATCCACATGTCCTGGAAACCTTTATAGACATAATATAGTCCTATAAATTAGAATGAATTGATGGTTTTAGTGGGTTTTTTTTGTAATGTGGCATTTGAACTGACTGGAATAGAGGACAAAATGGAAGGCATTGATATTCATTAGACATCTACTCTAAGGAAGTTACTGTCCGTAATCATCTCATTATTTTTCACAATAAATCTCTAAGTAAGTATTCTTTCTCTAAGTTACTAGTGAGAAAGCTAGAGAAACATATACTAACAACAACCCTGAGATCTATAGCCAGGATTGAAGGGTGGTTCTCTCCAAAGGGTATGGCCATTTTCCTCTACTTACATAGATCGCTACAAAGCAGAATTAAAGAGAGAATGCAGAGATATGGGATTCTTTCGTCTTCTTGCTGTTTCCTACATGAAGTATGTTGGGGGCTTAGATGAGATGATGCAGAGATTAGACAAGAGACACGAGGCTGCATCTTATGAATATGAAGACACAAGAGGTAAACTCTCTCTACTGAAGATTGATGAGGATTTATGAGTATTAACATAGCTTTTCTGGCTGTAAATATGTTCACAGACCATCAAGGACACAGTACTGTGGGTTTCTTGGAATAGACCGTACATATCAGGTCTTCTTCCTCCCTCACCAAAGGAATACTCTGACAATTGACTCACTCTGTGTGTACAATTGACTCTGTGTGTGTGTGTGTGTGTGTGTGTGTGTGATTGTTTCCTTGCTTGTGAATAAGAATGATTTTAAAGCACACCTTACTTTCAGGTGTGAAAAGAATTACCCAAAACACACATGGCAGTAAATTAAAGCAATGTAACATATAATAGGTATGTAAAGGATACTTCTTATCATTAGACTCAGAATCTTGAAGCATCTATAAATCTCTGTCACGAACATTAGCCGTGAGAACCAATGGTGATATTACTAGATTGTCTTAGATGTCCCTAAGATGAACTGTGGAATTTAGAAGAACATGATCTATTTTGTTGATAACTGTGAAGGTTCGCAGAGAATAATGGTTTCAATCAGGATGTGAACCTTAATTCTACTGTCTACTAGAAATACAGGCAGGACCACCTGGCTGAATTTTTCTCTTCTAAAATAGGAAAATAGCTACTTCCCAAGAGCATAGTGAGGACTAACCAAGCCATATTTGGTAGAGCATGTAAAAGAAATGAGAAAGGCATCTGTGCGGGTATCTAAAACCTGGAGTCCCAGAACCAGAAATTCATATGCTAAGTGGGCTTTTTAGTTTACCTACCCTAGTGCTATACCAGTGTCTCTTAAGCCCTCGTGGTGTGCTAAAGCTTACCCCTCATCTCGGTCACTCCACAAAATAGCTTCATGAGATTGGCTTTATTGTCCTTAAGTTACAGGAAAAGGCAGAAAGATTTACCCACAATCACAAAATTGATCAATGATAATAGCCAGTACTTGAATCCAGATCTTTTGAGTAAAGACTTCTGGACTGGGTTCCCATGTCCTCCTGCTTTTGTCTTCACATCTCAGGTGAGTTATTAGAGACCACAGGAGGACAGGTATCCTACAGGTCCTGCCCATAGATGTTACACTAGTCAAAGTGAAACAGAAAGACAGAGGAGGAACCTTTCTTAAAAGTAAGAATACAATTTCAAAGTAGACAGAAGGATAAAAGGTGAGTGGTAGTTCATCTTTTGCGTGTGTCTTTCATCTGCAGTCCTAAAGTCATAAAAAGTCTTCCCACTCACTAGGTGACTGAGTTCCTGTTGAGATTTCAAGAGATTTCTGAAAACAAACTAAGCGGGAACATAACCAAACATTTTTATATTTCATGGTTTTATTTTTCTAATAGTCTCTTTTCACACACACAAATATGAGCATTGAAACCCCATTTAGAGCTAGTAGGAATATTATTAAATTATGAGGAAAACATTCTTGATAGGAATGTGTAGATAATTGCTATGATTTTCCCCCTAATCCACTGTCAATAGCTCTCACTCCTGTGGTGTAAGCTGACATTTACTTTCTTACTTTTTTTAAACTCCTGGGTTTCAGCTGAAGCTCAGTTTCCAGGAACTCCCTCCCCTTTGGGGTTTGGGGTCACTGTGTACCACAGCCTCAAATTCCTCTCACATCCCTTGCCCATGTACACAGTCATACAACTCACTGTCTGTTTGTTGCTGGTTTGGTAGGCAGTGCCCTTGTGACAAAATTATATCCCTTGGGAAGGAACTGGAAAGAGAGGGAACAGATATTGCCCTCTCATGGATGGGACTTGATGTGGGAAGCCATGGAAGCTGCCACCACAGTCCCAGGCTTTGCCTGCAGTCTGGGATTGCTCCACTTTGGTCATTAGAATCTGTCATGCTCCTTTAAAAGAGTGCTGAGAGGTGAAAAATATAAAACTCATCCCTTTCATGGAGCAAGGCAGCCAGGTTGATTTCTCACAGAGGCATGAAGACAGGATATTACAGGAACGGCTTCATGATGGGTATGGAGAGGGAGTTACGGGTCAAATATAAATATCTTGACAAGCCTGAAGGGATTGGAGTTATGAACCAAACTATGGTAAGATGAACTCTGGGATAGCAAAGTTAATACGGTTGGTTACACATCTCCTCCCAGAGATTCATGTACGTGCCTGAGTATTTGCCAGTTCGTCCAAGAGCACCCTCCATGCTGAAATGATCCTACAATGTGGAAGATCACCAAGACACCAAAGGCACGAAGACAGTTTGGGGAGTTTGTTTGTCAGCCAGCACAGACACGTTGCAAGGCCTTCGGTGGGCTGGGACCACAAGTCAGTGTGTGGTGCAGAAAGAACTCACCGTGCAATTTGACAGATTCCAAAAAAGGAACAAAAATCCTAAGAGAAGACATTCATGACAGCAAAAATTATGGTTGGTGTGACTTGGCTGAATCGCCTGGGAATTCATGTGTCTGAAAAGATTTGCCTAATATATTGGGGTTAAATTCAGTCATGAAAGGGCCTATTTGAAATCATGTTGTTCTTGCAGCTGGCTGAGGCCATACTACCCCGAATTAACCAGACACAAATGCTATTTTTACTCTTTCAACATCTGATTAAGTCAAGGGTTCACATCCTTTAAGCCTAGCGCTTTAAAGTCGCAGTATAGGCAGTAAACATCGGAACGCTTACAATATTCTGATTAATGAGGTGAATTCTCTACTTATGCAAGATGTTCTCCATAATCAGCTTTCATTTCAGTGCTTATTGGGAGTTGGGGCACTATGTAGACTCCTTTTCTGCTGTGAAAGTCAGTGTGCTCAATATACACTAATTCGTTTTTGTTTGGTTTGGTTTGGTTTTTCAAGACAGGGTTACTCTGTGTAGTTCTGACTGTCCTAGAACACATTCTATAGATCAGACTGGCCAGGAGCTCAAAGAGATCCACCTGACTCTGCTTCTTGAGTGCCAGGATTAAAGCGTGTGCCACCACTGCCCAGCTACTTCTTAAGTAATGGTAACCAAAAAGTATAATAAGATCCTAGATATCTTTGAAATTTGGATCCTGGATTTAAGCACTATGATTCTAAGGCCTAGGGGACAGAATATATAATAAAATACAGAGCTATCTCAAAGTAGATTCTTGCCTCTAAGTACACGCTTGATTATTTTAAACATGTTGATGTTTTCAGATTATCATCATAACTATTAAATACACATTTTACTTGATCTACTTTCTTTTTATTAATTTTTATTTTTTTTAAAAAGGAAAACATTATCTTTTTAAATTACATATACCAATCCAAGTTCCCACTTCCTCCCCTCCTCCCATTCCCTCCACATACGCCTCACCCCACCCCATCCATTCCTCAGAAAGGGTAAGGCACATTGCTTTGGGGAAGGTTCAAGGCCCTCCCTACTATATCAAGGTTGAGCAAGGTATCTTCCAAAGAGAATAGGTTCCCAAAAAGCCAGTATAAGCAGTAGGGATAAATCCTGGTGCCACTGCCAGTGGCCCCTCAGTCTGCCTCAGCCATGCAACTGTCAACCATATTCAGAGGGACTAGTTTGGTCCTATGCTTGTTCCTTCCCAGTCCAGCTGGTGTTGGTGAGCTCCCATTAGCTCAGGTAGACTGTTTCAGTGGGTGTACCCATCATGGTCTTGACCCCTTTGCTCATATTCTCATTCCTTCTACTCCTCAACTGGATTTTTGGAGCTCAGTCCAGTACTCTGATATGGGTCTCTGCCTTTGTTTCCATCAGTTGCTGGATGAAGGTTCTATGGTGATATTTAAGATATTCATCAGTCTGACTACAGGGCAAGGCCACTTCGGGCCCCCTCTATTCTATTGCTTAGGGTTTTAGCTGGGGTCATTCTTGTGGATTTCTGAAAATTTCTCTAGATCCAGGTTTCTTGTTAACCCCATAATGGCTCCCTCAATCAAGATATCTCTTTCCTTGCTCTCATCTCTGTCCTTCCTCCATTTCAACTATCCCATTCCCTCAAGTTCTTCTGGATCCTCCCCTTATCCCCTCCTCTTCCCCTTCTCCCCTCCCTTCTTCGCCCACCCCTATATTTCCAATTTTGCCTGGTGATCTTGTTTATTTCAACTTTCCAGGTATACATATGTGTGTGTGTTTCTTTCTATTTATTTATTTATTTATTTATTTATTTATTAAAGGTTTCTGCCTCTTCCCCGCCACTGCCTTCCATTTCCCTCCCCCTCCTCCAATCAAGTCCCCCTCCCTCATCAGCCCAGAGAGCAATCAGGGTTCCCTGCCCTGTGGGAAGTCCAAGGACCACCCACCTCCATCCAGGTCTAGTAAGGTGAGCATCCAAATTGCCTAGGCTCCCACGTGTGTGTGTGTGTGTGTGTGTGTGTGTGTGTTTCTTAGGGTTCACCTTGTTACTTAGCTTTTCTGGGATCATGAACCATAGGCTTGATATCCTTTGTTTATGACTAGTATTCACTTATGAGTGAGTACATACTATATTCATCTTTGGGTCTGGGTTACCTCACTCAGGATAGTGGGTTTTTTGTTCCATTCATTTGCATGCAAAATTTAAGATGCCATTGCTTTTTACTGCTAAGTAGTAAGTAATCTAGTGTGTAAATTTGCCACATTTTCTTTATCCATTCTTCATTAGAGGGGCATCAAAGGCAGCCTACTGAATGGAAAAAGATCTTCATCAACTCCACATCAGACAAGGGACTGAGCTCCAAAATATATAAAGAACTCAAGAAATTAGACATCAAAATTCTAAATAACCCAATTTTTAAAATGGGGTACAGAACTAAACAGAGAATTCTCAACAGAAGAATCTCAAATGGCCAAAAGCCACTTAAGGAAATGTTCAACATTCTTAGTCATCTGGGAAATGCAAATCAAAACAACTCTGAGATTCCATCTTACACCTATCAGAATGGTTAAGATCAAAAACACCAATGCTAGCTTATACTGGAGAGGATGTGGAGTAAGGGGAACTCTCAACCATTGCTGATGGGAATGCAAACTTGTACAACCACTTTGGAAACCAGTATGGTGGTTTCTCAGAAAATTGGGAATCAACCTACCTCGGGATCCAGCAATACCACTCTTGGGTATATATCCAAAAGATACTCAATCATACTACAAAGACATTTGTTCAACTATGTTCACAGCAGCATTATTTGCAGAACCTGGACATTGTTCAAAACGGCTAGTAGATGGGAGCAACTCAGGACTTCATTGACAGAAGAGGGGATAACCAACATTCGCAGGCCTTCTGGGCCCATCAGTCTGATTCTGTCTCACTCAACCATATCATTTTCTAGTACTATAAAGCTTTATATAAACAACTGGGACTTTATGCATACTTAGGACTAACTAACTTTAGGAAGCTGATTTCTAAAAGGTAGCAGGAAATTCAAAATGCTAGATAAGAGGTCTAAACTAGGTAAAAACTCAAGAGTCAACCTGGCCAAGTGAGCAAGTGACAGAGAAGTGGTGGAGTCATTTCTCCATGGCTTAAGAGGCCAGAACACCAAATACAGCACGAGGTTTTCAAAAGCTAAAGGCACAAAGAAACTCAGTGCTGGACCAGGGATGGAGGTGAAATAGCATTACAAGCATGTATACTCCCAGCTTTTATATCTGTTCTCATGGTGGGCCCTTAAAATAGAAAGTGCCCATGGAATGATTTCTATTTTTAGGTTCTACAGTCAATAGTTCCAAAACATTTCATAGTTTTATCGCAGCCTGTGTTCCTACCATCCATCTTTTTTTATCGCCCTATGTCTTCAGGTGTCCAGGATTTTGATTTATACTACTACCAGGTCAGATACAGTGCTATCCTTTGGAACCTTTTCTGTGGCCAAACACGTCCTCTGAAGGGTCCAGGAAAATAGTAGCCGCTAGCAGTGTGGCCCTAGAGATGGTCCCCTCACCTCTCAGAGTTTGCTTCTAATTGTTTCTGTCTTTGACTGTAGAGGACTGTCCTGAAACTCCTGGAACAAGTGTGGAAGCAGGGCCAGAGCTTGGAGAGCCTGGGAGTTCAAAGCTTGCCTGACCCCAGCCCAGCCTCGGGGCAGCAATTAGATCTTGCTTAGTGTAAGAGAATGAGCATCCAGCACTCTCTCCTGAATCAGGCCAGCTTTGGCAGATGCCAACCAAACTCTAGGTTCCTATACAGCACACAGCTGAAGCCACCCTATGCCAAGTGTTGCCTGGACTTCCTCTAGAAAGCATATAAATCCTCATGTCAGAGTCGGTGTCCAGGGGTTTCCTAGACAAACTAAAATGCTAGCTCCACTATGACACCTGCCCCAGCCCTAGTCAGAATTAATTCCTAATTTGTTTAAGAAATAATAGTACTTTATTCATATCTTTATTACAGCATTGTTAAATAAATAGGTCTTTATATTCATGATTTGGTCTCTGTTATAAATTTAATTATGCCTTGCCAAAATCCATCTTAATGCTCTAATCTCCAATGTGCCTTTTATTTGGAAACAGCATCTGTAAGGTAGCAAGTTAGATTTATTGGGGTTAAAAACAAATGGTTCCTAAGCCAATAAGACTAGAGACCTTCTGCCTCAAGGAAGAGTTGGCAGGGATCTCTCTTTCCCAGCATGCATCCCTCTTTCCCAGACTGAGGAAAGTAAAGGTCTTTTAAGGACACAGTAAGAGGGCAGTCATGTGCAAGCCAGGAGGTCTTCCCTGAAGCTGAGTCTGCAGGCAGTGTGATCTGGAATTTCCAGTCTCCAGACCCCAGAGGAAGTCATGTCTTCCTGTGAGTTCAGACCGTGCTGGTACAGCAACCGTCATGCGCAGCTCCCGGGTGGGACATGAGCTCTTCCAAGTAGAAATCAATTCACGTTCCTTTTGTTTTGATCCGTACCTTAATTATACCAAGTAGCGCATTAAAACTAAGATCTTTCTTTGGCGGTGTTACATGTTGCCTATAGTAAACATTTAAGTTTGGGGAAATGGCGGAGGAGGGGTTTCTTTTGAAGTTTCTAGTTCCTAGGTCCATCTTACCGGCGCCACGTACCCAAACAGTACTCATCAAGCAACTACACTTATGAAGAGAGATGTAACAATGAAGACAGCCATTTTGCCCACTCTGTTGTCCAGCCCCACTCAGTGCTCTTAAAGTCAAGCTTACAGGAAGAGTGCTTTCCTCGGCACGTCCCTACAGGCATGGGCACAGTGCCCGAGGATGCCTTGAGTCTTACAATCAAGAGGAAAGAAACTGTTTCTACCTCAATGAATGGTAGAGACATTGGCTTCTGAAGCTTAGTCTATGAGGCAGGCACCTCTAAGCACTGGACTATGATAAAAATGTAATCAAATACAGACCTCACAGAGGTGATATGATTGTTTGATCCAATTCTTTCTAACCTACTCTCATCAAAACCTTATCTTTACACCAAAATGCATTAATGTGATCACTCGCTATCAATTCAAGAGCACCCTGATTGCCTTAACTGACTACATGAGGAGTTTGCAGATTAATTTGCTAAAAAGGATGAAGTGCATTAAACCTGATTCCATTCTGCAATTATTTTAAAGGGACTAAAATGAAATCACTTAAGGAATTCTTACTTTTTGAATTTCTTGGATATTTCAAGATAATGTCCAAGCATTGCCTCTTTGAAGCTTGCTTTTAGTTAATCTTCACAGCAGACTCTGGTGTGTTTCTGATCACACCAAATAAAAATCTAAGAACAATCTAAAACCTTGATGAATGCATGGCAGAACTTCATTTCAGTGTTTTCATCTCATGCCCAAAGTATTAAGACTGCACATATACTCACGTAAGAAAATGGTCAGACACACATTTTCCTTAATCTACTGATAACCCAAAGACATCCTCAGGCCTCACCAAGGCAAACTGTAACAAGAAGAGAGTTCTCCAGCTTGACACATTCCTATCGGTATGAGTTTAAGAGCCTGAGGGATGATTTGCATATAAGAAATCAAGAGGAAGGAATATTTCTCTCCTACCTGGAAAAACTATTGAGTGCCCTGACCTCTTGACAGTTCCTCCCCTCTCCACATCCCGTCGAGCATCTGACAGGTTTATTTCACCTTGGGTGCTACATGTATGTGAGTGACAAGAAGTGGTCACATGACCACTCAGACTGTCCTTGCCTCATCCCTCCATCTGGGTGGTCTTCAGAGAAAACCCTCAAAGGGACACAGATTAAAAGCAGAGCAACGATGCTACCCACATCATGTCCAGGGTTAGAACCTAGCCAGCTTAAGCATATTGGCTATCCTAAAATAATAAAAACAAATTAATGGAAAGGTCCCAGGGGAAATTAACTTCCACTTACAGGCTGAGGGGCAGACACAGCTGTTAAAACTCACTCGGCTGAAATCCCACAGCAGCTTTGAGGGGAGGCTTTTCAAAGGCTTTGAATCGGTTATGAGAAACCCAGCTAAATATTAATTGCTAGAATGAATTTCAGTGCAGGACAGGAAGAGCACGTGAAGTATGAACAATGGTTAAAATTGTGGCTGGGCCATTTGCAACATTTATATTCCAGTGAACATTGATAGACAGGTTCAGGCCCATTTTAGGTGGGGGATCATTAAAACCCTAAGAAATTTTTTTCCTGAAAACCCAGAACCCACAAAATCTTTCCACTAAGAACTTGAAGCCCCAGGAGCTTCACTGAGTGTGCTTTTCAAAGAGATTCCTGGATGACATTTAAGTATTTTCATATCAGCCTAAAATTCCTATAATAAAACTCCTACCTAACAATGACAGAAATAGCTTAAATCCTATGTTGCTGGTCAGAGACAGGGCTCAGAGGATACAGGCCCTTGCTGCCAAGTCTTGTGACCTAAGTTCGACTTCTACATGTTAGGAGGAGACAAGTGACTCCTGAAAAGTTGTCCTTTGACCTCTACATGCACACCACAACACAAACACACATAAGAACAGAGTTGCAAAAGTAAGTTTTAGAACCTTAGCTTAAATTTTAAAATAAAATCAATTGTCTGCATTCTTTTCCCCAAGGATCTTTCTATTTTGCTGAAGGGTTGTACAGCTCTATAAAGGTTTCCAGAGGAATCCCTGGAACCTTAGTAACACGGGAGTGCTGTGGAATAAGCCTCTTTTACACTGTGAAGAAGTCACTCAAATTGGTTTAATAGAATACTTATTGGCCAATATCCAGGCAGGAAGTATAGGCAGGATGATCAAACTAAGAACTCTAGGAAGAGGAAGGGCAGAGTCAGAGAGTCACCTGTTGACTCAGAGAGAGCAAGAAGGGCACTGCTGAGAAAAGGTACCAGACCACGTGGTAAAGTGTGGATAAGAATTATGGGTTAATTTTAAACGTAAGAGCTAGTTAGTAATAAGCCTGAGCAATAGGCCAAATGGTTTGTAAATAAATATTAAGTCTGAGTAATTATTTTTAAAGTGGCTGTGGGACTAGATAGGACAGAAAAGTCTCCATTTACACAGGAGTGCTTCTGAAGAGAAAAGAAATGAGCTTACAGAACATTTCACTTTCTTCATCTTTTTTTAAAAAAAAAAAGGTTTGAAGTGGGATTCCCCTACAACAAAGGTTAACTTGCCTTAGATGATATCTGAGGCATCATTTGGCTTGTGCGCACTAAAAACTAAAATACCCAGAGTTACTCATGCTGACAAACAACAGAGTTAATGCTTTTTAGGCAGCTAGGGAGGCTTACAGTGGAAGATCACAAGCCTGGATACGATGGCCTCTTCACCAGTAGAACTCAATTCTTCTATCTATAGGCAGAGGAGATGTCATTATAAAGCTATGATGGGGCTCACAGACACAAAAGGAGACTTACAGAATCTGAGACTCTAACTCACAGGAATCAGCACTGTGGGGGATGCAAGAGGCCAGTCTTCAAGACATTGTATTGGGACCAACTGGTTCTGCCCGTTTTCCTTCTACCTTTCACGCTTAAGATTCAAGCCTTAGGGAATAAATCCATTACTCATATGATAGACTGATGATCAACTCTCATTCTGCCCCATTTCAGCATCCCTTCAACTATTGGGAAGAATAAAAATCTAAAAATTATATTTCTAAAAATTCTAAAAATTATTTCCTATAAATTACAAAAAGCATAACGCAATCTTCTTTAAAACCAACATTCCAGAATGTACCTAAATCTTTAGCTAATCCTATGCATTTGTGTGAGCTGATGTCACATGAAAGATGGCCTGAGGTAGAGGCATGCTTGTCTTGTTTGTACAGTGTCCCATGTATAGCAAGGTTGTCAGAGGGTTTGTTTTCTTGCAATATGTTTAGCTGAGGTCTCCAACACCAGACATTAGCTTAACAGGCACTGAGAAGCATGCAGGACAGGAATCACTCATGTCCTATGCACTTTTCATGGCTCTGTAGCCAGTGATTCTGGCTATGGTTTCTGATCATCCAGTAAAACCTCGGGCAGCGCATTCCTGGAACCAAGAGCTACAAGAATATTCAGGAGTTGGCACTGTATTTTCCAACTCTCCTCCTGATCATAATTAGATCACAGACTACTCTTGTTTTGAAAATAATTCCTGGAGCTACAGGTGTCTACTAATAAAACCTATTCTGCTTAAACATGGCTAGTCATAGTTCCATTTCAGTCAATATACCCTTGTTGTTTTTGTACCTATTTCTCAAGTAGTAATTGGGAGCCCTACCAAAGTGGCATGTCCAGAGATAATTGTTCTATGAGAAAATGAGGTGCAGGAGGGAGCTGTATTATGGGTAAAATAATCAACCAGAACCCATCCTGTCAAGGAACACAATTGTAAAGAAATCAAAGCCATTTCAAGAGGGGCTTGCTCAAACTTCCGCTATTTGCACATGATATGATAGTATATATAAGTGACCCCAAAAACTCTACCAGGGAACTCCTACAGCTGATAAATACCTTCAGTAATGTGACAGGATATAAGATCAACTCAAAAAAATTAGTAGCTCTCCTATATACAAATGATAAAGAAGCTGAGAAAGAAATCAGAGAAACAACACCTTTCACAATAGTCACAAATAACATAAAATATCTTGGGGTAACACTAACCAAAGAAGAGAAAGACCTATTCAACAAGAACTTTAAGTCTTTGAAAAAAGAAATTGAAGAAGATACCAGAAAATGGAAAGATCTCCCATGTTCTTGAATAGGTAGGATCAACATAATAAAAATGGCAATTCTATCAAAGCAATCTATAAATTCAATACAATCCCCATCAAAATCATAATACAATTCTTCACAGACCTTGAAAGAAGAGCAATCAACTTCATATGGAAATACAAAAAAACCCAGGATAAGCAAAACAATCCGGTACAATACAGGAAATTATGAAGGCATCACCATTCCTGATATCAAGCTCTATTACAGAGCTACAGTAATGAAAGCTGCTTGTATTAGCATAAAAACAGATAGGTTGACTAATGAAATTGAATCAAAGACCCATATATTAATCAACATACCTATGAATACCTGATTTTTGACAAAGAAGCTAAAATTATACAATGGAAAACCGAAAGCATCTTCAACAAATGGTGCTGGCATAACTGAATGTCAACATGTAAAAAAATGAAAATAGATCCATGTCCATACCCATGCACAAAACTCAAGTCCAAATGAATTAAAGATCTCAGTAAAAATCTAACCACACTGATCCTGATAGAGGAGAAAGTGGGAAGTAACCTTCAATGCATGGGCAAAGGAGACCATGTCCTAAATATAAAGCCAGTAGCACAGACACTGAGAGCAACAATAAATAAATGGGACCTCTTGAAATGCAGAAGCTTCTGTAAAGCAAAGGATACAGTAAATAAGACAAAAAATAATACAGAATGGGAAAAGATCTTCACCAACCACACACGAGACAAAAAACTGATCCCCAAAATATATAAACAACTCAAGAAATTAGACATCAAAATTCTAAATAACCCAATTTTAAAAATGGGGTAAAGACCTAAACAGAGAATTCTCAACAGAAGAATCTCAAATGGTCAAAAGCCACGTAAGGAAATGTTCAACATCTTTTTTTTTTTTGGAACATTTTATTTTATTTTATTTTATTTTTATTTATTTATTTATTTATAAAACATTTCTGTCTCTTCCCCGCCACCGCCTCCCATTTCCCTCCCCCTCCCCCAAGCAAGTCCCCCTCCCTCGTAAGCCCAAAGAGCAATCAGGGTTCCCTGCCCTGTGGGAAGTCCAAGGACCTCCCACCTCCATCCAGGTCTAGTAAGGTAAGCATCCAAACTGCCTAGGCTCCCACAAAGCCAGTACGTGCAGTAGGATCAAAAACCCATTGCCAATGTTCTTGAGTTCTCAGTAGTCCTCATTGTCCGCTATATTCAGCGAGCCTGGTTTTATCCCAGGCTTTTTCATACCCAGGCCAGCTGGCCTTGGTGAGTTCCCAATAGAACATTCCCATTGTCTCAGTGTGTGGGTACACCCCTCGTGGTCCTGAGTTCCTTGCTTATGCTCTCTCTCCTTCTGCTCTGATTTGGACCTTGATATTTCTGTCCAGTGCTCTAATGTCATGCTCAACTTCCTTAGCAATCAGGGAAATGCAAATCAAGACAACTTTAAGATACCATCTTACACCTGTCAGAATGACTAAAATAAAAAACATCATTGATAGCCTTTGCTGGAGAGGTTGTGGAGAAAGGGGTACACTCATCCATTGCTGGTGGGAATGCAAACTTGTGCAACCGCTTTGGAAAGCAGTGTGGCGGTTTCTCAGGAAATTTGGGATCAACCTACCCCTCGACTCAGCAATACCACTCTTGGGAATATACCCAAGAAATGCCCTATCATACAACAAAAATATATGCTCAACTATGTTCATAGCAGCATTGTTTGTAATAGCCAGAACCTGGAAACAACCTAGATGCCCATCAACGGAAGAATGGATGAAGAAAGTATGGAATGTTCAACATCTTTAGCCATCAGGGAAATGCAAATCAAACCACTCTGAGATACCATCTTAGACCTGTCAGAATGGCTAAAATCAAAAACACCAATGCTAGCTTATACTGGAGAGGATGTGGAGTAAGGGGAACTCTCAACCATTGCTGATGGGAATGCAAACTTGTACAACTACTTTGGAAACCAGTATGGTGGTTTCTCAGAAAATTGGGAGTCAACATACGTCAGGATCCAGCAATACCTCTCTTGGGCATATACCCAAAAGATGCTCAATCATACATAAAGACATTTGTTCAACTATGTTCATAGTAGCATTTGTAATAGCCAGAACCTGGAAACAACCTAGATGACTCTCAACTGAAGAATGGATAAAGAAAATGTAGCACGTCTACACATTAGAGTACTACTTAGTGGGAAAAAAACAATGACATCTTGAATTTTACATGCAAATGAATGGAACTAGAAAACACTATCCTGAGTGAGGTAACCCAGACCCAAAAAAGATGAATATGGTGTGTACTCACTCATAAATGGATACTAGCTATAAACAAAGGATATTGAGCCTATAGTTCATGCTCCTAGAGAAGCTAAGTAACAAGGTGAACCCTAAGAAAAACATATATAGATCTACCTAGAAAGTCAAAATAGACAAGATCACCTGAAAATATTGGGAGCAGGGGAGGGGGTAAGAAGGAAGAATGGAAAGGGAAGAGGAAAGGAGAAGGGGAGGCACTATGAGAACTTGAGGGAATGGGATAGTCAATATGGAGGAAGGACAGAGAGCAAGGAAAGAGAAATCTTGATTGAGGGAGCCATTATGGGGTTAACAAGAAACCTGGCTCTAGAGAAATTCCCATAAATCCACAAGAATGACCTCAGCTAAGACCCTAAGCAACAGAGGAGAGGGGGCCTGAACTGGCCTTGCCCTGTAGTCAGACTGATAAATATCTTAACTAGCACTATAGAACCTTCATCCAGCAACTGATGGAAACAGAGGCAGAGACCCATATCAGAGCACTAGACTGAGCTCCCAAAGCCCAGTTGAAGAGTGGTAGAAATGAGAATAGAAACAAAGAGGTCAAGACCATGATGTGTTCACCCACTAAACAGTCTACCTAAGCTAATGGGAGCTCACCAACACCAGGTGGACTGGGAAGGAACAAGCATAGAACCAAATTAGTCCCTCTGAATGCGGTTAACAGTTGCATGGAGCAGACTGGGGACCACTGGCAGTGGCACCAGGATTTATCCCTACTGCTTGTACTGCCTTTTTGGGAACCCATTCTCTTTGGATAATACTTTGCTCAGCCTAGATATAGTAAGGAAGGCCTTGAACCTTCCCCAAAGCAATGTACCTTACCCTCTCTGAGGAGTGAATTTGGGTGGGGTGGGGGGATATGTGGAGGTAATGAGAGGAGGGGAGGGAGTGGAAACTTGGATTGGTATGTATAAAAAAAGATTGTTTGCTTTTTTTAAAAACTTATATTAAAATAAGAGGGGCTTGAACTGGCCTCAGTTTTTTTAATTCCTGAACTGTTCTGAAAGTTTCATTACTTCCTGGGAGGAGTTTAACTGCCCTATGGGAGGAGATTAATTACTCTGTGTGGGAGGAGTTTAACTACTCTGTGGGAGGAGTCACAACTTTCCTACACTACCATCTGATCCAGGACTTTCAGCTCAAGTAAATTTGAAGACTTTTCTGTGGAATGAGAACCAGAACTGAGTCTATACTCTGTCTGTGTGCATGGACACACATGTATTAAAAGTTTGAGTACATTGAGAAGTGAAAGAGAAGTCTCATTTGGAATCTTTGCTGAAAGGTGTAAATATCATATCTACAAAAAATACTGCAAAGAAACGCAGATATTCAAGACACTATAGACTCATATTCGTTTGCTGGAGAGTAAGAAAGTCTCACTTCTGAGCCTTACCCAGAGTGCAATAGAAACACTCATCTTTTCAGTGCCTACTGGTTGCATTCAGAGCTTCCTGGCCGCCTCAGATAGAACTGAATTTAATTCCTGAACACATTCCAAATGCTAAGGTTCATTATCACCATAGCACCTGCTTGTTATTATGACATCTCAGCATTCTTCCCCAGGCTTAGTTTGTCCCTAGTTCTGGGATTGGTCCCTTAGGATACTAACTTTGGGCTGACAGTTGCTCTTGCCTGCCCAAATGCTAGACTGCTATTATTTCCTTCTCCATTCCAGCCAGAGCTGGGGTTTGTATTTCTATACTGACCTGTGACTCCGCTGTTTTTCTCACTTAGCCTTTTCACACGTGGAGGTCATCGTTTACGCGCACTGAAAATGCTGCTGGGACAACGCTGTCATGATGATGCGCCGACCCAGGCTTGCACGTGTATTTTATGTGACACCTGATAGCAGGAAGGGAAGGGAAGCAAACACTAAATGATTTCTATGATGTGTCAGGTATGTCTCAAAGACCCTCTGCATGTGTTGCTCAGCTCATATCATAAACTCGGTGGTTTGCTCCCCAGAGCCAATCATCCTTCAGTATCCATCAATACTTTGCAGGACTACACTAGAGTTTGGCTTAATTAACCACCCCTCTCCCAGAAGAATCCTTCATCGTACTTACCTGCCTTGTTTTCAATCACTTCCATCCTGGGACCATTTCAGCTCAACCTCCCATCGCTTGTGTTCCTTCCTGTTTTCATTCTTTCTATAGGGAAGCTCTGACCAAACCCAGGCTAGTTCTAAGGGAAATAAAAGCATACACATCCCTTTGATGCTAAAACTGACCTTGCAGAGAAAGTAGCGAGCAGATTTCTAACATACCTCCTTTTCTCTAAAAGCAGGCTCACCTGTTTTGAATAAGGGGCACACTGAAAGTGAATGGGATTCTCCCAACAGGATAAAAATGAATGTGACTTATCACAGGATATCTCAAAGCTTTTCTACTCTTCTTGGCCTTCCATGTGTCCTTTCCGAGCAGCAAGAGGATTGCTAAAAGATAAGCTCGCAAAATATGATAAAGTGCTCCTCAAGAGATTCTGGGATAACTGTGGGATGAATGAACAGTAACATTAGCAGCTCAGAGGAGACCTCTTCCATCAGCTAAGCAGATTCTGGGTCTCCGTGGACACAGATTCTACATGCACAAACCCACACAAGGGTTCACCACATACTCTTCTGCAGCATTTCAATGTTTAATGTGTTGCACTGCCTGTCCCCCTCTGTATTCTGAAGCATAAAAACTGTTAAAGAAATAAATCTATTTTTGCAACAGGATTCCTAGTATTAGGTTTGGCCTTGGCTTAAAAAATAAAAGTGTTAAGTTCCTAAAAGAACTGTGAGAATTTGGATTCAGACACCTCCCCAGGGCTTGAAGTGTTAGAACGAGGTATTTCTATGACCCCTCTTTCCAACCACCCCCAACACAAGATGAGAAATGGGAGCCAGAAAGAATTTGTCTTTGAGGGAAGTACTGGACCCTTGCTTTTAATCAAAAACATACTACTCTCTGGAGCTCCTCCTATGGGGAAGATGAACTTTTCTTACCTGGGTCCAAAGGAAGGCAGCTGGACAAGAATCTGTGGTGAGGTTTAAGGAGCAGCAGGGCAATGTGTGCAAATGAAGGAGTGGGTGATGCAAAGGCACGATGGACTCATGAGGCAGGTTGAGGTTTCATTCTTTTGTTACATACTCACTGCAGAGCCTGACTGAGTCATCTGCTCAGCACTTCTCAAGAGAGAAACAAGGGACACGAGGACAAAGCAGTGCACCGAAGAAGACCTGAGGAGCTAGCAAGGGCACATCCTATATCTATCTACTAGAACCTAGCCCCTGAGAGGTAGTAGATGACAGGATTCAGAGGGGCAGCCCTGAGGGGCACACAGGGCCTGTAGTCTTGCATGGCACCACAACAGCTTGGGTAAATGCAGAACTCAGGAGAGAAATGACTAGACAATGTCACCAGCTACACACACCACAGAGTGAAGATGTGTAAAAATGGTTTAACACATGTGCTGTGGGATAATACTCTTGTACACTGTAAAGATTTGTCACTCATATCGGTTTAATACAATGCTGACCAGTAGCCAGGCTGGAAGCATAGGTGGGGTGACCAGGCTAGGAGAATTCTGGGAAGAGGAAAGACAGAGAGTCAGTCACCAGTCAAACCCAGACGAAGCAAGATGAGAAGGCCTATTGAAAAAAGGTAACAAGTCACATGGCTAAACATAGACAAGAATTATGCGTCAATTTAAATTGAAAGAGCTAGTTAGTGATCAGTCTGAGCAATAGGCCAGTTTATATCTAATGTATGTCTCTGTGTGTTTTTTGCGATTGAATGGCTGCAGGACCAGATGGGAGAGAAACTTCTGTCTACACATGTAGTATTCAGGCTGTAAATACCTAGTAAGCCTTAAAACCTGTGTACAAGAACGGACTTCAAAACAGACTTAAAAAGTGACAATGGGAAAAACTGTACCATTTTTCATACTTTTCAAAAACTACACTTTGCTATTCGTTCTTTGTGGCAGCTGTTCCCCTGGCACTTCCAGACAGTCTACCCAAACCATCCCTAACTGACAGCTGCAGGATCCCCAACTATGATGGTTTTCAATGGCAGATTCTCATGATTAACTTTCCCCTAATTTTTTTTAACTGTCAGAAGCCACTTGCTGAGAAATGTTTAACAACATGGTCCCCTGGGAGGAATAACACACCTGTTGTGTGTCCAATTTTCCAGTTTCTATGCCATAAACTTACCAGCTATGGCTAATGACACCAGAACTACCAAACTACCAAAGTGGCACCAGAAAAAGGAAAATTAGGAAAAGATTGGCACAATTGCTCCTCAGAAACCAGAGCAAGCCATCAGTGAATTGAAATGTGATTTAGACATACATTCATTCTCAACCACTGTCTAGCTTCAAAATGTTGTTAGATTATGTCTTTGTCATTTGTGCTGTGTGTCCTCCCTCAAGCAATTCCAAATGGTACGAAAAGAACAAACAGCACACTCATGTGAGAACAAGATGGGGAGGAAACACAGATGAAAGGGTCCCCTTCACCAAGAAAAGTCTTGATGGATAAAACTAATTATGCATAGAATAGTAGATAATTAACACATTTTAAGGAGATAAAAAACAGCCCCAGTAGCTTTAGATGCCCCTGCTGCAGCGTATTTTAAACCCAAGGCCTTTGGAGTAGATTTACTGGTGGTGGCTTCTAAAGTAATTTGAGGGATAATAGGTAAAAGTGTTCATCATGCAAAACTGACATCCTGAGTTCAACCCTTGTAACTCACCATGGAAGGAAAGACCTGACTCCTGAAATTTGTCCTCTCTCTCTGTCTCTCTCTCCCTCCCTTTCTCCCTTCCTCCCTTCCTCCCTCCTTCACACACACACACACACACACACACACACACACACACACTAATATAAAGTAAAAGAAATTACCTTTATTGTATTGGATACTGATAGAACATTCTTTGCCACTGCACTGTGATCCTATCAGTTGCTTATGGGAACACAATTGTTTATAACACAACACTATAAATAACAAAAGATTCTAGGATTCTTATACCAAAGAAAAAGGTGTCATGTTCCCCAAGATAGTACAAGGGTATATGTGGGACAAGTCTCTGATGTCCAGAGATCTAGTATTAGCTGTTTCCAGACTAAGATTCTCACTGGGGTCTCTGTGTAGTTCAGATCTTTGGCTACAGACCAAGTGGAGAAGAAAATGACCAGAGCACAATTAAGGTGCTTTCTCAGAGAATGTGATAAAAAAAAAGACTATATCACTGCTATTTCTTAGAGGAAAATACCAGAAAATCAGACTGTTTTCAATCAAAACCAACAACAAAGAAAGATTCAACAGCATGACCTCAATTTCACATCTTCATTAAGAATTCAAGAAGAACAATTTTGAAGTCATTTCTGAGTAGAAGAGTTTATCACTGGCCCAATTCAATTACATGTTGAACTAAGGCCAAGTCAATTTTTAAAACAATATCACAGCAAAGACTGTAGTTTCACATAGAACTTTAATAGAAGTCTACTTTGCTTTTGATGCGCTATGTTTACACAGTGATTATGTCCTTATGAAGTTCGGTGAACAGCATGAGGTCAGGCCAATTAGACGAAAACATGAAGCCCTTCCTGCACTGGTGAGTCTGTTTCTCCTAGCTGCAATCTTCCTATTCCATGATGAACAGGGCCACGGTTTGCTGTGGATGTTTAAAAGTCTCACTCTGCCTTACTAAAAAGAAGAGTTTATTTTCAAAATTCCATCTGAATCCCTTTGTAGGTACATGTGATAGGATCTCATGTCGCCAAAATGAAAAGTCAGAGTTAGGGAATCATATTTACTCCCGATTGCCCTTTGGTCATAAGCCAGTCTCCTCCTCTTCTTAGGCAGACAGGCAGATGATGAATGGACAGGTGGTGACCGATAGATGAGAGATACCAAGCAAATAGGTAGATAGGATCAAGATAGGCTAAAGTCCCTCCATGGGACTTCACCCACATCTAAAGAGTTTCTCCAGTAACACAGAGATAGAAGCTATCTTGGTTAAGAACTTCTCAATCCAATATTTGCCAGATTTGCAGAGGAGAAAGCCCAACCAAGAAAATTTTGTGAAATAACACAGTCAGGATGTGACCTCAAAGCTAAAGGCCAACTCTGAGTATGTCATGAGTTTGTGCCTACCTAAGACTTCACCTCTTGCTCAAATAGTTTCAGCAATGTTCCCTGTGAACTTATTAAACTGGATAGGGCCAACCAGGGACTCCAAGAGTAAAGTGACATCCATTTTGGCATGGCTTTATGCATATGGTCCCATTTGGAAAACAGATGACCACCAGGTACTCAAGAAACTTTCATAATTGTGAGCACAAGTAGGGCAGCTGCATGCGGGATGGGGCCAGAGGGCTATTTTACGGATTCCCTGAAGCTCATCTTCAGATGACGAGGCCCAGTTTTGTCACACTGGCCTGATGGGGATGTGCTTTTAAAGACTCCAGGCTAACTCAGGCAGATCAGAGCTTCAGAAGGCTCTGCTTCTGCAAATACAGCTGCAGCCATGTTTCCAAGAGCAAAGTGGCTCCTTTCAGCCACACTTATTTAGACGATGAGGCTCTGTCACTGTCCTCGTAGAGTAGGAAGTCAACACTGCTGACCTAGATACAGAAATTCGTTTGGAGCAATTGCCTCCATGACATATGAGAGACAAGTGAGAACATGAAGAAATGCTACAGATTTTGAAATGTAGAACTATAGTAGTTGAAAAATGTTTGGAAAGGAAAAGAAGTCAACTTCAATAATAACCAAAGACATAAGGTATCAATTTTTATCTAATTGATACTTCTTCAATGATATTGTCCAGTAATTCAGAGAATAACAAGGAAAAGGAAACAAAAATAAATCTATTTACTTATTAAATATGCATCTAATAGATACCATATACTTAACATAGATGTTAGCAATGTAGTAATAAACATCCTTGTTGACAGATGAATAGACAGACAGATAATAAGTAAATTGGTAGATAGGATCAAGATGAAAACAACAGCTTTGCTTTAATTGGTCTTACACTTTTAAGATAAAATAATAAATGATTAAAATGACTTTTGTATTCATGTTCCTGTATAAAGTCCAATAGAAATCTTCATAAACAATGACAGGAGAAATGTCCATATCAGGTATGTAGAGCAATGCCTCTCAAAAGACATGATATTTGAGAGGTGATGGCAGTGCAAGGGCATTTTTAGTTTCAAAAACATGCAAAGGGGATGATGCCTTTAAGTATTTGATGTGGCGTTGATGTATTCTATTATACAATCGTAAGAGATTAGAAACAACATAGAAGGTTGTTCTTTGTTTGGATTGCTTTTTCTGGAAGAAAGAGCTGCCATATTGTGGGTTGTCCTATATAGAGGACCAAGCGGTCAACAATGGAGGCCCCAAGCCAACAGCCATATGAAAACCCTTAGAAGGCATCCGTGGTAATGGCCAAGCCTTCTGACATTGGTGGTAATCCTGATCCACCGACCTAAGCTTTGCTAAATTTCTTCAACAACAGGAGACTAAGTTCATAAACTAGTTTAACCTGGCCCAAATGGTCTTTGACATTTGAAACTCTGTGTTTTAGATTTGTAATCTAGTCCCCCTACTGCTCCTAGCTATCTCCATGCCTTTCTCTGACTCTCAACAGTGACATCTTTATGGCTTTTTCTCAGACACACAGTAAAAGTTGTGTATTTTAAACAATTGTACTAAGCCAAATATCTTCATTCTGCCAAACCAAAAAAGGCACACCTACATGAATGAGGGTTATAATAAAAACTATTTGAGAAGGGCATGTGATGTCCAAATTTCACTTGAAGACTCGCTGTGCATTGACATCTTGAAGGCTGTAGGACATCCTGCAGGAAAGAATTTTGTTGGCTTTAATGTTAATCAAAGTTTAGGTAATTATCTATTCTTGTTTCTATACTTTGATTCTTTATTGCATGAGCAGTGGCTATACAATACTTTAGGAAAAGTTATTCCATTTAAAACAAATAAAATTGTGGGGTTTGCAACATTGTTATTGCTATTGGACTAATAGAGAAATGACTTGAAGGCATACATAAGTCATTTCAATAGAGAAAGCCTTGCCTGGTCTTGTGAGTTAGGGACTTTTTTTTGGTTCAGAATCAATATTGTAAAAATGGTTACAAATCCAACAGAATCCCCATTAGTATTCAACGATATTATGGAAAAATACCCAGAAATCTGCATTAAAACATAAAATACTCTAAAGAGCCAAACCAATTCTAAGCAGGAAGAGCGGTTTTGGTGATATCACGATACCTGAGCTCAAATCACACTACAAAGGTATAGTAACAAGAGCAGCATGGTACTGATACAAAAGCAGACACATGTACTGATGAATAGAGTACAGGATACAGAATAAGCTCACCAGCTACAACTACTTACTTTATTGACAAAGATGTCTAATTAGAGGGGGAAAAACCTATTCAACAAGTGGTTTGGGAAAGAATCAGATATCCATATATGGAAATATGATGCTAGATTCATATCTTTCACCCTGCACAAAAATCAGTTTGAAGTATGTCATAGACCTGGAAGTCAGATCCACTGGTGGGAAACAAAGGCAGAATATTCAGCACAGGAAAAACTGTTTTGTCAAGGATTCTAATAGTAAAGGAAATCATCTTAAGTATTTACACTAGATTACATATAATTAAGAAGCTTCTGCAGCCAAAAAAAAAAATGGCAGAATGAAGAACCTGCAGGATAGGAGAAAAATCTTTCCTAGCTATCAACAGACTGGGGATTAATGTCTATAATATAAAGAACTGCAAAAAATATCAACAAATAGAGCCAAATGTTACAATCTATCAAAGAAAAGATATCTCAGGTAGGGTATTGGAATTCATGCAGAAAAGGGACTCTTGCAAGGAGGAGTGGACAACAGGAGTTGAATAAAGAGCAGTAAGGAAAGGGATCAAAGAAGAACAAAGTACATATGAAAATGCCGCAATAAACCCCTGGCTTTGGATGCTGTCTAGACGCTAATTAGAAATGCAAAGGATATTTGCCTTGCTTCCTTCTCTGTTATAATCCATTGCCAAACACAGGTGTATAGGGAAGTCATTCCTCAGTAGCAATCACTACCACAATTTTAAGACTTTGCCAAGCTTCCCCCTCCTGTCTAACTAGCATCCAGATCAGAAAGCCTGACTATTTACATGTTAGCTTCTAGAAAACAGATCAAAAAGATCAGGACAAGAACAAAAAATTGATATACACATAATGATGTGATTATTGGCTCTTTAGGTAGTAAAAATACAGTTCTTGTAGGAATAAAGATTATGACAAACTTGACTAGTTTCCTGGAGTGTTAATCAGGTGGAGACCAAGTATCTAACAAATATAAATGTTCCTTTCTTTATCAAATAAATTCTACCAATTAGGAGAATATGCTGGCAACAATTCGGAGCCATATCACAATTCAAAGTGAATTCTTATGTCTTGGCCTGGCATCAGGGTTAAAGGAACCAGGACAGGTAGACCAGGGGGAGGTGAAACTTGCAAAGCCACCTGGTACAGGGTTGGCTCTTGGTTACAGAGGATTCTGTTCAGTGTAAAGCCTGTATCCCATAAACACCATGATCTATGGTATCTGAAAATCCAACCAAGAAGTTTAGGGTTTTGCTGTTCAAACTATGACCTCTAGATTGGCCTGGCAACAGCAACACCTTCTGGGAATTTGCTTTAAAATCAGAATTTTTTAAGCCATGTGTAGATGCTATGTGAACTAGCATATTTAAAAAGAAGAAAAGAAAGAAGCTATTGTAATCTGCAAAGATTGCATGTACAATAAGCTCACTAGAACTAACTATCCACTGTGGTTGACAGAGTCTTTGCAGTCAAAGTCTATCGTGGATCCAATGGAAATTTCCACAAAAATAGAAGAAAAAAACTCTAAAATTCAGATGGAGTCACAAGAGACCAAAGGAGACAAAAACGTATTGCAAAAGAGGAGCAGATACGGATGCATGGAATTTCTGATTTCAAAGAGTAAAACTAGATACAAAACCAATGAGCAGACAAGCGCATACATATGCTAGTTCATATGAGATCAAACAATCTTCACAAGCTGGTTTTGTTGGAAAACATAGACAGAGACCAAATTGGATCTTAATCTTATACTGTACACAGGAAACCAAAAATGAATGAATGACAAGCATGAGATATGAAACTATAAAAATACCACATCAGGAAAAGTCTCCTTGGCATCGATGGACCCTGGCAGCCTTGTTTTGAATCTGACATGTAGAGCACAGGCAACAAAAGTAAAAGAATAATTGGGATGGGAACAGACCAAAAACTTCCGTATGACAACAAAAGTAAGTAAAAAATAATTTAAAAAATCCCATTGCCATGGCAATACTAAGATAAGTCAACTTAGAGGGGGAACGTCGATTTTTAGATGGCAGGAGAAGTCTCAAGCCATAGTAAGTTCTTGAATCTACTTCTTCAGGCCTGTGGAGAGGCGGGATATTATGGTGGAAGGGCCTCTCAGAGGTAACTCCTTGGTTCATGGTGTCCTGGGAGCAAAGAGAGGGGACATGCTCTCTTGAAGCACACACCCTCACTGTTCTAACTCCTTCCAATATGTCTTTATAAGGGCCACTGCTTCTCAATGTTGCAAGACTGGCAACTCAGCCTTTAGTTTGAGGGACGTTCAAGACCGAACACATTAACATCTGCTAATAACCAAGGGGCTGAACACAGTGGTATACACTTTTATCCTAGCACTCGGGAGATAGAAGTAGGCAAACTTCTGTTAGTTTGAGTTCAGCCTGGTCTACAGGACAAGTTTCAGGACAGCCAGAGCTGTTACTCAGAGAAACCCTGTCTCAAAAAAACAAAACCAAAAACAGACAATTGGGGGAGTGAAAGAAAATAATGTGTATGCCGCATATCTGAGGAAGTTTAATATCAAAAATATATGAGGCACGCATATTACTCTAGAGAAAAAGGAAACAAAAACAAAGGCCCTCAGCAACTGGGCACAGAACCTAAATAGACATTCCCTCAAAGGAGATGTTGAAATGACCAGCAGGTCAATGTGAAGATGCTCAAGACCATGTTAATCTTTAGGTAAATGCAAATGAACACTGTGGATAGCAGCTCAGGGGAATATATACCAGCACAGTTGTTACAGAAAACAGCATGCGAATGCTTCAGAAATAAAAAATAGAACTACCATATGAGCCAGCAACCCCACTTGTGAATACATGGCTAAATTAATTAAGTTTGCCAAAGAGCTCTCTTTCTCACCTGTTTTAATGCAGAACTACTTAGAAATCTAAGATACAGACTCAACAGAAATATTTATCAGTGAATGAATACAGAAACTTTAGTATTTATGCATATGAAGTGTAATATTATACAACCTTTAAAATAGGAAGCTAGATATGGTAGTGTATACACATCATCTTCAGCACTGGAGAGGCAGAAGCAGGACAATCACAAGTGCAAGGCTAAACTGAGCTATACAGTAAGCATGAGATCATCCTGAGCTAAGAGTGAAACTCCACCTCAGTAGGGAGGAGGAGAAAGAGAATATCATACCATTTTCAATTATATGGGTGGATTTGGGAGACATTGCACTAAGTGAAAAAAGCCAGAAGGATATCACTGCATGTTCTCACTAATATATGCAATCAAAATATATTTCTCTCTTCAAAACAGTAATAGCATGGCAATTACCAACAGTTGGAGGCAATAGGTGTGAACGGGGATATGTTGTCCAAAGGACATAGACTTTTGGGAACAAGGTGACTGTGTGATAGAGAACTAATATATAGTTTGTTGTATATAGTCAATAGAAGCACATTGCATACTTACCGCATTCTAAGATAGTCTATCATAACAGAAAGGAAGGGGTACACATATGAGGTAATGGATATGTCAACTGGCTTGATTTTAATGGCTATTTTGTCATACATAAATATCAAGATATATCTTCGATACATATAAGATATATATCAAAAGACATCTTAAATATATCCAACACACACACACCATTAGGAAACACTCTACTGTTATATTACTTTAGCAGCAGCTAGCTCCAATTGGTAACCTCTCCCAAAGGTGGAGTTCTCTAGCCAAGTCTCACTGGGTATAAAAACCACAGTTAAAGGTAGGCCGTAAGCAGAAAGTAGACAGCCAACACAAAATGACTTCAAGGGTACTTCTGGAGGGTTTTTGTCTTATAGGGCTTTGTCAGGGCATTTTTATTTTTTTTTACCTAGCAAGTGTTTTACTTCTATTTTGTGTTTCTGATTTTATTTTTATGGGTTTCTCTGGGTGAGAGGGTATGTGTGTCCCTGTGTTTGCTTGTGTTTCTAGTAGTTTTTTTTCTTTTATTTTCTGTTTGTTTTGTTTATTGATGGTTGTTTCTTGATGGTTGTTTCTTTTTTAATAAGAGAGAGAAAGAAAGGGTGTGGATTTGTGTAGGTGGGGAAGTGGAGACGATGTGGGAGGATTTAAGGGAAGGGAAACTATGATCAAAATATATTATATGAAAAATATCTATTTTCAATAAAAATTAAAATTAGAAAAATGACATATAACAAAATGTTTCTTTTTTCTTCACTAAGCATGCTTCCTGCATTTTTTCATTTCATAAAGGTTTGCATTACATTTCTTACAAATATTGTACATCATGTTCTACTAACATGAGATAATTTAGATACAGCATTTAGTTCTAGGTACAAACAAAGCAATCCCAAGTTAAAGCTACAAAGAAAAGCAAACAGTTCTTATTCTCAAATTACGCATACTGGAAACGGCTGTATATTGAGAGTACCAAGTATGATAGTCATGGATCTGGAATACCAAGATCCTCCAGGAGCAATTTTTTATTGTTTTTATTATGCTATATATTTTTCTCTACTTCCCTCCTCTTTTCTCCCCTCCCCTTCACCCCTCTCCCATGGTCCTCATGCTCCAAATTTACTCAGAAGATCTTATATTTTTCTACTTCCCATGTAGTTTAGATCCATGTATGCCTTTCTTAGGGTCCTCACTGTTGTCTAGGTTCTCTGGGATTGTGAATTGTAAGGTGGTTTATCTTTGCTTTATGTCTAAAAGCCACTTATAAGTGAATACAAATGATATATCTCTTTCTGGGTCTGGGTAATCTCACTCATTATTATGTTTTCTAAATCCATCCATTTTCCCACAAATTTCAAGAGGTCATTGTTTTTATTTTCTGTTATGTAGTACTCCATTATGTAGATGAACCACATTTTCCTTATCCATTCTTCAGTCAAGGGAAATATCAGTTGTTTCCAGGTTCTGGCTATGACAAACAATGCTGCTATGAACATAGTTGAGCACATGTCCTTGTGGTATGATTGAGCATCCTTTGGGTGTATACTCAAAAGTGGTATTGCTGGGTCTTGAGGTAGGTTGTTCCCTAATTTTCTGAGAAATTGCCATACTGATATCCAAAAGGGCTGTATCAGCTTGCATTCCCACCACCAATGGAGGAGTGTTCCCTTCCCGACCCCACCCCCGCCGCCACATCCTCTCCAGCATAAGTTGTCATCAGTGTTTTTGATCTTAGCCATTCTTACAGGTATAAGATGAAATCTCAGAGTTGTTTTGATTTGGATTTCTCTGATGGCAAAGGACGTTGAACATTTCCTTAAGTGTCTTTCAGTCATTTTAGATTCCTCTGTTGAGAGTTCTCTGTTTAGGTCTGTACTCCATTTTTATTGGATTATTTGTTCTTTTGATGACCAATTTCTTAAGTTCTTTGCATATTTTGGAGATCAGAGTTCTGTTCAATGTGGGGTTGGTGAAGATCTTTTTCCATTCTGTAGGTTGTTGTTTTGTCTTTACAGAAGCTTCTCAGTTTCAGGAGGTCCCATTTATTCATTGTTTCTCTCAGTGTCTGTGCTACTGGGGTTCTATTTAGAAAGCGGTCTCCTGTGCCAATGCTTTCAAGTGTACTTCTCACTTTCTCTTCTATAAGGTTCAGTGTGGCTGGCTTTATGTTGAGGTCTTTGATTCACTTGGACTTGAGTTTTGTGCATGATAATAGATACGGATCTATTTGCATTCTTCTACATGTTGGTATCCAGTTATGTCAGCACCATTTGTTAAATATGATTTCTTTTTTAATTTTATGTTTTGTTTCTTTGTCAAAAATCATGTGTTCATAGGTATGTGGATTGATATCTGGGTTTTCGATTGGTTTCATTGGTCCTCCTGTCTATTTTTATGCCAATACCAGGCTGTTTTCAGTACTGTAGCTCTGTAGTAGAGTTTTAAGTCAGAGATTATAATGCCTCCAAAAGTTTCTTTATTGTATAGGAATGTTTTGGTAATTATGGGTTTTTTAATTTTTCATTTGAAATTGAGCATTATTCTTTCAAGGTCTGTGAAGAAATGTATTGGGATTTTGATGGGCATTGCATTGAATCTGTAGATCACTTTTGGTAAGATTGCTGTTTTTACTATGCTAATTCTGTACACCCAAGAGCATGGGAGATCTTTCTATTTTCTGGTGTCTTCTTCAATTTCTTTCTTCAAAGATTTAAAATTCTTGTCATACACATCTCCCACTTGTTTGGTTAGGGTTACTCTGAGGTATTTTATGCTTCAAAATATATCTTAAATATATACAAAACATATTCATCAAGATATAGCATAAATATATACAATTTTTAAACAAACTATACCCCAGCAAACCTGGAAAACATGGGGCGGGGAGAAGCTATGCTCTCAGTTGTCTTCCCTCTGTACCTATTTGGGGCCTTTTGTAAAATGGAAGAAGGAAACTTGGGAATGCTGGTGTTTGTTTTGTTTGGTTTTTAATCTAATGACAGAAGGTATCCCAATGGCTATATTGTGTATATTGAGTTCCTTTGGGTTTTTTCCTCTAGGAGCCAATCTTGTGATAAGATTAAGCTCAATAGTCTATAGAAAGGAGAAAATAAAAAAGAATCGGCTCCAGCTGGGGCTGGGTCAGATGTTTGTGCAAAGACACCTTTTGCTGGCCCTGCCGCAATGATCAGGGATTGGTGCAGGACACCCACTCAGCCCAGTCATCCCTTCAGCTGTAAGGGGACTAGACATTTTTACCCTCCATATTACATTTCTCTCTCATGGGGACAGCAAGTTCCTTTATATCCAGCCTGCCCTGGCAGACCTCAAGCAAAGCATTGAGAGTGCTCAAATTTGAAGTTGGATTTGAATGTGCTGAAACAGCCTGGTTTGTGTGTTACAAAGGACAACTCCTATCCTTCCAGATGCCCTATGCTTTAAATCCCATCAGTGTAAACCAGTGGTTCTCAACCTTCCTACTTCTGCCACCCTTCCATACAGTTCCTCATGGTGTGGTGACCCCAGCAATCAAATTATTTTTGTTGTTACCTCATGACTACAAGTTGTTACTGTTATGAATCATAATGTAAATATCTGTATTTTCCAAAGGTCTTAGGTGACCCCTGTGACAAGGTCATTAGACACCTCAAAGGAGTCGCCACCCACAGGTTGAGAATCACTGGTAGAGAGGCTTCACCCCTCCTCTCTGCAGTTGCAAACCAAAGCAACCCAGAGGCTGCCCTGCCCAACCATCTTTCAGAGAAACTTACCTATAAACCTGGCCAGTCCCTTCCCTATCCATCTTGGAATCTCAGAGAAATATTAACCACTGAAAAGAAAAGCTGATGGCTTTGAATGATTCGTTGCTTTATTCTGATTACTCTTTTAGGAAAGAGGGAAGAAATAAAAACAGTGAAGAAAACCAAAATCCTGTGTTATTTCTGCACTTAATGAAGCAGCTTCAAAGACCTGCAGACGTATGATTTTGCACTTCTGCACATGTTGTATGGAAATGCTTGTGGCTGTTTTCTGTAGTTAAGAGTATTTGTAAAAAAAAAAAATTTTTTTTTTGAAAAGTAAGGTCCCAGAATGCCTTATTTGCATCTTAAAATGAAACGTTTTTTTAAATAAAAATATTTTTAAGAGTTATTCATGATATACATCAATTAGGAAAAAAAATCTCATTGCATTGTAGCCTAATCATCCAAATGGTGCCTCAGAAGGAACCTGCCAGTCCCAAGAGCAGTTTGCATGCGTAGACATCCTCCTGGCCTGCAGAACACAAACACAGCTGTCGTCATGCGGGCAAGGCTGGGAGGAAGGAATCACACAGACATTCTCTTCTGGCCCACCCACGTCAGGAAGTGAAAAGTCTACCAAATGATATTACCTCGTTAATCCCGTCATCATTAGATTTGGAAGGTGATTTGAATTTTATCTTCTTCAAACAGGCAGGGAGTCTTGACGAAATGACTGGTCTGGCGAGGTCCATTAAACTTGTTCACATCCTTGGAGATGCTTTGAGTTTGCTGTTCTACGTAAGAAAAACCAGTCATTTCTCCTGTTGAAATTTGATCATAAAGCCACAGAAATATAACAATACTCTACACATATAGCACATTGGAAAGCATTCAGAGTCTCCTAAGTTCTCCTGCTGTTTATCAAGCCAAACACTAAATGCCTTTTGTGTGCAGGTGTTTTCTAACATATCTGCCCTTCCTTGGAAACAGCTGTGCTGTCTCACATCATCTGCCACTTAGAAATAGAAAATTATTACAACATGGTTTTTAAAATCTATGTAAGTACGTTTTATTTCTACAGGCTTCAAAAACAGTTCTTGCTAAAGGTGCATGCATTTGCATACATGGGTTTCTAACTCCCTAACCACAGTGCCTGGCCAACAGGAGGAGATACTTTGGGGATCAAGAAAGGAATGGCAGGGGGAAGAGTTGAGATGGAAGAATGAAGCTAGTCAAAAAAAACTTAACACACTCCTGCAGGAAAATGCCTTCGTCTTCAAAGACAAGTACCTTTTCATGGCTGAGAATTTCTAAAGAAAAACTTACAATAAAAATTTGTAAGTATCATGCTCACATGGTCTGTAGGATCTCAGCGAGCTATTTTTATGGATTTGAAACACTTTTGTCAAGACATATCCGTGGCCTCACCTGCTTAGCAATGGTTTATCGTGAAGAAAACATGGTGGTGTAATTTGGAAACCATCCGAATTGAGAATGAAATGATGTCAGTGTGCAGATTCACTCAACTGGGAAGACCTCAGTCCAAATTCTAGTCCTTAATCTTCTTTTCCCTCTCTTAACAGAGATATTGCTCGTTAGCTGGGAGCATCATTGTCCTGCTGTGGGAACTTCTTCAGCCAATAGCATTTAAGATACCGGCCCACTTATTTGTTGACTTACAAAAGAGTTCCGCAATACTGTCCATGTGTTCAATAAAATCAGTTAGAATACCTGATACTGGCCCTCTCCACTGGACAGTTGCCTTTAACAGGAGGATGAATTTGTCTCATCAGTTAACATCTTTCTCAGTTGTTATCAGACTTCCTGCTGGTACATAGACAGTAGCAGTCCTTGTGCCAAAGCTAGTTTTAAACATCTGTTTCTCCCATTAAAGTTACTGTTCATTTCATCTTAAAAGAAAAATAGAATAATGCTAAGCTATTCCAGAAATGATAAACCTATCACTCCTAAATAATTACCAGTGAGAACATCATTCTACAGGTGAATAAAATTATATTCAATGATTCAATAAATAGATCTTAGTCATAAGACAAATTACAAAATAGACTCAAGTATGGCGTTCTCTCCCCCCACCAGCCCCCAAATCACATCATATACTGAAGCCCAACTTGTTCGTGGAATTCCAAGTCTTTAAAGGTTTAAGTAATGCAATTTCTGCTAGTTAAATGACCCAGCCTAACGTATTTGTTGTGGCAGATTGAATAGACAGTGCAGATTCTCTGTAGGTGGAGGAAGGGGGTGGGGGATAGGAAAAGGAAGGAGTGATATTTAGTAATAAATGAAGACACCCTTTAGCACCTTCCTGAAGTCATTGTTGCTGGTCTGTCTCTGGAATTGTAGATCTCTATTATTTTCTATAAATAAATAAACTTTTAAGCAAAGACCAAATTGAACAGAGTGTCTGGCTACAGTATTTGAGAAGAACTTCTGCATTTTTCAGGAACTTACCCTGAGTTTCTGACCCATAGATTAGTAGGAGACTTATGCCTCACCATCCCATATATCATTTCTGCCCTTATCTGCTTGATGTAGCTAGAAGTGCTATGCAATCTGACTCCTCCACGAGGCTCTGTGGAGGAGTTAAGGATGCTAACAATGTACAAGCAACGCGGGATTTGTAGAGAAGGCAAAATGCATCCACGACAACAGACATTGGTTGAGGCCTCTGATGTCAGATTCATTTTTATCTGACAATGTGGGAGTACAATAAAAATGTGCTAGAAAAAAACAGTGTTTGTTTTCTCTCATAAGAGTCATAGCAGATGAAAGAGCTTGGAGCGTGAGAGCTGAAAGAGTCATTGCAGAATAGCAAAGACAGAAACAGATGAAGTAACAAACGTGCTGTCAGCACTGGGGGGAAGTGGAGTCTGACCCTGACCATGATGTAAGATGACCTCAAGAAATCTCACAGCATGTTGATCAAGTCATGTTTAGTCCTACCCAGCTACACTCCGTACATCATACTTGGTGCATACACATGTATCTCACTGTATGGATTTACTGAGCTTCACAGATATTCCAGCTTTTACTGATTTCAGATTTGTGGCAATCCTTCTGCGTTCCTGTTTCGATTTTGCCAGCTGGTGCAATATTTCAAACTTTTTCATTATTATTATTGTCTCTTTGATTATTTCTGACCAACGATTTCTTTTTGAGTGCTTTTTGATCTTTCTTTGGTAATATTTTGGTGGTTGTCATGCGCCATGCTCATACAAGAAAGTGACTCTAATTGATAACTGCCAGTTATGTTTCAAATTCTCTACCACTGACTGCTTCTTTGTCTCTGCCTCTCCTCAGACCTCCACATTCCCTTAAACACAATAATATTGAAACCACACTAATTAATACCATAGGCTCTGAGTGTTCCAATGAAGACAAAAGTCCCAAATCTGTCACTTTAAAGAACGAGCAAACGATGCTTGAGCTGAGTGAAGCATGCATTCCAGAAGCTGAGATGGGCACAAGGAGAGCGCTCCAATGGTAAAATGCTGCCTCACAAGGACCTGAGTCAGTCCGCAGAGTCCACGTGAAAAGCTGTGTGTGTTGACACAAACTTGTAATCCCGGCACTGTGAGACAGAGAAAGGCACCCATAGAGTTTTCTAGCCAACCAGAATAGCCTACTTGGCAAATTCTAGGCAACTGAGAGATACTGTTTTTCAAAACTGAAGTGTGGACAGGGCATGATGAATGAAATCCAGTCCTCTCACCTCCACCGGTGTGTCCCTACACTTGCACCCACATACATGCACCAACACCCTCATAGCACACACAAAAAATATTAAAAACAAAGCAAGAAAGCCCGAAAACAAGGCCTCTTGGGCCTGGAAGCCAACAGATAAGTTCAAAGAACAAGTCCGTGAAAGAAACTCTGAGTGCAACTTCAGAGAACACATGAAGGGCTTTAAGAAGCTTACTTGGCTTGCTTCATGATAAGGAGAAAACTTTAGAGGTCTTGATGGACATAGCATATAGCCTTAAATGAAAGATGAATCTAGAGAAAGTCCCAAATTCTATTTACACCTACAAATGTTTGGAGGAAGGAAGCTGTAAAAGACAAGCTTGATACTACTGTGGGTTGATTCTTGAGGCTGAGCGCAAGACATAATTTTTATTGGAAGGTCAAGCAGCAAAGGCTGACACAGAAGCAGCAGCAAGCTTACCTAGCTGAGATCACTGATGAAGCTAGGCACATACCAGATTCTCAGTGTAGACACAGCCTCGAATTAAGGGAAATGCCATCCAGGACTTCCAAAGCTAGAGAGAAGTCAAGGGCAGGCTTTCTTGTCAGGGAACAGTAGAGCTAGCAAATTTAACATCCAGAGAATCACAGGACTGATGAGAATCGTTCTTTCTGCTCTGCTTGTATTCTGAAAATAGAATGCCCACATCTGACTGCCAAGATATAGGTGAACATAGTTCACTGATTTCTTAAGACCTATATGGAGACCTACTTCTCAGGAACAAAGAGATCCTTTAAAATATTGCCTATGGACAGTGTACCTTATCCACCAGCGCTCTGATGGAAATGCACAGAGAGCAAAGCTGTCTTCATGCCTTTTAAGGCAACTTCCCTCCTTCAGTCTGGGGACTGATGAAGGATTCTAACACTCTGATGATTTAACACCCAGAGATAAGAGGTAGTGCATGAAGCAAGAGCAACTGTTAGACTCCTGGAAAGGACTCCTCCATCTAGAAGCCTTTAAGAACATTTATGAGCCGTGAAGGGAGATCAAAATAGCAATCTTAACAGGTACGGGAACAAGTTGACTCCAATCCTCGAGCCTCTGAGAGTGGAGGAAGTAACTGCAGCTGTGGGAGAAGCAGAAGAACTAGAATTAGAAGCGGAGCCTGCGGATGGAGCTGAATTGCTGCAATCTTGCCAGGGAAACTGTAATAGCTGAGGAGTCGCTTCTGGATGGACAGGGAAAGTCATTTTGTGAGGTGAAATATATCCCCAATGATGATGCTGTGGGCCTTGAAATGATGGCGGAGAATTTTAGAATGTTACATAAACTTAGTTGATAAGGCAGTATTAGGTTTGAGATAACTCTTTCGGACTGGCAACAAAATTGCTTTGAAGTAAAATTTGCCCACCAGCATGGTATGCCCCAGAGAAATCTTATGAAATTTGGGGTCAGTTGATGAAGTGAACTTCATGGTTGTCTTACCTCAAGGAGTCATCACATCTAACCTAACCTTCATCAACCACCAACGAGAGCAGTCTGCAGCCATCTATACTAAGACAAGATGTTCCACCAGCAAAAATATTATAATGTGCTAAACAATCAGGTGTTTGTTAGCATTCATTAAAATATATTGAAATTATGTTACATATATACACGTGTGTCTGTGTATCTGTGTGTGGCGTGTTCGACATTATGCCATTCCCCACTTAATAGACTTCAATATAGCATACATAGAACTTTCACAAGGGCTGGAAAACCAGTCAATTGTGTGATTCCTTTTACTGTGACATTTTCTTTATGACAATGGTCTAGCACTGTGCCCACAGTATCTCCTGGCCATACCTTTACTCTGTTTTCCTATATACAAGGAAATAATCCAAGCAAAAAGAGTCTACATATGCACAAATGCATGACTTGGTATTAGAAAATAATAGGCAAGGATTTGAAGTGTCACCAGTGTAATGGGGACAAAGCATAACCCTTTAGTGTGTCTGTTGAAAATCCATCGCAAGAGAGAGCTTTGTAGTCCTATGGAGCCCTGGCTATAACACCAAGATAAATTAGCTGGCATAGAAACAGCAAAGAACAGAGGATTTTGCAGGCTTCACCAAAGATTTGTAGCAGGTTGAGATATAGTAAATGCATCCCAGTGGTCAACCTGGGGCTGAGAATTGGCTTTCTATGTATATGACTTAAAGGAGGATCATCCAGTGATTATTTGAAACAATAAATCTGTTGCTTTGACAGAATATGTGATGAATTGTTCATCTCTGCATATACAATTTCCAGAAGTTAAGAGACAAATTCACAGAGAAATACCACATTTGCCATGCACCCCACGAAGCAGAGTTTATGAAGTCAGTACGCCCATCATTATTATGTGTGTCAATAAGCATCTTTAGCAGGAAATTCAGAGAAGGGCCCTGACCTTGAACCCTGAGGGAATTTCTTTCCTTTGGTAGCCTCCCCCTCCAGCCTCCAGTGCGCTTGTCATGAACCTGCATTCACTTCACGCCAAAGCAACAAAATCTCGCCCAGTCCTTCCCTAGACATGTCGCTTATCACTTCCAACTTTATCTAAACTGTAGAATGGACTTTCTCCTTACAAGATGAGGCCCTATTCTCTACAGTCTGTTAGGGTGAACCACAGGGGAAAACTGTTTCCCGTCACAGAACCAGATGTGAATGCATTTTTTTCCCCAGCAATTGACGGGAATATATTCCCACTTCCATTTTGTTTTATCTTCTTCAAATTTCCTACAGTGAGACAAAATTTTGTGAGTAAAATAAATACCTAGGACTTGGAGATTGAATTTACTTGAAATCCACATCTTTAAGCTGTAATACAGATTTTCATTGAAACCAAACGAAGTACTGAATTCCATTCCATTCTCTCTGTCTGAGGGTTTCCTCCTCTGTTTACTTAAATGCGGCAAAGTCATCCATTTCCTTTCCTGTACTTTGTACTAAGTACAACACAGATGTATACCCAGAGAGCTTCTTAAGTGGGGGGCCACATCTCAAAGGGGGAAAATTTAAGAGTGAGCTTGCACAAACAACAGTAACAGCAAAGCATGTTGGGATAGCGCCTCTCCTGCTAACAGTGCTGACTTACTACGCGTTACTTCTCACCTAACGACTGTGAACATTGTCTGCTGGCTTGGTGATTCTGGAACGATGCTGAAGCATAGTCCCTTATACTAAAAATAAAAACCTGTGACTGCCTTTCTGAGCCAATGTCAAAGGAGAGAGATTCAGTTTGGAGGGGAAGGATTATTACCCATTGCTTTCAACAATATCCATCTTCATAAAGACCTGGAAAATCCCCAAACCACCTCAACTATTTAAGTAGACAGCATACTAATAAAAAAAAAAAAAAAACAAATGAAAACATCAGACAGGAGACCTAGCTATCTACTGGGGCACTGGGCCATGCCCCGAGAATTTGGGAGTGGAAGAGTCTGGGAAGGGGCAAAAGACACAGCAGCAAGCCCATGGGTGTGAGCGTCAGAGAGGTTCAACTTGGCTTAGGTTGTAGGTGCTTTGCACTTTCTTTTTCTTTTCAGTACTAAGTTTGTATCCTTCACCTATATTATTACATAGATTCTGTTTTGAGACAAACTAGCTTTAGACTTGCTTTTCCATGCTTCAGCCTCCTGAGTAGCTGAGATAACAAACCTACTCCTACCAACCTCTGAGATGCACCTACTAAAGGTCCTCCTTTGACACTAAAAACAAAACAATGAAGCTGACCTTTCAGAATTCACCCGAGGACATTTCTCTCAATAAAACTTGAATTGTGATAGGGTAGGGTGAGGCAGTGAGGGCACAGTGTTCATTTGACTTCCACAGTAATGTGGGCCAGGTTATCACTAAAGGTCCCTTGGTTCTTGATGTACTTCTCACGTACTTCTTGTTGTCATGAAAGTTCTACACATCTTCAAGCTGATGGAAGAACATGAGGATCAGCCCTGCCCTCTCTCTCCCATGCCTCGGATGCTTGTTTTCAGATGTGGTACTCAGAATAATTCTTGTCATCGTGTTAGTATTATTGGCATAGAAACAAAGCCACTGTCCTGTTCAGTTCAGCAGTGATACAGACTTGGCTATAGTCCTAAGACAAATATCCTAAGAAGGTACATGAAGGTATATGCTGAACCCCTTTGGAGACTCAGAAGCATTAAGCAAGCCCAAACAGAACTTGCACCATGGCATTCTGGATCCTTAAGCCCTCGGCTGTTGCTTTCCCAAATTTCAGTCTATAAGACTCACACTGATTCCTACCTCCTTCAGTCCCTTCTGCACTTTAAGAAATGCCCAGAGATCTCCAGAGACTTACGTTAGCTTCACTTACACAAAAAGGCTGACCCAACTGGCTAGACTTCTATTCCTAGAATTCTGTTCCTACACAATGCTGAAGCAGAGAATCTTCCAGCACTCCCTGACTTGTGTTTTAATTGTATCCTGTGTAGGCATTACCCTCCCCAGTGAGTGTGGCCTGTCTGATGGGAGGCTAGACCTTACCTAATGCTGGTTCTTCCCCTCTTCTTCCTTTCCCACTCCTCCCAGTGCTTTAGTCTATATAGACTTTGAATGAATTGCTCAAAATTGTTTTATGCAGTAGAGCTATCTTCTTTTGTAGATAAAAATGCCCTCGGGCAAACTGGTTCTCTAACTATATAAGCTTGTATTCTAACTTCCTGGGCAAATTAAAGAGAAAAGGCATTACTATAACAAACATTTCTCTCAAGGAGCAACTTAAAAACAAATCTGAGTGGATGTTACTCTTTCTAATAGGCTACAGAAGATGTCATCAGGACGCTTCCGATAATGCACTGCTTAGAATCACAGTCACTCATTTTCCACTGCAAGTCACTCAGTACTCAGATCTTTCATGCTGAAAACTCCATTTTAAATTAAAGAGTAAGAAATCATTGTGAAAGCTCTATTCTGACTCAAATCTTCGTGAAAATTGACTTGCAAGACACAGGAATGACATGTCATAAATGTCCTTCTGAGATTGTCCTCTCCGAGAGAACAATCTGGAACTTGTCCTGACATTGCCAGCCAACTCTTTGTCTCTTTATGTCAAGGTCAGCGACCTGCAGCACAGAAAGGCCCACACAGTGGGTGGCTAACTCTCATCACACCCAGGCTCTCTTGGGCTGGGGCGGGTGTGGGGGAGGGGTGTTTCATCTTCGGGCAAGCTAGTGTTCTGCCTTAGGAACAAGTTTGTTGTGCAACATTCTGAGAGGCAAGAAAGAACACCCACCCTGTGTTTTCTGGAAGTCTGGTAAGTGCTCCATAGTCCACCTTTCCAAGAGGAGATAGAGATGCATTTCAGATCTGCTGTCACAAGCTCCCTGGCAGCCAGGGACCAGAAAGATCGACTGATAGTAAACTTGATGAAGTCTAGGGCAGGGCTCACGTTGCTAACAACCTCTCCGAAGCAGAGCAATCTCGCTCTCACGGTCATTACTGTGCTTGCTCTCTGGTTCTGCCCATATTTAGAAACCTTTGGCATCAGAGTGCTGAGAAGCGCTCTGAGCCCATCTTCTCCCTGCAGACACACAGCTTTGGCCGCCACCTCCCCATACACACCTGCTGCACTGCCCTTTCTCTTAGGAAGCAGTCTTGGGGCTAATCTTTGAAAGGACAGCTTTACTTGATGAAGAGCATTTTTTTATCATTGCACTGCTGTTTATCCTATAATATGTTGCAGCAGATGTCTGAGTGTTTTGTTGGTATAATTATATACAGCAAATGTAATACCCAAAAGAAGTGTAAAATAGCATCTAAAATCCCTGGTGATAAATTGTCCCCCATAAAAATCCCTCCTGCATGCATTAAACGCTTCACTGACTAAATAATATGTATCGATCCTTAACTCGAGCACCCTGCGATATGAGCTAGCCTCGGGTAAGCATGCTCCATACAGCAAATGCTGTGCCAGCAGAGTTCTGTGTCATTTTATTTAACTCCCCCAAGAGTCTTAGGATTTACTCATGACTCTCAATTTTTGCCAATGAAAAGTAGAAGTTCAAAAACAGTATGCAAGTCATTAATCACAACATGAATACAGACTCATGTCTTCTGAATTCAATTCTAGAACTCCCTTCTCTCCCCATCCCACTCCCGCCACTATCAAGATGCTTTTGAGTCATTTAATTTCCCGAGCTTGTTTTAAAACTACCTGCACCATCTGGGGTTACTAGGAGACCCAAACATGAGCTGACCAAGGATATGACAATGATGGGCATGCCGAACAGCATGGGCAAAAGTTCAGGAGTCCCCACCCTTCACAAAGAACTACAGGCAGCTGAGGAAAGCTGAGAGCAGGAGAGGTGGTCTTCCCCAGGAAAGAGCACACCAACTGGTTGTCCAGTGCCCAATGGTCAGCCTGAAAACATATATACAAGAAAGATTATACAGGCCAGCCTGGTCTACAAGAGCTGGTTCCAGGACAGGCTCCAAAGCTACAGAGAAACTCTATCTCGAAAAACCAAAAAAAAAAAGAGTATTGTGGAGAGTAACTGAAATAGATGCCCAACATTGACCTCTGACCTCCATATACACATGCATAATGGCACACATAGGAACATGCGTGCACACACAATACATCAGTAAGTCTCCCCATGCTCTCTTTGCTTAGAGCTATAGTTTATCACAGCACATTCATGTTGTAAGCTTAAAATATAAGTATTGACTGTGCATCATGTGTGTATTTGGTCCCCTCAGAGATCAGAAGAGGGAACAGATCCCCTGGAATTGGAGTTGCATATAATTGTGAGCCAACGTGAGGGTGCTGAGAATCGAACAAATGCTCTTCGTGGCTGAGCTGTCACTCCAGCCTGACCTTTAAAAATCCTTAAGAAGTAAATTAATAAAGTAATTTCACTGCCAACGCAGCAGGAGATGTGCTCGTTTCCTGCCCGTTTCTAGGCTGTTTCCCATTACTGACAGAGGGGTCAGGAAGGAATGGATTCTCTTGCATCCTGCACAAATATCCATGTCAGAGGAGGAACGCAGGAGTTGCTAAGGCAGAAGCCTGAGAAAGGAAAGAACTATGGTTCCATGCAGTTCTCTGCAGAAATCCCCAATCCCAGTGCCTCAGAAGAACAGGGGTTACTTATTAAATCATTTGCCTTATTCCCAGGATTTAATCTTTTACTAATAAGAGCACTAGACAAAGTTCATCAAGATTTATTGCCGTGTCCAAATGTTTAGCTAACAGGTCATATGACGTTAGAGCATTCCCCAGTAGTCTGTTTCCACAGAAGAGATAATAAAAATGTATGACTCTACATGTTTTTAGCAAAAGGAAATCAAGTTGCATCTTCATATCTAAGCAAAACCACTGCTTTATAATTGAATAAAGTAATGTGGCGGTTAATTATTTTGTTATGGTAATTTATTGTTATTTAAGTATCGTCTTCTTAAAGTTATTTTATTGAAACAGATCAGTGTCTCTTACTTACAGACTCAATTTCTGGGAAGCCTGGTTTCACCTTATCCTGTGAGAGCCAGCCTCCAGATACCAGCATGCGTTATAGGAAAGAAAACACATGAGGTCTCTAAGTACCAGTGTGTGTCCAAAAGGAAACCAAAGGAGATAAACAGCCTCAAAGGACAGCAAACTCCAGGAGGCTTCCCTTACTTCTGGGATATGGTGCAGTGCAGAAAACTTCGTTTGCATCTGTGACTGGCAACCTTTGAAACCTACAATGACCCCTTAGAGCAGTGGTTCTCAACCTTCCTAATGCTGTGGCCTTTCAATACAGTTCTTCATGTTGTGGTGACCCCCAGACCATTAAATAATTTTTGTTGTTACTTCACAACTGTAATTTTGCAACTCTTATGAATCACAATGTAAATATGTGATATGCAGGATATCTGATATGCGATCCTGTGAAAAGGTCATTCGACGCTCAAAGGGATCGTGACCCACAGGCTGAGAACCATTGTGAGGGTTTGTTCACAACTCACATGTCTTATCTTCATACCCTCAGCTGTTCTGACTTAGGAAGTAGAAAACCGATAGTTTCAGTCTTTATTTCTGACATTCCTTGGGTCCTTCCCTGTTTTTGTTGCTGTTGTTGTTGTTTTGTTTGTTTGGTTGGTTTTTTATTAACTCACAACCCTTAACACCTTCTAAGATACTGGCTAAATAAATTGTAAAATATGTTTTGTTTTGTCTCTTTGTCAGAATACACCCATCAATTTTCCTCACCTGGATAGTACATATGGTGTTGGACAGAAGTCAAAGACAGAAAGTAGTCATGGAGACTGGCTCCTTTTGACTACCAAAGAGTGAGCCACTAACATGATGTTGCTTAACTGATAATAAACTGTTTGCCAGGCCTGTCTCGGGCTTTTGATGATCCTTGTGAGGATTGGCACTCACGTAAGTACCACTGAGTACCCTGCCAACGTCCCTGATCTACCTCCTTAACAAACCAGAGCACCTCTAGTGTCAGTAAGAGCAAGCAAGACAATGCGAACTTTGTCGAAAGCTTAGATGGGCTGTATGCATCCATCTAACCACGAAGGGAAGTAAAAGAATAAGGCCTGGACACTGAAAGAATTTTCTAGATCAGTCATGGGGGTAACTGAGTGAAACTCTTGCCTAGTGTCTGGGAGCAACATGTACCTATAAACTTCCCTGCTAACAGAAATGTAATAAGTCCTATAGAACATATAAGTTTGGGTCTATTAAAAGCCAGATAAGATTTGTGGCATATCTCTGCTTTCTAAACAGTTTGACTTGCAAATCTGATTAAAGGCAAACATTGTGAGAAATGTGGAAATATTGAGACATCAGTGAGATGGGAACTTTGCTAAGTCCTGAATGAGATTTGATGTTAAGCTCACTCTAAAAGGCTGATTAAAGGGAGCTCTGCACCAGCCCCACTGGAGGCATCTACGTCACAGCTCTAGCACCTATTTCTTAGGGAACATTGTGGCAGAGGAAGAGAACAGATCGCAGGAGCCAGAATCCCAAGAAGTCTGCTGTGGAACAGTTTCTCCTAGAAATCGCTCCTGAACAAAACCAGAGGAACAGTAACATCAATGGACATGTTAGTATGGACGAGAGGACATTTCACAGGCTCTCATCCCTAAGCAGAGAACTACAGGCAACTAATGGGAGAAAGAGAATGAACCCTCTGACTGGTCCAGTGCTGATTGGAGAGCCCTAAAACTCAGTGGGAGATATAGATGGACAGATGATAGATAGATAGATAGATAGATAGATAGATAGATAGATAGATAGATAGATAGATAGATAGATGATATGCTTGTGAGTGCATTCACGTACACACACACACACACACACACACACACACACACACCAGGGATGGGGGAAGAAACCTGCACATAACAATAATAATCAAATAAAAAGAGGCTACCAATTTGAGGGTGGGGAGACATGGGGGAAGTTGAAAAGAAGAAAGATACCAAGAGAAGTAATATGATTATATTTCAATTACAAACATTTTTTAAAGAAGTGCAATAAATTTTCTTTATTCTTTTTTCTCTTTTATTAAGCATAGATTCTTTCCTCATATAATATAATCTAAATACTTTCCCCTCCCCCTACTCCTCCCACTTCCTTGCCACCTCCTCTCCTATCCAGATCCACTCCCTTTCGACATGTCTCTCATTAGAGAAGAACGGGCTTCTAAGAGATAACAACATAAAATACAAGATAAAACAAAACCCATCATACTGAAGTTGGACACAGAAAGACAGGAGAAAAATAAAAGAGCCCCAAGAGAATACACCAGAATGAGAGACTCACCCATTCACACACTCAGAAGTCCCCTGAGAGATCTAAACTGAAAGCTAAGTATATTGGTAATTTGCTTGTAGTTTAATAAATAAAGACTGCCTGAAGATTTGAGAGTAAAACAGTCCCATTGGTCAGCC
This sequence comes from Neodon shergylaensis, assembly GCA_025134845.1. Lineage (NCBI taxonomy): Eukaryota > Metazoa > Chordata > Mammalia > Rodentia > Cricetidae > Neodon > Neodon shergylaensis. Next base: position 8,033,571 of record JABTXL010012493.1, read on the forward strand.
TTACAGACCAGTTTATGGTAGCACACACCTTTAATCCCAGTAACCACGATGATGGGCACCTTTAATACCAGTAGCCACACTAGTTTCCATAGAAATCAGGTAGTGCATGTCTTTAATCCCAGTGGTGCATGCCTTTAACCCCTCCCTAGAGAGCAATATAAAATAGGGTGAGACAGCTCTCAGACACAGTCTCCTTCTGATGTTCCGGGAGACAGGATCACCATTTCAGACTGAGGTCGAGGTAAGAGACAGTGTTTGGCTGCTTTGCTTTTCAGATCTTCAGGTTGAACCCCAATTTCTGGCCCTGCGCCTCTGTCTTCAGTCTCTGTGAGTTCATAGGAGTTTCACTCGTTACAAACACTTCTTTTGAAAGGGTAGCTCCCCCAAAGGGAAATGTGATTGAGCTAGTAAAATATTAAGCTACACCATTTAGCTCTCTGACATTTAAGAGATTCTGTCATACAGTCCCAGAAATCATACATTAGATACATTTGTTGTCTTTTTTGAATTTTATATTAATGTTTTTTTTTCCTTTTTGTATTACTTAAAGCAAATACCAATCCAAATTCCCACTTCCTCCCCTCCTCCCAGTCCCATCCCTCTCCCTCCACAGACCCTCCCTTCACCCCTCCAACCCTAAGGGAGTGCCATGCACCCCACCCTGTGGAAAGTCCAAGACCCTCCCTATTATGTCTAGGTTGAGCAAGGTTTACATCCAAAGAGAATAGGATCCCATGAAGCCGGTATATGCAAGGAGAGACATCCCAGTGTCACTATCAGTGGCCCCTTAGTCTGCCCCAGCTGTCAACCCCCTTCAGAGGGGCTTGGTTGATCCCATGCTCGTTCACTCTCAGTCCAGTTGGAGTTGGTAAGCTACCGCTAGCTCAGGCAAACTGTCTCAGTGGATGAACCCCTCATGGTCTTGACTCCTTGCTCATATTCTCACTCCTTCCGCTCTTCAACTGGATCTTGGAAGTTCAGTCCAGTGCTCTGGTGTGGGTCATTGCCTCTGTTCCCCATCTGTTATTGGACAAAGGTTCTATGGTGATACTTAAGATAATCATCAGTCTGACTACAGGGTAAGGTCTTCTATTGCTTAGGGTCTCAGCTGGGTTCATCCCTGTGGGATGCATTTTCCAGCACATATATGTGCATACCCCTACACACATGTGCATACTTTTAAACATAATGTGCATACTTCTAAACATAATATGCACACTCCAACACATACATGTGCATATCCCTACACATATGTGCATACTCCTACACACATGCACATACCCCTACATACATGTGCATACTTCTGCACACACATGTGCATACACCTACACATGCATGTGCATACCATCACACTCACATGAATGCACCCTATGCACAAGTACAATACATTAAGTCCCCTTGCCAAGGAAACAGTATTTACAAAACACACACTGTAAGCTCAATACCTTTCTAAGACCTTAAGTTTAGTAGGAAAGGTATAAAAATAAAATATTATTTATTTTGGGTTTTGAAGTGAGCAAACTTTAATATTATGCTGTATTTTCAACTTAAAAATTCTAATAAATATTCAGAATATGAGATTCTTTCTTCTATCTCTTGTATTCTATTGATTATGCTTGTTTCTGTAGGCTCTGCTCGTTGACCTAGATTTTCCATATCCAGCTGTTCCTCAATTTGTGTTTTCTTCCTTGTTTCCATTTCAGTTTTCAATTCTTGAACTGTTTCCATTACCTGTTTGATCATTTTTTCTTGGTTTCCCAGGGTCTCCTGTACGTATTTACTCATTTTTTCAAACTTTTTTTCATACTTCTCATCCATTTCTATAAGGGTGTTTTTTACATGTTGTTTAAGGGACTCTATTGCTTTCATAAAGTCAATTTTTTCCGCTTCTTCTGTGTTAGGGTGTTCAAGTCCTTCTGTTGTAGGATCATTGGGTTCTGGTGAACTCAGGACCGCGAGGGGTGCACCCACACACTGAGACAATGGGGATGTTCTATCGGGATCTCACCAAGACCAGCTGGCCTGGGTCTGAAAAAGCCTGGGTTAAAACTGGTCTCGCTGAACATAGTGGACAATGAGGACTACTGAGACCTCAAGAACAATGGCAATGGGTTTTGATCCTACTGCACGTATTGGCTTTGTGGGAGCCTAGGCAGTTTGGATGCTCACCTTACTAGACCTGGAGGGAGGTGGGTGGTCCCTGGACTTCCCACAGGACAGGGAACCCTGTTTGCTCTTTGTGCTGATGAGGGAGGGGAACTTGATTGGGGGAGGGGGAGGGAAAGGGGAGGCGGCGGTGGGGAAGAGACAGAAGTCTTTAATAAATAAATAAAAAAAAATATTCAGCAAAATGAATGAAAAGTAAAAAGAATAACATAAAACAAATGGGCAGATTTAATTCTGAATCCAATGTGGTAGAATGAAATCTTTTCATTTTCCCCCAATCTACCTCCCATGCATTCTGTCATAGGAAGATGCTGGCTGTTAAGGAAGGCATGATTCAAGGCCAGGAAGAGGAAAAGCAAATGCTTTCCGGGAATAGCAGATCTGAGCACATTAGATTTGAGCACAGAAAGAGAGGACACAGTGTAGGATGACATCTGCAAAACAAGACAAGAGAGAAAGCAGGACAGATTGGAGACAGAGGGAAAGCTACCAGGACAGAGCCCAACGTGAGCTATTAACACCTATGACGTGAAAAAATTTTAACATAATAATAGATGTATGGAGAATGAGAAGATGCTCACCAGTAGTGATAGTGACTAGCATTTATTGATCTGGGTCTTATAAGTGCATGGAGAATTATGAAACTGAAAAGTTATATGACGTATCAATGATTAAATTTAAAGGAAATGTTATTACAAGAGGAAACTCATTCTGTGTACATAGTGGTATTGACAGTTATTAATATAAACAGCATATTAATAAGATAAGTACAACTCATCTATGAGGCTAAAAGTGCTGATGCTACTGCCTCAATTAGGGAATGGTGTGCAGGCTTGCAGGTGGAATTTCATAGAATGTTCTTATCGGTCACACTGAAAGATAATGGATAATGTTGAAAATAGTTCATTCAAGTAAATGTGATATAGCAATATGTAACAATTTTATCTCTAAATAAATATGATACAACCTCCAAAGGCAAAAGTTGAGAATTAAAATATTTGTTGTACAGTGTAGGACCAGTGAAATAGAATGCTGCTTTTTTAAAAATTATAATTTATAAAATTACCAAACATACTCATTTTATTCAAAATATTTAAAATAGGTTCCATCTATTGCAAGATAAATAAAGGACAAACAAGCCAAATCCTTCAAAGGCATATTGTCACTAAAGCTTCTTCCGGGGCAAGCTCAGAATGGCAAGACTTTCCTCTCGTCCAGGTATGAGGTCTACAGATGGTTGACTAGCATGTGCAAAAATGGCACCTGCAGCTTCCTCCCCAAGAATATGTACAGCCTGCAACTGTTCACCCACAGACACCGCCTATCAAAACTAGCTAACAAGTACACTGAGGCTCCCGGTTGTGCTGTAGTTGGTGCGTCCCCACCAGAGAACACACAGTCCATCTGTCCACAGCTTTTCTGTATGTGTGTCTGTCCTTTCTTTGCTCCCTCACTACCTCAATCAGTTTCCAAAGACCAAGCCATGCTGGAAAGAGTAATGGACAAGTAATGTACCAAAATGGAACTAACAGGAATAACTAAGCACCCAAGAAACAATTCTTAGGTCTAAGCATCTTCTTCTGAGATTAAGAGTTAGAGATCAAAGTTTGGGGGGAGGTTTGTTGTTGCTTAATTGGTTTGTTTTGTTTTTATGGTGTTGATATTGGTTTTTATATTGGTTTTAAACATGTCATTATGAAGTGTGGGATGGTTTGCAAATGCACTCTTGGCTTGCTTTGAATTCCTGGTGATCCTCCTGCCTCAGGCTCCAGAGCACTGTGGTTAGAGATGTGTATCACCATTTGAAGACAGTATGCCCACAATAACAGTCATTCTGTGTGCTGGCTGTAGTCAAAAGCTGCTGCATGGACCTTTGGGAAAGGTACAGATGTTGTTGTTGTTGTTTTCCAGACGATTTTGGCCACACATAAAAACACTCATTGGAATGTTTTGTGAAGTAACATAATTTTCAAATCTAAAGAAATTGCCAATAATTGTTAATGCCCATAAATCCAGGCCTAAGGTTATATTTACATAATTGTCTACTGAGATTTTTCTGGAAAAACTAAGTACTTCAAACAACTTGCAAATATTTGATAGCAGATAATGAGCCCAGCTTCCCCCCACTTCTAATTTTCTTCTTGGCATGAATTAATGTATATTGTGTGTTTTGTAGATGTGCAGTTCCTACATATGAGTGCATACATGCACAACCCTGTAGAGCTCATGACAGGACACAGAATTTCTTCCTTAGTTGCTCCTCAGGCTTATAGCCTTGATGCAGGGACTCTCACAGACCTGGAAACTTGCTGTCGGGTTTAGATTGGCTGACCAGTAAACTTTTGGGATCTGCCTGTCTCCAACCCTCAAGGAGGGGGCTGTAGGCACGAGCAACCTTGGCTGGCATTTTAGGGGGGGGCATTGAAGATTTGAACTGAGGTCCTCTTGTTTGCAGAACAAGAGCTCTTACTTACTGAGCCATCTCCACAGCCCCCATCTTATTGTTTTCTAATCTTCATAGCTTTACCACACAATTTGAATCTAAGTTGAGTTTACCACCTAGTTTGCCAATCACCCATGTTTTCCTTTCTAATAAGCTGTGCCCTCCTTGAATGCGAAGTTTTTATCTTGTCCATGTTTTATACTGGTGTCTGCTTTCTATTAACCCTTCACTAAATATTAGTCCACTTAGAGTGAAGAGCTATCTGATACACTTATTGAATTAAATTAATTAGATTGAATCAGAATTTAATTTGATGTCATGGTAGGCAGACTCATAAAAGAGCTATCAAATGGGCAAAGCTTCAGATCATTAGGAAATATAATGTACACAAGATGAATTCAAGTCTCAGCTGCCTCTCTTATGAGTTCCAGAACTTCACCACGAACACAATCTCCATGTGCCTCAGTTTCCCTATCATAAAAAGCGGATTTATTACTAACAACTATGTTAGTAATAAATTATGCTAGTAATAAATCCATATAAAGTATTAGCATAATACCTGCCCCAAATAAAGCTCTGTAAGTACTCACCGTATATATTGCTGCCCTTTATGTTCTAGGGAAACCTGATTGTGGTCACTGTTAGGATCAACCTGGTGTGATTTAAGTCTTTGAAACAGTGGTGTGTATTCCTGTCAGTCACACGCTTTTCACAAAACCAGATGGACTTTACAATAGCTTCAGATTGTCACAGCATCCCCTCCAGTTGTAAACTGTAACTCGTTAGACTAAATCAGGACTGAACATTGTGTGGCTATTGAATGTCAGACTCTGTCTTGCCCTGACCTGCCTTGATGATTTGGTATGACAGAAAGCAATATGCTATTCTTCACATGATCTCACTGGATCTTCCTGCCAACCACATTTGTCTCTCAAAGGAGAAATGATTCATGAGATCCAAGTGTCAAGCGTAAGAAGCAGTATATTAGCTCTTCAGTCATTTACCAGGCAAAACCTTCTCCGTTGCCAAGAGTGGCCTCCTACAGGTCCAGTGAGCTCTCGTCTCACTTCTTCTTATCAGGATTTCTCTCTTGAGATGGGCTGCCTAGGCATAAAACATGCATGTGTGCGTTCTTGACCCTTACTTGGTAAGGTAAATTTGCACTCCAGGAATATTATTAAATACTCCCAACTGGGATGCATGCTCCCTTTTTTCTAGAGACTCCGTGATCTTGTGGCTGTGTTAATTCGTAGAATATGGTGAAGGACATTGATCTTTTTACGGCTGTCATGAAAGGCTTGCCTTTCCCTTTCTCTTCCCAATTATTGTAGCACTCTCTAAATTGTTATGAACGGAAATATTAGAAGAAAGCCTTAGCCATGTGACATCAAGTAGACTCTCAGGTCAACAGTTGCAGCTGAAGCCAAACTCGAGTCAACAAAGTCTAGGGGTCATCTATGTGAGTGGAGGATTTCCATGAGATTCTGCACCTCGGCCACTAAAGGCATCACTATTTGCTGGTCTAGTCTTCCAGCTGAGCACCAGCAATGTAAAGCTGAGAAAGGGGGCCCTACTACCATCTGCTGATAGCCTTGGCCCCAGAATCTGAAAGTATAATGAAATGCTTGTTGTTTAATGTTAATAAATTAAGGATGACATGATATGCACCCAGTGGGAGCATGAACCAGAAAGGAAGTCAGTGAATTTTAAAACCATACAGAAAAATCCCTGAAAAATATGTATGAGGATACACACGAAACAAGATAAAAGGTACACCTGCATGTGTCTGCACACACACATACACGATCATCTTTTTTTTCCTTTTTAAAAACTTAAATGTATAAGGAATGGCCCCCTAACTTACTTTACTCAGAAAGGGCTTGAAAGCCTCTTAATACCCTTGTCTATCACTGATTTTTCCTACCTAGACCTCATCCAGCACAATCTAATATTTCATCCCACCCCATGAAGGCTCTCATAAGCTATACCAGAAGGTTGGTGTCATTGGTACCGGAAATTTTTTTTATCCTTCAATACTGGTAATGACTACTTCACTTATACCCAATGGTCAAGAACTACAATACACAACCCTGAGATGGCCCCAGACATTCTCGGATATAGTGTGCAACTCAAGAGCTCAATACCATACAAAAGAATTGCAAAAAAGAAACCCAAGATGGTCCCAGACACTCTTGGATATAGTGTACAGCTCAAAAGCTCAATACCATATAAAGGGGGTCAAGTCAAACTTAAAAGTTGGTCTATGAAACAGATGCCTGGGTTGAATTTTTTTAACTTGTAATACTTTAACCAAAAAGATAAATTTTACCAGTCAATCAAGAAATACCCAAAACAGATTTCTCACGAAAACTTGGCAAAGTGAGGATGCAACAAAATGACTAAGATATGGGCCTTTGTTTTAAGAGAATGTCATTTTGTTATAGCCTCTTAAAGAAACCTCAGAACCCCATGAAGTAGACAACATTCCATCCAGAGAAGAGAGCAGGACCATCTTTGAACACAGTGACATCTTTGAATTCTGTGACATGGTGGGAAACCACACACATATTAATGGCGTTGTCCAGCCACTCGGGCTTTCCAGGAAGCAGTCTAGGCTTCTGTTTATAAGCATTCATGATATCACCGGGAAAGGTGTCAGAGAGCCTTGATTTCCAAGAAGGGGAGTGGTGGTTCTGTACCCAGGGCTCAAGAGCAGAACAGCAGAGCAGTGCGACCGTGTAGAACATCACACACATAGTTCACAGGAGAAGGGAAATCAGAAGCTTCCGAGGCTAAGCAAGAATTTCCAGGTATTGAACATCTGTGTTGAGTCCTATGGATTCCTTCCCAAAGCCTTGGGTGACTGATGTTTTTTACTTTAGAGTTGAACCATCTGGAATTTTATGAAGATGTCCCCAGTAGTCCTTACAACCAAAGCATTCATCGGAACTGAAGATGGAATTCAGCCGCCTTTTTGGTACCAGCAAATGTTGTCACTTTCTTCCTAATTCTCTACTTCTGTGGCTTTTGTCTGTTCTCTCAAGCTATGCTCAGCACCCCCAAAATATAGACTCTGGCAATTTCCGTGATTAACTGTATGTGAGATACAGCTGTGTACAGGAATAAACGTTTTCAAATCTAAGAATCTAAGAGGGGCAAAAAATCTCTCCTACTGGATAAGAAAGAAAAAGATCATGATTTTGGAAGAATCTTTTTTTCCTTTATTTTTGGGGGAGGGAACAATAAAATCAAATGTTTTTTCAATGCCTATTATATGATAAATACTACTCATGATACTTGGGATGCATCAGACACTAAAACAAGGAGCCCTGCCCTAGTGGAATACACTGTCTATGGTGTGTTCCCACTTCACCTAGGTGCTGCTTGTTACCTTGGACAAGTTACTGCACTTCTCTGCCCAATGGGGGAACAAACAGGTTGGCTCAGTGAATTCTGAGCCTGGTATATTGCAGGTGATGAACAACACAACAGCCCAGACTCTCTACCCAAGCTGCAGAGAGGGCTCAAGCCTGGTTTTTAATAATCAAGTACAGTGGAGAGAAGGGGGAAGAGGCTGAGCCACACAGGCTAGTTGGCTCTGTGACCTTCTGCTGCTGTTGTTTGGTGGTAGCCTCACTGGTCAGGTCTTTACCTTCTTCTGTAGCTGTTAATATGGTCTTGCTTTCTCTTTGGCTTCTATGGCTGTCCCAACAAGTGTTTTGGAAGGGGCCTCATCATGTAGTTTAACCAAGATGTTTTCTTCATTGTCTTGGTCACATTGCTTCTGAAGCAGGCAAGACCAAATTCCTGAGCACCTCTGGAGACGCTAAAGCTAGAGTAGACCCAGGCTTGCTGACAGATTTTAATTCAGCAGCTGTTGTCAGAGTTCCCATGGTAAATACATTGTTTGTTTGTCTTCAATCATCAGAGGGGTGTGGCTACTGTTTCAGGTGAAGGTGGTCATGGTCCGAGTCTGTGGGTCTTCAATAGAGTCTTCCAGGATGTGGTCCAAGTGAGCAATGTTTACAGAAAGCAATCTCTGTGCCCAACTTGGCATCCCTGTTGGTTTTAGTGGTCTTGGACAGGAGTCTCTAGGGCCAACGTTTCTGGTCAGGGGTCACCTCTGGGAGCATTGTGTCTTCACTTAAGACATGTTTGCTATAGGGATCCAGTATCATTGCCAGAAGGCTTCAAACATTTGGTTCTAGGACCTTCAGAGTGCTCTGTAACCCAGCAAATGCTTCATCATAATGCAGGCCAGGTGAGTTCAGCATCCACACAGCATCTGGGTGCAGAGCCTGAAGGGCTCGTGGCTCACCAGGCTCACAGTTTAGCCGCCCATGTGCCCTGCCCAGGTCGCTACTGCTACCATGAGGGGCTATGAGTCTTTTCTCCCAAAAATTATTGAACACTATTTTTTGGAACTAAAGTAGGAGATATGGAAGAATAAGAAAAACCATAGACTAAAACTGTAAGACAACCACTCTTGGGAATATACCCAAAAGAGGCCCTATCATACAACAAAAGTATATGCTCAACTATGTTCATAGCAGCATTGTTTGTAATAGCCAGAACCTGGAAACAGCCTAGATGCCCTTCAATGGAAGAATGGATGAAGAAAGTATGGAATATATACATATTAGAGTACTACTCAGCAGTAAAAAACAAGGACTTCTTGAATTTTGCATACAAATGGATGGAAATAGAAAACACTATCCTGAGTGAGGTAAGCCAGACCCAAAAAGAGGAACATGGGATGTACTCACTCATATTTGGTTTCTAGCCATAAATAAAGGACATTGAGCTTATAATTAGTGATCCTAGAGAAGCTAAATAAGAAGGTGAAACCAAAGAAAAACATATAGGCATCCTCCTGAATATTAACCTTCATCAGGCGATGAAAGGAGACAGAGACAGAGACCCACATTGGAGCACCAGACAGAAATCTCAAGGTCCAAATCAGGAGCAGAAGGAGAGAGAGCACGAGCAAGGAACTCAGGACCGCGAGGGGTACACCCACACACTGAGAAAATGGGGATGTTCTATCGGGAACTCACCAAGGCCAGCTGGCCTGGGTCTGAAAAAGCCTGGGATAAAACCGGACTCGCTGAACATAGCGGACAATGAGGACTACTGAGAACTCAAGAACAATGGCAATGGGTTTTTGATCCTACTGCACATACTGGCTTTGTGGGAGCCTAGGCAGTTTGGATGCTCACCTTACTAGACCTGGATGAAGGTGGGTGGTCCTTGGACTTCCCACAGGGCAGGGAACCTGACTGATCTTTGGGCTTACGAGGGAGGGGGACTTGTTTGGGGGAGGGGGAGGGAAATGGGAGGCAGTGGCGGGGAAGAGACAGAAATCTTCAATAAATAAATAAATTTAAAAAATAAAAATAAAAAATAAAACTGTCAGACAGAAATTATGCCATTGTAGTTCATATTATCAAAACTGTATGATCCCTACAATTTCCTTGACATTTGCTAATGGTGTTATTGCCTGTCTGACCCAATGCACCTTCACAGTACAAATGATGGGACAAGATATTTAAGACTTAGCTACATGCCGTACTTCACATTTATAACATTCCAGCTAAAATACCAAATGCCATCAATTAAAAAGGTTTCTGTGTCAGTTATTTGGGAACTGTTGGGTGAGAACGCAAAGTCCACCCACAAAGATCTTCAGAAATAAGTAGGCTCAATGATATCTTTACTAGTGAGAACCAGGATAAAACAGAGGGCAGATCATGAGTAGAGTCTGTACGGTAGGCTGACAGCTGGTCATTTAAAGCATCCTTCCACATGACCTCACTGAATCCTAAAATAAATAATCACCAGTTCACAGTAGTCCCCAAGGAAAACTTTAATTCTGAAATACCTCTGCATATCACAGCTTCACAATAAACAATGCCTAAGTGAAGATGAGAAAGATGAAGACAGCATCACTTGGAAACACATTTAAGAAAAAAATAGGCTTTTGCTTCCTTAAGAACTGGAAAGTGAAATTAGACATCTGAAAAGTAGACATCTGTCCAGAACGGGAGGAGGGGGAATCAGCATAAATTACAAACACACAAAGGCAAAAATAAAATAAAAATTCTAACATTACAGAAATATAGAAAGTAAAAAAATTTAGGGCAGGTGAGATACCTCAGTAGTTAAAGACTCTTGCTAATAAGCCTGGTGACCTGAGATTAATCCCTGGATTCCACATGAAGCATGAAAAGACTCCATGAGAACACATCTGGAGGTTAAAGGGTAGCTTGCAAGAGAGCACACACACACAAAACTCAAGACAATCATATCAAGTCTCTGGTGATTGTTGTTTTCTCTATACTTGGAATTGCATATTCCTTTATTATCTCTTCAAATGATAATGGTTTTTATACTATAGAACACACCAAAAATGTATTTTTATATCAACTTGATACAAGGTATAGTCATCTAGACAGAAAGTCTCTTAGGAAAATGACTCCATAAGATTGGCCAATAGGCAAACCCATAGGGCATTTTCTTGATTGATGATTGATGTGGGAAGGTCCAACCCATTGTGGATGGTACCACAGTGGTTCTGGATGCTGTAATAAAGCAAGTTGAACAAGCCCTGAAGAGCAAGCCCCTAAGTAGCATCCCTTCATGGCTTCTACTTTGTTCAAGCTTCTGTCTCCACATTCCTGCCTTGAGTTTCTGACCTCACTTCCCTTTGCAATGGAACATGACACAAGAGTTGTGAGCTGAAATAACCCTTCCTCCCGAAGTTGCTTTTGGCCATGGTGTTTTATCACAGCAATAGAAACCCTGACTAAGACAATGAATGACTCAGTCTGATTTATCTGTTTCTTTCCGTAACTAAAAAATGTTAAACATACACCCTCAAACAGAGATATTATTTCTGTTTGTAAAATTTATAAATATTTATCACCTACAACATAGAGCCCTGATAAGAAAATCTGGACAGCTCCTATCAGCTGTAGAGTGAGATACTTTGTACATAAGTTCCACTTCTGAATGTTCCCAATATGAAATGCAGAGACTCACTAGGAAGAAATAGGATCCAAATTCTCTCCTTGCAGTCACACACATCCAATGGTTAAGATATTTTTTCCACAAACAAGCAGAAAGAAACCAGATTGTGTATCACACCATAATACAATCAATTAAGAATGGATCAAAGATTTAGATATAAGACCTAAAACTCTTCTAATCTACATGGGAAGTAGAAAAAGGCAAGATATCCTGAACAAATTGGGAGTGTGGGGAATCATGAGAGAGGGCAGAAGGGGAAAGGGGAGAAAGGGAGAGGAGTGGAGAAAAATACACAACTCAATAAAAACAATAAAAAAAGAAAAAATAAATAAAATAAATGTAAGACCTAAAACTCAGAAACTGTTAGAAGAAAACAAAAGAAACACTTCAGAAGACTGGATCAGAGCAAAGAGACTTTTCATAACTTCCCAAAAAGCACTAGCAACAAAAGTAAAAATAGCAAAGAGGGTTATTAGCAAACTAAAAACTTTCATCCCAGCAAAGAAAATATCAATAGCATGAAAAGGTAACCTATAAAATAAGAATAACATTGTAATTATTCACATGAAGAGGACTAATATCCAGAATCATGATAGAGCCACAATTCTAACAGCTAAAATGGAAAAAAAATTTAAAAAAAGGTATCATTATTTTAAAATGGGCTCATGATATTAACAATCATTTCTCAAAAGAAGTTATACAAATGACCATGGTAACATGGAAAATTGTTCAACATCAATATCCATGGAGAAAATAGTACTTAAAGCCACACTGAGACACCATCTTTGGCTACTACCAAGACAGCAACAAAATCCTCCACATTCTGGTGAGGATGTGAAGATGTGAGAAAGGGGAGCCCTCGTGCACTGCTAGTAGAAAAATAACACACACAGCCACTGTGGACACCCCATGGGGCTCCCTCAAGCCAAAGAACCATAAACAGAACTACCCATGACCCAGCGGTTTGACCATGAGTCCAGAAGAAATCACATGTTGAAGAGAGTTCTACACTCTATGCCACTGAAGCAGTATGGCTGACTGCGTGGCATCAGAGTGGGCATCCATCAACAGACCAGTGGCTAAGGAGGATGTGGAACACTTGCTCTACAGTAAAATAAGATGCATTCGTGAAAAAGAATGAAGTTTTTCATCTTGCAGCAACACAGACGAGCTTACAGGCTGGCGTGTTGATAAAATAAGTCAGGGACAGAAAACCAGGTCTCATCTATGTAGGGAAACCATCCAGATTGACACAAATACAGACCACTACTACTAAAGGGTAGAAAGGATGAAGAGAAAGCGGTCAATGGACACAAAGATATGGACACAAAGACTAGGAGGAATAACATCCAATGCCTCATAACACGAGAGGACAATTAGAGCTGAGGCAATTCACTGTCTATCTCAACACAGCCAGCAGAGAGGATTTTGGATGTTTCTCACACAAAGAAATGATAAGCATTTGAAGTTTTAGACATGCTAATTATCTGATTTTATCATTGTGAGTTGTATATGTGTCTGTGTTATACTATACCCCCAAAATATCTACAATTATGGACCAGTTGAGGTTTAATGTATTCTTTTTAGTGACTAAGATTTCAAAATTTTCCATTACTTCTTTGACTTAAACTTGAACAGTCCATACCATATCAAAATCCCAATTATCTAAGGACCTTGTCAAGCAGCACTTCTGTGCTAATGAACTGGAGGCTGGGCTTTAAGGGGGCAAAAGGAGGCCCTGGGAGCTTCTGAATAATTTAAGATTCAAAGGCACTTCATCTAGATCAATTACAACACAGCCTTGGCTAGCTTCATTTGCATATCCCTATTAGTTCTCCACCTCACCAAAGGCTGCATTCAATTACAGCACACGGCCTCAGCTATCAGTCACAAGTGATGCTGACGGCAAACAAGCAGCACTCTGCTTGCCTGTGGTAGAGAGTGCACAGCAATCCACCAAGGGGAGAGGCAGTCTCCTGGCCTGAGCAGCTTGAATGGATATGATGGCAGGGGCAGGAGGCACAGGACTCCAGTGAGCAGCAGTGCAAGCAGAGCTTTCTGAGTTCTGGAGGATTTGCAAATGCAAACGCTGCTCACTTTTGTAATTCTTGCATAATTGCAGGAAGCAGAGATGTTGACAGTCTAGACGTGGAAAAGCTACTTGTAGTAGGATTAATAAAAACCCAGAGACAGAAACTGGCATTCAACCTGAAGGTCAGAAAAGCAAAACAGCCAGCCACTGACTCTTACCTCTACCTCAGTCCGAAATGGCGATCCTGCCTCCAGGAATCTCACAATGAGGCTGAAACTGAGAGCTGCCTATCCACATCGTATATTCCTCCCTAGGGCTGGGATTAAAGGCATGAACCATTGGGATTAAAGATGTGAACCACTACCGCCAGGTTTCTATGGCAAATTAGCATGGCTACTAGGATTAAAGGTGTGTGTCACCACTGCCTGGTCTATAAGGCTGATCAGTGGGGCTATTTTACTCTCTGGTCTTCAGGCAAGCTTTATTTATTAAAATACAAATGAAATACCACTACAACTACCTATTCCAAAATGGAGAAAAGTGACTTTTTTAAAATATACAATCAAAGATCTCGGTAACAACTTCTAACAAGATGTTAAAGGAGATTATTTATTTTGTCAACTAAGAATTCCACAGTTGCAGACTCAGTATAATCATGTTTGGTTTCTGGATACTAGCTACAGTGCTACCTGACAAAGAAAACAGTTCTTTCCGGGCCTGCAGAGATGTCTCAGTAGGTAAATTGCTTCCCATGCAAGCATGAGGATCAGAGTTCAACCCCTATTGCCCTTGTAAAGAGCAGGTTCTGTTTGGGGAGGCAGAGACAAAACAATTTCAGGAGCTTTCTGGCCAGCCACTCCAGATAATCAGTAAGCTCTTAGATTATTCATTGTCTATGCAATGATCTTTCGAGGTCCTGCCTCTAAAGATATGAGGGAGAGTCATCGAGGAAAAACTCCAACGTCAAACCCTGGCTCATGAACATACAAAGACAGCCTACTCATTCCTAAACTCGTTGCTATCTAATGTGGAAGCTTTCTTTACTGTCAGGTTTGTAACTTGCGAAGATTTTCAGGTCTTCTCTCAGGGTTCCTCCTATTCTGCTGTCATTATGTAAAGGGCATGGAGATGAAACCAGTTCATAGGCAGCTTTAGAGAGCAGCGTCTGCTTCCAGCCTGTGAACAGCCACTCCCATAGCGGAAGCCTATCAGCTGTGATTAGTTAGCACGTTACCTTGGATTGGACAGGGAGTGCTCATATCACCATGGTCTCTATGTAGAAGAAGCATGTAAAAGGAGAAGTGGAGAGTGCAGACTCCTCAGCAGGCTAGCTACTGGCTACTCAAGCTACTGCAGAATTCAGTGTTCTGACTTCTGGGAATACTCAGGAGCATGGGGCACCATGCCTCTTGTCCTGTGGTTGATTCTAAGCTCTGTGTGAGAAAGGTGAGCAGCTTTTGAGTTTGATATGCCTATACCTCATGCAAGCCACCATTTCCCTCGTCTACAGAGAATCTTTTGCATGGATGTTGGGCACTGCCTCTCTCCCTGGACACTGCCTCTCCTCCAAAGGCAAATTCAGTGATCCCAACGGGCAATACAGAATGGAAGTACTGTCACTGGAGTCCAGGAGATGTCTACAGCAACCTCAGCGTCAAGGGGCACAAGGATCCAGAGAGACAGCACCAACTGCTAACTCAATTATTTCAGCATTACAGCTTGTGCTTGCCAATAGTCATCAAAACAAATTATGTTGCTCCTAGGAATTATGATTAGTCCTCCATGCACAGAGGTAAAAACACAAACCTGGGTGTTAGAGAGGAAGAAAAATACCCAAGCTGGAGAAGTCACAGACTCCAGCCGCACTGTTTCTTTCCCTTCCCCTCCCTCTCTGCTCTGTCCCTTCCTCCTGCCCTTCCTCTTCTCTTTACCTCCCCACCCCCACTACCTCTAACCAACTCCCATAATCTCCCCCCATTCTTCCTTCATTTGACTGAGTAGAATGAGAATTCAAGATTAAAATGATGCTCAGTTTTAAAATAATAACATCCTATTTGGCTCTACTAAGCTTATGGCCTATAAAACTCATTACCTAATAAGTACATTAGAGTCCTCGGGAGGCAGAGGCAGGCGGATCTCTGTGAGTTCGAGGCCTGGTCTACAGAGCTAGTTCCAGGATAGGCTCCAAAACCACAGAGAAACCCTGTCTCGAAAAACCAAAAAAAAAAAAAAAGTACATTAGAGTCTCATAGCTATTTAGTAAGAAAGTGTTTGCTATCAGAAGCCCACATGGGTTTACAAACAATACGTTCTATTAACTAACCAGTACTTTTTTTTATTTTATTTATTTATTTATTTATTAAAGATTTCTGTCTCTTCCCCACCGCCGCCTCCCCTTTCCCTCCCCCTCCCCCAATCAAGTTCCCCTCCCTCGTCAGCCCAAAGAGCAATCAGGGTTCCCTGTCCTGTGGGAAGTCCAAGGACCACCCACCTCCATCCAGGTCTAGTAAGGTGAGCATCCAAACTGCCTATGCTCCCACAAAGCCAATACGTGCAGTAGGATCAAAAACCCATTGCCATTGTTCTTGAGGTCTCAGTAGTCCTCATTGTCCGCTATGTTCAGCGAGACCAGTTTTAACCCAGGCTTATTCAGACCCAGGCCAGCTAGCCTTGGTGAGTTCCCGATAGAACATCCCCATTGTCTCAGTGTGTGGGTGCACCCCTCGCGGTCCTGAGTTCCTTGCTCGTGTTCTCTCTCCTTCTGCTTCTGCTTTGGACCTTGAGATTTCAGTCCGGTGCTCCAATGTGGGTCTCTGTCTCTGTCTCCTTTCATCACCTGCTGAAGGTTAATATTCAGGAGGATGCCTATATGTTTTTCTTTGGGTTCTCCTTCTTATTTAACCAGTACTTCTTTAAGAGGAAAAATATCTGGGAAATTTTGAGAAAAAAAATATGAAAACTATAGACAAACATCCATATTAAAGAAAGCAATGTGTTTTTCATAACATTTCAGAGTCAGAATGATACAGGAGAAGAACGACTTCAAATTCCCATCATTTGAGTGCAGAAATGAAGTTGAGGGGTTGCACGACATCCTCAAGGACAAACTATTAAGCAGTCTCAGCAAGTGAACTTGAAATCTGGCCTCTTTTCTCTCAAGCAGCCCTCCAATTGTGAAGCTGTGGTAGAAGCCTAGGGCCGAGAGTCATGATAATGGCCCTAGCTTTGGGCAGCACTAAAGCTAAATTGGGGACATTGGATGAGCCCCAGCTAACTCTACCCTCTAAGCCTAGGGGAATTTTGGCCACCTTTCCTCATCTGGGGATTCAAGAGCAGACTCTCGGCCAACTCATAGCACCATTATGTCATCCTTGTAGGTTCATGCCAAGGGCATCATGTTAATGTCATGAATTTGTCAGTGGTAGGAGTGTTCCCAGGAGGAAACCAGCGGACACTTCAACTCAGGGCTTTACCTGTCCCCAGACACACTCCATACACGTAACCTCATGTTACCGCTCAGGGTCACTCTTGCTTTCTGCTGCCACAATCTTCTCTAGTCCTGAATGATATTCTCCTTCACAGGTCTTGAGAGTAAAAAGGAGTCTTCTTACATTGTCTTATGACACATGGTACCTAGGACTATGTCCATATCATTTTAAGGAAACCGAGGCCACTGTGATGGCCAGACTTAGCAGGAAGTAAAAAAGACTCCTAGAAGTTTCCACTGTCCTTTCCACCTTGGCTTAACTTTCTTTTCTAGCTCCCCTGAGTTCATGAAAATGTATATACCCTTTTATACTTCTTGACACACATAATGGCATGTACTAAGACTTCTATGACTGCAGAACTAATAAATGCACATACAATTGGTATTTTGTCCTGAGCCCTACTGAGCTAGGGCTGCAATCTAGGCTTGAGTATCCCTAATCTAAAAATCAAAATTACTCAAGATCTGATATGTTTGGAGAAATAATGTGTTACAAGTAGGAAATTCCATATGATGAAACTTAGTTTCACAAACAAATTTATTAAAATACAATGTAAGATGCCCATCAATGGAAGAATGGATGAAGAAAGTATGGAATATATACATATTAGAGTACTACTCAGCAGTAAAAAACAAGGACTTCTCGAATTTTGCAGGCAAATGGATGGAAATAGAAAACACTATCCTGAGTGAGGTAAGCCAGACCCAAAAAGAGGAACATGGGATGTACTCACTCATATTGGGTTTCTAGCCATAAATAAAGACATTGAGCCTATATTTAGTGATCCTAGAGAAGCTAAATAAGAAGGTAAAACCAAAGAAAAACATATAGGCATCCTCCTGAATATTAACCTTCATCAGGCGATGAAATGAGACAGAGACAGAGACCCACATTAGAGCACCGGACAGAAATCTCAAGGTCCAAATCAGGAGCAGAAGGAGAGAGAGCATGAGCAAGGAACTCAGGACCGCGAGGGGTGCACCCACACACTGAGACAATGGGAATGTTCTATTGGGAACTCACCAAGACCAGCTGGCCTGGGTATGGGGGCCTGGGATAAAACCGGGCTCGCTGAATATAGCGGACAATGAGGACTACTGAGAACTCAAGAACATTGGCAATGGGTTTTTGATCCTACTGCACATACTGGCTTTGTGGGAGCCTAGGCAGTTTGGATGCTCACCTTACTAGACCTGGATGGAAGTAGGAGGTCCTTGGACTTCCCACAGGGCAGGGAACCCTGATTGCTCTTTGGGCTTATGAGGGAGGGGGACTTGATTGGGGGAGGGAGAGGGAAATGGGAGGCGGTGGCGGGGAAGAGACAGAAATCTTTTATAAATAAATAAAAATAAATAAATAATTACAAAAAAAACCTTCTCATCACCTTGAAGATAAGACTTGGCTCCAACATTACATTTCCTGCTGCTCCTTTTCTCTTCAGAATGCGCAGTTTGTCTTTCTCTTTGCCCCACTTGCTCCTTTCGATTGTAGACCTATGTAAATGACCACCAGTAACCCTGTGACACAGTCATTGGTAGACACACACACATAATAAAAATAAGAAAATGTATCTGCTTAATAGAATAAAGAAATCAAAGTTAATTGTTAAAAATAATTAAGCTATTTTTGTTAAATCAGAGGAAGATGGAAATAAATGCATGCATGGTATAATGCCCTCTCTAGTAACGAAACAGTAAGTTGTTCTATTTATATTGTTCCCAAATAGACAGTCGAGGGAAAGTACGCTTTTCACCACAGACAAATGTCTGAGAGCTATTCTCATGGATGCTCAGCTCATTAAAAGGAGACCTGACCTTTGAACTGTTCAGTAGCTTTTCTAACCATTGAAACAGCAGGTTTTGATCTTTCTTCAGGCCTAAGAACCCTTCCTTTTTTTGGCCAAGGTCACCGGTGCCAGACTCTTGTGATGAAGGGCAGAGATGCCCATGATGTAACTTGTGAATTTTCCTTGCATGTGATAGAGAATGAAGAAGGAGGTGTCTTTAAAATAGTAGCCCTTGCTCTTTTCCTCAGGGGACACAGCACAACTATTGCAGTGGATGCCTGAAATCCTCATTATAACCCAGCTCTACTCATACTATGTTTTTCTTGTTCATACATGTATGAAAGTTTAACTAAGTACAATGAGAGATTAGCAAGAACTGAGAATAAGACACAACTCTAACAACATACTGAAATGAAGGTAACATAAACATGAGCTTTCTTGCTCTCCCTCCCTCTCAATATCTCACTGCATATTCACTGCCTCACTTGAAGAAGCCTCTCCATGACTTCTCTTCTACATGATTGTGACCCTTGTCTGAAGTACCAACCATACCTATACTTCGGGCCATTAGTTAAAATAATGGTTGCTCAAATGGAAACACTGTGATACCAGCAGAGTTACTATGACAACCAAGATGTCTAGGAAGAAATGCCTGTTGGGCAACGCACACATTGTGGATATGCTGGGTAAAGGGATGAATCAGTTTCCAGGCTGTCTGTTTCCAGGTTGGGCTTCATTGTGCCCCTCATACAGGCAATTTCACTTAAAATTTATGAATTATTTTTTCTGAAATTTTTCATCTATTTTTTTAGACTGTGGTTAACTGTAGGTACCTAAAACTCTAGAAAGAAAAACTGCAGTCTGGAAAATCATCATATTTATTTATAGTACTGGAGTTGACCTTGACACTGTGTAGTAGCCATTGTCTTCAGAAAAGAAAACAAAGAAAGATCCTCCATAAAATCACATAAAGTGATTCCCACTGAAAACATGGGATCTACTTTTTAGTGGACCTAAGGATTTGAGGGCAAGGGAAAGAAACATTAGTACCAAGTTATGTTAATTATATAATGAGAGAAAACCAGCATGTATATTATAAAGGTATCATGACTTCAAAATTTTGGTCTAATGATAAGTTGCTTTGGAAAAGAGGTTCTTCTTTTCACAGAAGATGAAAACCTATGGAATGCTTCTAAACAAATATGGTATGATAGACCATGCCCCCCTGAAAGGTTGCCATGAACACCCTCAAAAAATTACTTTGCCCAACTGCTGACTGAGATGAACCATGAAAGACCTGATTAACAGTGCCCCCAATCAGCAGGAAGTAGTATGGACAGTACTATGTCCATATTCCCAAGTATTGTTTATAATTGTTTGTTTACATTTAAAGGGAGATATGATATAGATATGAATAATTTGCATTGGTATGAATCTTGGTTTATTGATACACATTTAAGGTGAATTTTGCTATACTGTATTTGTATATTTCTGCTCTTTATTGGGGTATTGTGATTGTGTAGCTCATTTGAAAATGTTATGTATAATTAAATTGTAGTCATGTTAGTTAGATTTTCTAGATGTACAGAGAAGTATTTCAGATGGATAGGTATTCTTCAGATCTTTCAGAGACCTTCAGAATATGGCATTTAAAATGTTTTAAAATTTAGGACTTTTCATGACAGTGAGACACATTTGCTCCTGGCAGCACCAAGCTACTTCAAAAGGATGATGGGTATTGAAGAGGCTCCTTATGGTTAGCCATTTGGGCAAGAAACTGCTTTTGCCTGGACCTCTTCACTGGATATGCATGACTGGATATGAGAAATGACTGCTGAACTTGCATAAAGTTGAGATGATCCTTCAGGGTTCCTGCGTCATGAAAGAGTCTACAAGACATTCTGCAGGATACAGAAGAAAATGACTGGCTAACTGCCAATACAGGTGGAACTGTCTTTGAAATTTCCTGCTTCATAAAAAAGTCTGCTGGATACTATGGGCCTGTGGGCTGAAGATGGATGCCCCAATGGTACAGAAGAACTTTGGGTGACTGTCCAGGCAGTGAGATGTCTCTGTCAATTCTAGAGTTTTGGAAGTTGTTTATAATACACTTCCTGTTTACTTGGGTAATATTATATCCTTCTGGAAGGTTTGATGAAGTTGAAGAATAGATAGTTATAGTTATAGTTTTCCTTAGTTATAATAAAAGATAAAATAGATATAAATATCTAAGTGTAGTTTTTGCTTGATACCTGTTTTTTTATATGTAATTTTACTATGTTAAAGTTAAAGCCTTCCTTTTTGTTTAAACAGAGAAGGGGAAATGGTGTAGGAGTTCCTTCTGTTTGTATGTTGCTTTCGTTTGTTAACAAATAAAGAAACTGCCTTGGCCTAGTTGATAGGGTGGAACTTAGGTAGCCAGGGAAAACAGAACTGAATGCTGGGAGGAAGAAAGCAGAGTGAGAAAGAGATGCCATGAACTTGACACTGGAGGTAGTTGTTCTGAGACTTTGCTGGTAGGCCACAAACTTGTGGTCATATACAGATTAATAGAAATGGGTTAAACTAATATGTAAGAGATAGCCAATAAGAAGTTAGAGCTAATGGGCCAAGCAGTGGTTTAATTAATAGTTTCTGTGTGGTTATTTTGGGTGTAAGCTAGCCAGATAAACAAGTGGCCCCTTCCCCTGCAACATATCTTGGAGAAGATAGCATCTAGTAATAGTATTATCTGGTGACTGTGGACTACTCAAAGCACTTAATTGGTGATTATTAAAACTATAAAAACATTATGTACTTTTTCCTAAGCAAAAATATTACAAAACTGCCACCAAACACAATATGAAATAATCCTGAGTTTTAAAAAAAATAATTCTTACAGTTTGTGCCAAATAGAAAACTTCATCTCTTGTTATTTTGTATTTATGTATTCATATTTCTGTTATTTTTGTTGCTCACTTAAAGCCTCAGCCATATCATGGTTATTTGCTATGCCCTAGGAATGCAATGACTTGCAAAACAAGTTCCTAATCTCCAGAGATGTCCAGGTAAAGCAGAGCAAGTGACAGACACATGACATATTACGGAGCACTGGAGAACGTATGGGCATAGTGGACCTAGAGAGGAGAGGGAGGGAGGAGTTGGTGACAAGAGGGGCCCTGGGTATCGGGCTTGACACTCACACATCACAGTGCAATTGACCATGAGAATGAGCAAAGGAGGCCCCATTTCTGGGGGAAAGTAATATTTTTCAACCTCAAATTCCCAGACTCAGGTCAAGAGCCAGCCAACCTTTTTTTTGTAAAAAAAAAAAGAGAATGCTCAGGCCTACTGCAATGTTAACTCTTTTCACCAAAGAAACAGCTTGTGGTCCAATGACTTCAGCGTGACATAGCAGGCTTTGAGTTGTTCCTTGCTGCGGCTACCCTGGTTTTGATCACAGTGTGGCAGAGTTTTCAGTTCAGACACCAGCTTTCAGTTCAGCAGAGTGAGATTTGTATCCTTAGCTCTTAGGAAGTGCTGACCTTTGATTGGCCTGCCCAGTCCTAAGAATTCAGCCATAGATATAAATCAGTCATAGATGACTTGTTCCAAATGCACAAAGCCTGAAGTGTGATTTATGGTATCAAAATAAATGAGAGATCAATTAACTAAAGATAATGAATGGCACCTGCTCCTTTGGTCAGAAGGATTAAACGTACACTAGCTAAGCTGATGTTTCTTTTCAATAACCTTGACACAGAACACAGAAGCTCAATCTAATCCTAGACCAGCTATGTGCTTCCTCTGCCTGGCCTTAGTGTTTGTCAGTGTGTGGTTTACTTCCTGTGTTGATTTCAGTCCCCTCTTCATGCTAGGCTGGCTGCTTTAACTGTCTGATCTCCTGCTCTTGCTCCATAGCTGGTTGCTTTGGATGACTTCCTCACGTCCCACCTGCTTCTTCCCATCATCTGACCCTCTTCTTCCAAGCATGCCTGCTGCCAGTGCTGGGAAGTGCATGCTGTCTGTCCTATCTCCCTATCTCTGAGGCCCAGGAGAGGGAATGACTGCAAATAAGAAAGCGATTTATCTCTGCTCTTCAAATATGTGTCAGGCATTGGGGCCCCACACCTTCCCGGTGGACTGGGTGTTTACAACAGTGAACTTTGTCCTAACTTTATTCTTCCTCCCTCAGCCCTCTGAGAGGGGCAATCTCAGAGCCTTGGAGTGAAGCCAGGGTCCATAGTTATGTTCTCTTGGGCTGCTTCCATATACTGGGAGAGGTGGGAGAGGAGTGGCAGCTGGATCTCAGGCAGCTGCTGTATGGCAAGCTGATGCGGCAAGCTGATGTGGATAATCGCAAACTGGGAGGGAAGAGGAAATGTATTAAGGATTCACTGGAGCGCATCTCCAAGAACCCCGAAAAACTGGAGCAATTAGGAAACTTGGGCTGACAAGCAGCTATCAGGACCACAACTTTTCTTTTTAGATGCAGGCATTGAACTAACTAGGAAATGGTGCCTCTTGGATAGCTGTGACCAGCAACAATTAAGCACATTTCCTATGTGCTCAGTTGAGCAGGGACTATTAGGCCATTGAGAGTATTTTTGGCTATGTGTTTATCTAGGTTTCAATGTGTCTTTGACAAGGGATGTTGTATGTACCATCCCCAGGCCTTCTATTTTGCAGGATAGGCGTAAGTAGAGCTGTCCAGTCATTCCTCATTTTTATTCAAAGGACTTCAGCAACCATAAGAGATTTCAGTAAGCTGGACTATTGTGTTGACTGAGTTTTCTATCCTGCCAGGTTCCAACAGTCGTTAAGTCCCAAAGAAATCACACAGAGGTCTACGTTAGTTATAAACTGATTGGCCCATTAGCTCAGGCTTCTTATTAACTCTTATAACTTACATTAGCCCGTTATTCTTGTCTATGTTAGCCACGTGGCTCGGTACCTTATTCAGCAAGGAAGTCACATCTTGCCTCTTCTGTGGCTGGGTAAAGACTGTAGACTAGGACTTTCTTCTTCCCAGGATTCTCCTGTTCTCATTGACTGGCCTCTACTACCTGTCTGGTTGTCCCGCCCATACTTCCTGCCTGGCTACTAGCCAATCAGTGTTTACTTAAAATATAATTGACAAAACAGACCATTGTTTCACACCACTGTTGAGTAAAGACCAGAGGGCATACAAGCTAACAATTAGGAATACAGTATGGTGTGAGAGAAAAAGATCTGGGCTTAGATTCAAGTTTGAAGTCATATGAAAGTTTGTTTTCTGGTCTGTAAAGTGGAGAGGAAGTGCCTCACACATTCTTTCAAGATTCCATGAAATAAAAACCTCCTCTTAATAGAAGGTCTAAATGCAAGCCATCCCATCCTCTGCCTTTGATGTCCTGAGAGAGAACAGACAGATGTAGCAGGAGGCCTTCACCCTTGCCTTCCACTGAGCACTCAGGTCTTGTATTCCAGCTAACAAGCAGCCAGTTGCTCTGAACTGTTTCTGTAGCTCAGCTTCTAAGTCCTAGTAAAGTATGAGATAATGGTTTTTACCATCTCCTCCTTCTGAAGAGGAGGCAAACCTGTAGAATGCGCACATCTGAGGGTACATTTTTTCAAACAATGAGCTTCACATTGTATTTCCCAAGCTTGCATCAGAAGGTGAGAGGTGCTCACAGGCAAGGCTCTGAAGGGTTCCTTGAGGCAGCCGTCTTACATGGGTATACTTTAAACACTTGTCTTCCATAAGGTTTTTCAACACATAAAGGATTTTTTTTCAATACACTGTGGCTTCTATTTAAAGCTTAGAGACCATTCTTCTCTAATATTGTTGTTCAGGGAATGTTTGGGCAAAAGGCAAGAGTATCTTTATATGTTGGTTCAATTAACACAGCTAGCTCTTGGGCTTAGTCCATGGGGAATTAGAAATTGGTACACAATGTAAAAACAGTGCCCTGTCCATATCAGAACCACATCTGAAATAGCACAGGGAATAGAAAACATTTTGGAGATACTGGCTTAGGCATTCCCCAGACAACCTCAGATTCAGTGGGCCCCTTAGAGAATTCACAAGGCTCATTGTCTAATAATAATCATAACTAGGAATTATTATAGCCAAAAATTACACAGAAAAATCAATGCATCAAAACTGTTGCAGTGGTTTGAAAGAAAATGGTGCCCGTAGGCTTATAGGGAATCACACTATTAGAAGGTGTGGCCTTGTTGGAGTAGGTGTGGCACTGTCAAAGGACATTTGTCTTGGTCTTTTCCTGTTGCCTCGGGATCAAGAACTCTTAGCTCCTTCTCTAGTACCATGTCTGCTTGCATGCTGCCATGCTGTGGTATGGGAAGTCCTTCTGTCTATGTGTTGGTCTATTGGTTAATGAATAAAGAATTGCTCTGAGCCTATGGCAGTGAAGAACAGAACTAGGTGGGAAAGCTAGGCTGTATGCTGGGAGGAAGAAGGGCAGAGTGAGGGAGACGCTATAGAGCCACCAGAGTCTGACATGCCAGAACTTTGCTGGTAGGCCACAACCTCATGGTGAAATACAGATTAATAGAAATGGGTTAAATTAAGATGTAAGAGTTAGCCAATAAGAAGCTAGAGCTAATGGGCCAAGCAGTGATTTAATTAATACAGTTTCTGTATGATTATTTTGGTTCTGGGCAGCCAGGACAAACAAGTGGTTCCTTGCAACAATGCTGCCTGCCACAACAATAATGGATTTAGCTTCTGATATTATTAAGCCAGCCCCAATTAAGTGTTTTCCTTTATAAGAGCTGCCATGGTCACAGTGTCTATTCATAGCAGTAGAAACCCTAACTAAGACAACTGTCCAAGGGGCAAAGTCGAGACGAACAAGCAGCAGGCTGCTCATAGTCTCTGCCCAGTAGAGCCACACAAGATGTCCTTAATATTTCCAGCAATGACTATCGGTGAACATAAAATTATGCCTACAGAAAGGCTTGCTGAGATTAGAGGTTCAGGATTTTGTTTTTAAGAACAGTCACACAGCATCCTTTCCCTGGAACTTATCAGCCTGCTCAGCTTCCAGAAGGAAGTAAGGCACTTAGAGTAGGCCAAATAGTTTGTATAAAATAGCTAAGAGCCACATTATCAGTTAGGATGACATAAATTTTCTCAAAACGAGAGTGTTTAAAATCTAGCTATGGGTCAACTGTGTACATAAATCATTCTCAAGACAACAGTCAGGCCTGCTGTGTCAAGTCCTCTCTAAACAAACTCCCATAAAACCATGGGAAAGCCAGCGAGACAATTACCATGAAAGTATCAGGGCATGGAGGAGTTTTAACCATCTGTTTTACAAGATCCATCTATAATAACTTAAGCAACCGCGGTCACTTTTCTAAAAGAAAAGACTCAAGGCAGAGATTCTAATGAGGTGAGAAGCTTCTAAGTGGTCACAGCCTATGCTAACAAGTATGAACCTTGTAAGTGACAATAGCAAATAGTCCCTATTAAAAAAACCCAGGAAGTTCACAGCCATTGGATGGACTGAGCATCATCGTGACTCTGAGGTTGCAATTTTATCACCCTATTCTACAGGTAAGGAAATTGAAGAGCTGAGGTGTGACTTGACCACTCTGAGATCACACAGCTGGTGATGGGCCCAACAGGGAGCACACTATGATGTGAATAAGGCTTGTCCCCTCCAAACTCATACAGGAGCTTGGTCCTTCATGTGACAGATGACAGAGTAGGGAGGCTGTGACCTTAAGAGGCAGTGAAGCCACTGAGGGACTTTAACACCTTTCCTTTAAGTTTGCTAAGAAACCAGAGCAAAGTGAAGCCATGCAAGTTTGTATGCCTTGATTCAGCCTATCTCTCTCCATGTAGCATATTTTATACAAGAGGGCTGGCTGTTCTCATAGGCATTCCTACTACCCGATGACAGATGGCATTGTTATACAGACAGACAACCCTCGCCCGACAGAAGAGACTGCTGGATCTAAACTTTCAACTTCCCAAACTAGGCTACAGGAATTTCCCTTCTTTATAGAGTGCTCAGTCCCAGGCATTCAGTTATAGCAATACAAAACAACTAAGATGCAGCAGAACCTGGTTGCTCAACTTACAGTGGCATGCTTTCTTCCTTCATTTCATTGCTATGTTTTGAAGTCCCCAGGGAAAGTAATCCCTACATTTGTCTTAAAAGGTCTTAAAAGATTTTAGATCATCATAAAATCAATAACAGTGGTCATAACATTTATTAAACCCATAAACCCAAAATATTAAAGTCTTATGCCAAGGATATTAAGAAATGAACTCTAAAAACAATTTCAGACATAGAATGTGAGTGTCGCCATGACAATATTGGTGAAGTGAGGGCTGGGTCCAGAACTGGTGACAATGTTCTAGATAGTTCTCTCAGATACTTTCCTCCATATGTTAGTGGGCTCTGACTACATTAGCCTACTAACATAATCTAGTTGATGTTCAGCAACCCCAAATTCTACTCCGATGTTCGCAGAGTCCTTAGTGGATTTAAGTTTCTCATCTATGAATTAACTAATCAACTAATCAATGCAGAATGTCACTGAAGGTTAGCTGATGGACAGAACAGGAAGTCTGTAGCAGAGGATTTAGAGTGTGCTTGGTGCTGGCCTCCAGATAAACCCTGTACTTGCTCTTTGAACTCCTTTGTTTAGCCAACAGGCCACATATTAAGAGAGACATTACCTAAACTCTTCCTCTCCTCCTTGCTCCCCTCTCTCCTCATGGGGACAGAGATAGGACAATTGTGCAGCAGACAAATTCTTTTCTGTAAGAAGCTAAGAGCTCTAAAATGCCAGTGAAACTTGGGGAGGGTGCTGAAAAGATGGACCTGATGGTCTCATGGTATCCTGTTCTTCCTGAAGATGCAAGCCAGGTCCCCAGCACCCAGACACAGCTCATTGCCCTCTGGACTCCAGCTCCAGGAATGCAATGACCTCTCCTGGATGCCCTGGAGGCATGCACTCACATGTGCATATGTGTTCATTCAGACATACATTTATATATAATTAATTGAGAACTTGTCAGGAACAAGACTCCTGACCACGGGGAGGATGACACATCCCCTCAAGCTTCTCTGTCAACCAAAATGGCGATTACTAGGGGAAGTCCAAGTGTGAGAGGAGAAGAGTCAAAGCCGTGACTCTGAGAGAGTCAGCACAAAATAAGATCAAGCTCCCAAGGTACTGGACAATTAATTGCTCAGTCGGTCCCTGCCTGTCTTCACCACTTACGAGACAGAGAAGGTGAGACTGGCCTCCCCCACTCACAGAAGTTATTAGCTTTTCCTCCCATCCAAGCCCAGGAATTAGAGTTCCCCACCTCTAAGTATCAATGTTGGGTGCTTCCGATACCTGATGATCAGTGAGAAATTGCGTAGGCCTCTGTTTATCCTGAGTGCTGGACTACTGAATTCACCCTCTTTTGTTCAGCCCACATAATTCCCAGTTCAGCACTCCTCCTTTGTAAGGATATTTGATTTTATTTTTCATTGTATTGGAGGACGCACCTAGGTGAAGTGCCCTGGAGGCCACAGAAGGGGAACTGGATCTCATGGACCTGGAGTTACTGGCATATGAGCCACAGGATGTGGACACTTAGGCCTGTTCTGGAGTAAGGTTTGTGTGAGAGCTCTGAGGAGCTAAATCTGTCCCTCACAGGCAGTCCTTTCCTTTTCCTTGCCAGTTGCAATTCTGTGTCCCGGCTCCATTCTCTCAGCTACATGCTGGTGTACAGCACTCTATGCACACAACTGGAGACACCATCAAAACCTCCCCTTCTTGAACAGTTCTTTATGCTGCACCACCAAAGACATCCTTCTTGTTGATCAGATTTTGGTCTAGAACAGCAGTTGTCTCTTTGTTTCCTCCCTCTCTGTAACTTGGTATGGACAACAAGCTAAATTAGGGTCTTTATACTTTCTTCCTCCTCCTCCTCCTCCTTCTTCTTCTTCCTCTCTCTCTCTCTCTCTCTCTTTCTAGCTGAATGAGACTTGTAAAACTAGACAGATGGCAAAATTTTTAATTTTAGTGTAATTAATCACTTTGTGTGGGGGTTTTACATGGTTTAACGTCTTCATCTATAAATACGAAAGAGCAAGGAAGTAGGTGGGTTTTGTGTAAATGGATCTATGTATAAATATGAAATCGCAGGAGATAGAAGAGTGAGAAAAGCATTTCACTGGTTTTGCTCAGCTGGAAATGATGCTATTTTAGTAGTTATCATATATGAATATTAGAAAGGCACGCTGAAAATACAACTAACTTGGTGGTTTAGCTCCTTTAAGAGAAGAATAAGATAATGATTCTGAGTCAGATTCTGGAGTTTAACAGGATGAACTTTCAATATTGACTCCTCTACCTGCCTATCAGGTGACTTAATTGATGTGGGATTCCCCTCTGTATGCTGCGATTATCATTAATGAATAAAGAAACTGCTTTGGACCTATAGCAGGGCAGAACTTAGCTAGGCAGGAAAACTAAACTGAATGCTGGGAGGAAGAAGGTGGAGTAAGAGAGAAGTCATGCAGACCTGCCGGAGATAGATGCTGGGAACTTTACCCTGTAAGCCACAGCCATGTGGCGATACATAGATAAAAGTGTTAGCCAATAAGAAGCTAGAGCTGATAGGCCAAGCAGTGTTTCAAACATTATAGATTCTGTGTGATTATCTCGGGGGTCTGGGTGGCTAGGAAATAAACAAATGGCCTTCTTACAACAAATTGTATAACTTCAACCTCTGTAGACTACAATGTCTTTGTCTATAGCATATAATTACTCATGTATCTCTCACCTGATGTGGGAGTGATTTCTTATTAATAAAGAAACTGCCTAAGCCCATTTGTTAGGCCAACCCTTAGGTAGGCGGAGTAAACAGAACAGGATTCTGGGAGAAAGAAGCTGAGTTAGTGAGTCGCCATGATTCTCCCACTCCAGACAGACGCAGGTTAAGATCTTTCCTGGTAAGCGCACCTCGTGGTGTTACAGGGATATTAGAAATGGGTTAGATCGATATGTAAGAGCTAGCCAATAAGAGGCCGGAACTAATGGGCCAGGCAGTGTTTAAAAGAATACAGTTTCCGCGTAATTATTTCGGGCATAAGCTAGCCATGTGGGCGGCCGGGTGCCGGGGACGCAGCCCAACCGCCCCTACTGCAACACTCACCATGAGGTAGAAATTACAGAATATACAAAGCATGTAATAAACACCTTCAATTAGTAGTCATCATACAGGTAGGGGCTAAATGGCTCCATATTATATTTCAGGGCTTGTTTCATGAAAATGAAAATGATAATCAGGCTTAATGCCTTAGTATGAGTGATGTGCTTGTGGCTGACTTGCTCATCCTTCTACTATCTATAAAGCAAACTGGCTCTTGAATTTAGTTTATTAAATAAACCAGATTCAATAGCATATTGGCCACATTTATTGGATTGACTTTCACAGTTGGGGGTTGGGTGGTCATATATAGACTATTGATAACTGTATAGACTATTGATAACTGGTCAGTCCAAAAACCTGGAAACCAGGGCTGAAGAGATGACTCAGCAGTTAAGAGCACTCAAGCTCTTTCAGAGGACCCAGGTTCAATCCTCAGCAGCCACATGGTGGCTAGCAACTGTCTATTACTCTATTTCCAAAGGTTCTGATGCCCTCTTCTGGGCTTCTCGGGCACCAGGTACACACAGATACACACAAGCAAAACATTCATGTACGTAAAATAATAAAACACTTTTTTACAAAAGATGCTAGAAGCCCAAGGACAAGAGGGGTCAATGACATAGACCCAGATGAAGAGAAGGGTAGTATGTCTCCTGGAGTATTCCTGGAGTGAGTCCACATTGATGGAAGGAAGTTTTCTAGTGTCAATTAGTTTTCTTTTCCTACTGCTCTAAGCTTCCATCTATCTCATTTGCTCTTTTACATGTCAATCCTCTCTTGAAATGCCCTCATGGATATCCACAGAACTGTCAGCTTTTTATTCCCATTTTTCCTTTCATTAAATGTTACTTGGGAAGAATGAAAGAAATCAATATTAATTCCACCATTGTAACACTAAATACCTTGTTATTAGTTATTGTTTTTCAAACCCTACCTTCACAAAGTAGCTTCAGCAGGTGATGGGTATGATTGTGCCTCATGACATCAAGGAGAGACAGAGTAGACCTTTATGCAGGATCTCCAGACAGCCTGGTGGTGCAAGCATAACCACTGCAGTTAGCAAAGGTCTGAGTTGGCTTATGACCTTATGTCACAGATGGGACAACTACATAATGTACAGGGTTCTGTGCAAAAGGAAAATGCAGGCATCTTGTTCAAAAGACATTTAGAATCACTGACTGTGACAATAGAGCATCAAGCCAAGCTCAGGACCCTGCTGAGCACAGGGCTATAAGAAACCAGACATCTGACAGTATCTGGTTATGGAACTAATGCAAGAGAGAGAGTGACAAGAAATCCAGGAATAAACTGAGCTTCTGCTTGCAGGAAATGGTGGAAACAGCGAAGTCCAGAGCCAAGAAGATGAAAAGAAGCCATCAAATCTGAGAGTCTGGAGGATTCCCAGAAACAGACTTCAAGAATGCTGAGTTACCACCCTGTGGTGGTTTGAATAAGAACAGCCCCCATAGGCTCATATATTTGAATGCTTAGTCACCAGGAAGTGGAACTGTGGAGGGATTAGAAGGCTTAGGAAATTTGGCCTTGTTGAAGAAAGTATGGTTCCAAAAACCCAAGTCAGTCTCAGTCTCTCTCATCCTACTACCTACGAATCAGAATATACCTCCCAGCTACTGCTCCAGCATGAGCCTGCATGCTGACACACTCCCCGTCATGGGGAAATGGGCTAAGCCTCTGAAATCATAAGTAAGTCTCCAGTTAAATGTTTTCCTTTATAACAGTTGCCATGGTCGTGGACTAAGACACACCCTCATCAGCGAAGTTTCTGCTTGCGGCAAATAGGAATTAACACCAAAAACCGCAACTGGATGGTGTGCAGAGAGTGGAGGAACTTGGAGCACTCACTACTGATGGGATGTCTTCATTACACTCCTCCCATGAAGGATCAGGGATCTTTGTGGAAGAGAAGGAAGACAGAGTGTATGAGCCAGAGGTGGTAGAAGACTCCAAGGAAACAGACACAACAGCGCTGATGTATATGAGCTCACATGGACTGTGGTAGCATACATAAGACCTGCACAAGTTCAAGCCTGACAAAATTGCAGCATGGAAAGTGGGCAGGATGTCCCACGCTTAGCCAGGAAGCTATCCCCAACTCATAGCTACTAAAAGGAAGGAAATTGGTTTTCTCTCCAGTGGCGTGAAACTGGCTCAAACTCAAATAAAAATAAAAAAATTAGGCTTCCTATTAAACAAGAAAGGTCATCTTCTTGTTTAAGGAGAAATTCTGGCATATGCTTACAAAAAATAAATTGGAAGGAGTTCAGAGAAAATTAAAGCTAATTGGAAAAGGTTGTCATAACCTGCCCTTGGTTTATTTCAAAGTTAATCTTGAGCTTCGTTCTTAAATATAGAATTTTCCTACTTAAATTTAAATCATTTCATGAGGAAATCTTTTCCCAAATATAAGAGTTGTGTTGAACCTTCGATTAGGAGCTTAAGACTGCTTGCATTCTGTAACCACCCTCAGGAGTAGCCTGCCAACACCTCAAAGTTTAACTCTGATGAGCAAATAAAACTATACTGAGAGAGAAACCTAAATACAGAGCAGCTATAAACATCAAATGATATAAATATTATATGCACACAAAAGCCTAATGTTTATCCTCTCACTTTTCCTTCCTACATGGAGGTGGAACGGCCTCATTTTCCTTTGCTGTACCTAACGCTTTCCTTGATATATGAGTTATATGATTAGAAAGTGTTCAGAGTGTATAAAGAAGTCCTATGGAAGGCAAATCATTTCCTAATAAAATCAGCACTATTTCTTGTAGCGGATTACTGGCTATGGCAAATGTTACTCATAAAATACCTGTCAACGGGCCAGAAAGGAAATCTAATTGTGCAATAGGTAGGAGCGTCTTACATCTTGCTTTGTTTACACGGACTATGTTGTGTGCAGTGGAATTGTAAAGCTTCCACATAAATCAGGGTGCTGTTTGTATATGGAGTACACAGGAGATAATTAAAATAAAGCACTGTCTCTTATATAAACCTATAGGCAACTTACATATTATCATGCTTTTTTCATTTCTAAGCAACAATTAGGAAAGAACCTAGAATATATTCTTCAATGAAAACTCTTTGCTAATATGTAGACTGACACATTCTTTATCATGAGCATATAGCCAGGAGTATACATAAATCTTATATGTATTTGCACAACAAAGAAACAAGAAAGAAAACTTGCTGGTCCCAAGACTGTTGTAATTCAAAATTTATGTCTGTGTTTAACTCCTTGCTGGCCTTTTCTGTCCTTCCTGACTGCTTCTACCTCTCTGATGTCTGTCATACACATGTATAGTCTATCACTATGCCAACCCCCTGGAGGTAGGAACTAAAGCCTCTAAAACTGTTATTTCTTTTGTACTTTATACCAAAGTGACAATTAGTGTCATTTGGACCTCGTTCAGGTTTTCCCCTCATCCAAAAGGATCCATCCTTAGCAAAAGATAAAGCCATGAATATCATAAATTTGATCTCACAGAAATGATACAATTTTATATTGCAGAGGATAACATCAAGGCAATAAAATTATGGACCCACGGAGTGGGAGAAATGTTTTTCAAATGGTTTGTTTGAAGAGGAATTCACACCTTGAATATAAAAGGAATGCTTAGAACTCAGTAACAAAAAAGACAGCAGAATTTTAAAATTGACTAAGAGTTTAAACAGATATTGCTCTAAAGAAAATGTACAAATGGTGCCAACAAGTCTATAAAAAAGTAGTCAAGCCGGGCGGTGGTGGCGCACGCCTTTAATCCCAGCACTCGGGAGGCAGAGGCAGGCGGATCTCTGTGAGTTCGAGACCAGCCTGGTCTACAAGAGCTAGTTCCAGGACAGGCTCCAAAACCACAGAGAAACCCTGTCTCGAAAAACCAAAAAAAAAAAAAAAAAAAAAAGTAGTCAATATTTTTAGCTATCAGGGAAGTGGAAGCAAAACCTAAGGCATCACTTCATACCCGCCAGGATAGCTGTGGATAAAATATGGGAAAACTGGTACTCATGCACAATAGGTGGGAATGTCAAATTAGGTATGGTTGTTCTGAAATGCCCAGGAACTCCTCAGGTGGCTAAAAGAAAAAGACCTACAAGGTTCAGTAATTCAACTCCCACAAATATAACACACACATAAGCACTTGCACATGAGTGTTTATAGCATCTCTAGTGACAGAAAGTTTTAAAAAATGGAAATAGTGCCACAAAGGTAGCTCAGTAGTAAAGAGCACATACTGCTCTCCTAGTAAACCCAAGTTCAATTCTTGACACCCACATTGTGGGGGCTCAAAACTACCTGTAATTCCAGCTCTAGGGAATTCAAGACACTCTTCTGGACTCCATGGGCACATGCTCTTACATACGCACAGACACACACATACATGCATAAATAATTAAAATAAACATTTTTAAATAAAACCAAAATATGGTATATCTGTAGTGTGGGAGAATTATCTATATTCTGTCAGAACTGCCTCTGCACTATCACTCCTTGGTATTTCATACATTGTCATTCCCATCTCTGTGACCAAATGACAGAGGAACAGGTAAGAGAGGTCCAGTTTGGCTCAGCGTCATAGAACACAATCCATCCTGGTGGAAAAGGGTGGGAGCTGAGCGATCCACCTGCAGCAGCAGGAGGGTGAAGCAGTAGCTTTTACATACACTAGACCAGGACCTCCCAGAACACTGCTGCCAGCTTGGGACCACACACTCAGGTACATTAGCCTATGAGGAACAATCAGACTCGAGCTGAAACACAGCGCAATCACCAGTCTCGAGTGCCTTTCATACTTACCGTATTGATTTTCTCATGACTGTGACCCGTTCCCTGCTCTCTCTAAAAACTTTGATCCCATGCAAGTTCTACAGAGAATCTCAACTCATCTCCATGGAAGGGTTTCTTCGCTGGCTCAGTGGTCCTTCAGACATTTTATCTGGGACCACAGGAATCCTACGACGAAGAGTTATTATGATCATTGCAAAGTTCTGCACAGTCAGGGCCTCTGTGGTTGATTATAGCAGCATGAATTGTCCTCCTCAGAAGCAGAGCCCTAGCCTCCAAGTCACCTGCCTTCTTAATATGTGCATATGCCTACTTCTTTAAAAAAAAATTAACCTTGCCCTAAATAATTTCAACAGTAGAAGAATGAAAAACACTTGAGTTTCATGACCATAGCATTTTTTTTTACTATCGTGGAGAGGCCTTTATTCTAGAGTAAGTGAAAATGTGACAGTTAGCAGATGTGTGGGATCTTCCCAGAAATACAGACATCACTGGGAATGGTTTACAGCATAACAGCAGAAAGAATAATGGAGTTTTGAGTCAAAGACCAAACAACAGTTTGTTCAGCTTGACCTCATCTAAGTAGTACATCTTGCTGCGGGTACTTAAGAATGTTGAACTGGCTGCCATCCGTTACAAGTGTCTTCCCTAAGGCTGGCCAATGTGTTAGCTACTTATCTCATTGTGAACAAACACCAAGAGAAATGCCTTAAGGTTGTAGAAGCCCTCTTGCTTTGACTAACAGTTTCAGAAGGTACAGTCACTATGAGAGGGCAGGTCTGGTGGCTAGGGTAGAGTGGCTTTGTCTTTGCTGGTGGGAGCCTGGAGTGCAGCTTCTTTATGTCTTGGTGGATCAGGAAACAGAAATCTCAAGGCTGGTCTGTTAGCCTACGTCATCAGCTCTGTGTCAGTTCCAAAAAGCTCTATAATCTCCCCCAACAGCACCCCCAGATGAGAAACAAGGGTTCAAACACAGACTTGCCAACTTCACGGTTGTCTTGCAACAGTGAAAAGCCAAAGCAAGTAGCATTGAGCCCAGCATACTGTAGGCGCACCACAAAAGAGAGAGAGAGCTGCACCTTCACAGTCTTTAGAGAGACCTCGGCCGTCCAAAGTTAAAGTCAGCATAGACCGTGGCTTCTGTGTGACCTCCCGAAAGTATGACTTTCCAGTCATTATTTTTAAAGTGAAAGGTAAATGTCAGTTTCCATGTTTGAAAGGAATAACAGTGCGGTTTAATTTTTTTTCTCAGCACACTGAATGTTTTTTTCCTATGCATTCCCCAAAATGGGCTTGGTGCAGTATAGAAGCTAAGTCGGGTTTATGGGGCAAGCTCTTAAGAAACTAGCTCCTATGTAGGGAACACAAACAGTATCTGTACAATTCTTCTTGTCTGATCTCATGTGCTATTTCAGGAGGGCGAGAGAGGGAAAGGAGCAGATCACAGCAGTACAGGCATCTGACTTCAAAGCCACTTCGATTTAAACTGCTGTTTGACTTGGACAAACCATGGTCAGATGTGTGGGCTTCTTTTTTAAAATCAAACAGCACATAAAGCCCCAGGAGCTGAATTCCCCGGGTTTTCAAACCTCATCTTTTCCAGAAAGGAAAGGATGAGCAGTCAGGAGTGTAGTGTAATGAGACATTTATAGCAAGTTGAGTTCTTTGCTGTGTCAAGGTGTCTCACTGCCAATGACACTGGCGCCCCCTTCCCCATGAATAAACAGATGCAGAAAAATAAGAAACCCCCCCAGATGAAAGATCTGCAGTATAACGCCATCCACCATGCAGTCTTAAAGGGAGGCTGGAGTGATCTTCCCTCTTCTTCTTCCTAAGATCGTATGCTCTGACTCTGCTTTCTCTTGGGCTAGCCTCCAGACTTCAGGAACCTGGGGGGCTCAGACACTCAAAGAACTTCATCTCCTATTTCCCATTAGCTGTTTAAACTAGTTGTTTGTGACTGTCATAACAAAATACCAATATCTGGATGACTTAATTAAAAGAATTTTTTTGCAGTTCTGAGAGCAAACAGCCATAATTAGTGCACCAACACAGCCTTCTGGAAGAGTCCTCTTCCTATTAGACAGAAGGTTTAAGAGCCAATGGAGGCGGAAGGAGGCTGTCAAGGAGGCAAGGCCTCCTAGACACAACAGGAAGGATGCACATATGAATTCACAGAGACTGGCAACGTGCACAGGACCTGCATTGATCTTGGCCAGATCCCAAGGGTCCCCTAAATAAGAGGGAACTTGTATACAAGTCACCATCCCTAAACCAGAAGTTATCTCCAATTAATTACTAAAAAATGAAAATTTAGTTTTTCCCATGGGGTCTCAGACTATACAAACCACACATAGAGCAGGTTCCATACTCAGCAGTAGTAGTGGGTCAAGAAGAAGGAGGAGGAAGAGGAGGAGGAGGAGGAGGAGGAGAAGGAGAGGGAGGAGGAGGAGAAGGAAAGGAGCGGGGAAAGGAAAAGGAGGAAGAGGAGGAAGAAGAGAAAGGAAAAGACAAATTTCATGGTAATTTTGGAGTTTTTCTTTGTTTCATAATTGTTTTATAATGCTTTGTCTGGGATTTCCTACCGGTCTTTTGCTTGCATATTATGGTGTTCAGTTTTGAGTTTTTATGGGATTTCTCTGTGTGTGAATGTATATGTCTCCACGTCCATATGTATTTCTTAAGGTTTTTCTTTGGCTCTCTATTTTCGGTTTGCTTGTTGTCCTAGTCTAGCCTGGTTTTACTTTATCTTTTGATTCTTTTTCTATTTTTGATACCTGTTTGTTTTCTAATGAGAGTGAGAAAAAGTTTGGATTACGAGGGGGAATTGGGAAAGATCTGAGAAGAGTTACAGGAGGAGAGGATAAGAAACCAGAATCAGAAAACACCACATAGAAAAAAATTATTTTCAACAACAACAACAGTAACAAAAAGCCTTCTTCTTTGGTTCTATATGGTACACATCTCACCGTGCACAAACAGAAAACAACATATGCCACCATACTCTCCTAAGTATCAGAGAGGGCAATGGAAACCAAGGCATAGAACACATGCCCAACAAAAACAAGATCAGACATCAGCACCTAGAATTGCAATTATCCCAAACATAGATATCTAGATGCCAGCATAAAAACACAGTCAGTAACAACCAGGATGACAAGACAACTGAAGGTCAAGAGGATACAGATTGCAAAGGACAAGATCAAAGTATCATTATTTGTAGGTGATATGATCATATACATAAGCCACTCCAAAAATTGTACCAGGAAAGTCTTACAGCTAATAAACATTTTCAGTGATATATTTGGATACAAAATTAACGCAAACAATCAGTAGCCTTCCTATGTACAGATGACAAACAGACTGAAAAAGAAATCAGGGAGACAACACCTTTCACAGTGGCCTCTCAGAATATAAAATATCTTGGGATAACTCTTAACCAAGGAAGTGAAAGACTTATATGATAAAAGTTTCAAGTCCTTGAAGAAATTGAAAAAGATATCAGAAGATGGAAAGCTCTCCCATGCTCATGGATTAGTAGGATCAATAAGGTAAAATGGCCATCTTACCAAAAGCAATCTACAGATTCAAAGCAATCGCCACCAAAATTTCAACACAATTATTCACAGACCTTGAAAAGACAATTTTTAGATTCATATGGAAACACAAAATCTCAGAATCACTAAAAACATCCCTGAATAATAAAGGAGCTGCTGGGGATGTTACTATCCCTGATGGCAAGTTTTACTATAGAGCTATTGTAATAAATACAGCTTGGTA
Organism: Neodon shergylaensis; assembly: GCA_025134845.1. NCBI lineage: Eukaryota > Metazoa > Chordata > Mammalia > Rodentia > Cricetidae > Neodon > Neodon shergylaensis. The sequence goes on from JABTXL010012493.1 coordinate 8,072,248, forward strand.
TTAGCACAAAAACAGTATGTTAATGAATGGAATCAAAATGAAGACCCAGACATAAATCCACACACCTGTGGACACCTGATTTTTGATAAAGAAACCAGAAACACACACAATATCTTCAACAAATGGTGTCGTTCAAACTGAACGGCTGCATGCAAGTATCCAAATAGATCCATACTTATCACCTTGCACAAAATCCAAATCCAATTAGATCAAAGACTGCAACATAAAACTAGATACACTGAACCTGAAAGAAGAGAAAGTGGGGAATAGCCTTGAACACATTGGCACAGGAAAAGACTTTGTAACCAGAACACCATTAACACAAGCACAAAGATTAAAAATTAATAAATGGGACTTTATGAAACTGAAAGGCTTCCTCACAGCAAAGGACACCATCAGTCAGATAAAGAAGCAGACTACAGAATGGGAAAAGATTTTTACTAACTCCACTTTCAATAGAAAGCTATTATCTAAAATATATAAAGAAATCAAGAAACTGGTTATCAAGAAAACAAATAACCCAATTAAAAATGGGTACAGATCTAAACAGAAACTTCTCAAAAGAGGAAACACAAGTGACTGAGAAACAATTAAAGATTTGCATGACATCCTTAGTCATCAGGAAAATGCAAACTGAAATTACTTTGAGATTGCATCTGACACCAGTCAGAATGACTAAAATCAATAAAACAAGAGACAACTCATATTGGCGATGATGTGGAGTAAGGAGAACACTCTGGTGGGAGTGAAAACTTGTACAAACACTACGGAAATCAGTGTGGCAGTTCCTCAGGAAGATGGGAATCAAGCTATCTCAATATCCAGCTATCCCACTCTTGAGCATGAATCCAAAGAATGCTTTATTCTACCACAGAGACTCTTGCTCAACCATGTTCATTACTGGTCTATTCATAATAATCAGACACTGGAAACATCCTAGATGTCCCTCAATAGAGGAACATGCATAAAGAAAATGTGATACATTTACACAATGAAATATTGCAATTGTAAAAGAAAAACATGAAAACATGATATTCACAGGTACATGGATGGAACTAAAAAAATTCATCCTGAGTGAGGTAACCTAGAGTCAGATAAAAAACTATGGTATGTATTCACTTATATATAGATGTTGACTGTTTGATCAGTGATAACCAAGCTACAATCCCTAAAACCACATAGGTTAAGTATAGAGTAAGAGATAGGGGGCAGAAGAAGGACATAAAGATAGGTCTCCCTAGGAAAATTGTGTATACACACACACACACACACACACACACATGATACCATATATACATATACCATATACACATATCCAAATGTGATATATATATATATGTATATTCACACACATAGAGTTTTCCCCATATATATGTATGTATGTATGAGCTGGGCGCTAGTGGTACATACTTTTAAATTCAGCACTTGGGAGGCAGAGATAGGTGCATATTTTGAGTTTGAAGTCAGCCTGGTCTACCGAATGTGTTCCAGGACCACCAGGGCTACACTGAGAAACCGTGTCTCAAAAAAAAAAAAAAAAAAAAAAAGAATATATAGTTATGGATAGATGGGGATGGGAAGGCTGGAAAAGGATGACCAATAGCAGGGAGGAGGGAAGAAATGAGAAAGTTCTATGTGAACAAGAATTAAGACAAGAGATTATCTGCATACTTAAAATATTTAATGTCACATGTAAGGAAAGCCTGATATATCCAGTCTCACTATAAAAATGGCTAAAACCAAAGAGACCCTGAGAATCAAGTTCTATGGCAAGACTTTGTCTTTCTGAGCAGGCCCCCAATAGACCTGCTCAGTGTTCCTGATTCCCACACTCGAGAGCTGCCTAACAGCATAGGAGAACTCTCCGGCATTGCTCCAGCTGGACGCCACAGCACTCCTTGGTGGAGATATCTCAAGGTGATGTCCAGAACCAGGCTCCAGCATCAGGTGGTCTGATCCAGTCCCACAACTTCTGCTCCTTGGTTTGTGACCTTGAGGACTTGACTGGCGATGCCCTAAGCATGCATTTTCTTTAGGGTAATAGGTGGGTAATAAGCCCATGTTGTCTGTAATAATACTGTATGGATTATGTAGGCCATTCTGTTAACACATTAACCTCAGCAGATACCAATCAAATCTTACGGGCTGCTCTAAGAATTTCCAGAGCTCGGCTTAATCCTGCACAGTGTTAGCTCAACTGCCATTTGTAATATTTCCATGGTTCCTGAACTGCAGCTGATCTCCTATGCCTGGGACCTGGCCCTCTCATGCTAAGGGTAGAGACAGGCACTATAACTCTTCTAGAGTGACTTCTGGCTCTTCTGTCCACTGAGAGACTTCCGAAGAGAACATACTGACCCTGTCTATATACCAAGAGTAGGACTAGGGTGTTCAGAGTATAAGAGAGAATAGCAGGGCGGACAGTTTACACAAATGCTTAAAGACATCAGCAGACACAACTGAGGTCAAAGCCAAGGGTGGGCTGCTAAGGTCTTGGGAAATTGCCAGAACAATCAGGACCTCTTTTCCTTTATCTTGTACTTCATTGCAAAATATAATGCATTGTGTATTAAGGCAACTCTGCTGGCTTGTTCAGTAACATTTGCTTGCTTTTACTCATAGTTCTGCTGCCTAAATATTGATCTCTGATTACTTTCATCTGCACTTGATCCTTCCATGGATATGAAAGATTATCTAACTTCATCTTAATTTATTCTTTTAACTTTGGTATGTGTCAATTCTTGTCCACATCCAGCCATTTTTATTTTTTTACTCTATGAATGATACAATATCTTTTTCTGTTCCACTTTTGATTTTTTTAGGTTTTTTTTTCTTTTTGCCCATTTTAAATAATGCTTCTGGGGCTAGAGAGATAGCTCAGCAGCTAAAAGTATTGGCTGTTCTTCCAGAGAGCACAGGTTCAATTCCCAGCACCCACATAGCAGCTCACAATGATCTGAATTCCAGCTATAGGGGCTCTGATGCCCTCTTCTGGCCTCTTTAGGCACCAGTCATGCACATGGTACACAAACAACCAAGATAGTCAAGCATAAAACAAATTAAAATTTTAAGCCAGGTGTAGCTGAACAGGTCTTTAACCAATGCCCTTGGGAGGCAGAGGCAAGTGGATCTCTGTGAGTTTGAGGCTAGTCTGATCTACATAGAGAAGCCTAACTCAAAATAACAAAATGTATTAAATAAAGTTTCTTTGAAAGTACTTGTATGTGTATTTGGGTAAAAAATAGAATCAAATAGACATTCTAAAATTGACAACAGTCACACATGTCCTTGGTTTAATCACAAATGAGAATAAGAGAAGGTACTCATTAACCAAAAGACAGATAAGTGCAAGGGACCCAGCTGATGCACAGAGAGAAAAGACTGGGAAGGCACACAAACAGGTCGGCACAGCTCCAGTGCTGGTTCCCCCACCTCATCCAAGCCCAGCTGGGAGGATGCTAATAGCTGCTTAGCCCCGGCAATTCAGATCATGGCACTCAGCGCCAACCTTGGAGCTGGGCTTTAGACCACTTGAGAGAGATGCTGCCTTAACTGCTGGCCTGGACCCATGGAGGAAGGTCAACCTGAAGTTCCAGGGTCAAGTAGCACCAGAGAAGAGGGTAGCAGTCTTGAGTCTCTGCAAAGAGCAACAATAGACCTGTCCTGGACTGCTCGGTTGTTTGAATAAATATTTCTCCTCTAGCTTTAGAGGATTTCAAAGTAGCTGGTTTTTTTTAATTTATCACTTGCAGTGGGAACTATACTATAAATACTCCTTTACTCTTATACCCTTCCCAAATGCCTTAATGCATGTCTTCCAAAAGAAAAAAATCTACCTCAACGTCTCTGTGTGTGTGTGTGAGAGAGAGAGAGAGAGAGAGAGACAGAGACAGAGAGAGACAGAGAGAGAGACAGAGACAGAGAGAGACAGAGGGAGGGAGATGGGGAGAGAGAGAGAGACAGACAGACAGACAGACAGACAGACAGAGACAGAGAGAGACAGAGGGAGGGAGACGGAGAGAGAGAGAGAGAGCGAGAAGGAAGGAAGGAAGGAAGGAAGGAAGGAAGGAAGGAAGGAAGGAA
>JABTXL010012493.1:8076340-8111069 GCA_025134845.1 Neodon shergylaensis
GAAGGAAGGAAGGAAGGAAGGAAGGAAGGAAGGAAGGAAGGAAGGAAGGAAGGAAGGATGGAGATGGAGTGAGGGGGAGAGAGGGAGGTGGGGAGAGACAGGGAGGGAGGGAGAGGGAGAGGGAGGGAGAGAGAGAGAGAACTGGGATCCTGGCTGGGAGCTCACAGGACATCTGGGTCACCCTCCTCTCCAGCAGATCCCAACTGACCCATATCCATTTAGCAAGCCTCTGCATTCCTCTATCCTTGGCTCATTTCATGGACTTCTAAGTTTAATATATGGTTTTAATTAGCACTAAAAGCTTGACTCTTGAAGAGCAATGGCCTTTTCTGAGTGGAAGCATTCGTGATTCCTTGAGGAACGGAGCGCTATTCAAAGGGAAGGTAAGTCCTGCTCGCTTCAACACTATGGTCTTGAGTTGAGAAGGAAGCTGGTGTTCAATGCTGCCATCCAGAAGGGCAGAAAACCTATTTGCTCACCTCTCTATAACTTGCCAGATTGAGCTTCTCAGCATCCTCATGTTGAGGTCTTCCTTGCCTTGCCTCTTCACATGTGGTACTGTAGGCCCTCGATTCTGAGCTGGGCAGCGTTTGTTGACGGCTGGTTATCACACAAAGAAACTGCCTTCACTCAAAGTTCTATCTTCAAGCTCAGCACTGTCCCTAATCCGTCCTTCTTTACTGGATTATTATTTTTTCAAGTGGTGATATGGCTTCTTATTCTTCACTCTGTTTTATTCTTTGTGTGCCTCCCCTCCCCCATAACCCACACATGCATAAATTTAAAACAGGCAGACTGTAAGGCTTTATCTTGCTTTTACAATGCATCTTTAAATGATGCCTTTGCGATTAAATTTATATCAATAAAGCAAATTTTTAAAAAATGATGCCTTTGCTACTTGCAGTTAATACTAAGGAATGTTACATGACAACTCTCACTTCAAGATTCTCTTGAAAAATCAGATTATCTGCCACCCATGGCAACAGTTAGCTAAAGCAAACTAATCAGTGTTGCTTTCCATAAGCCTGGTCCAAATCAGTCATTTCCCTGGGCATTATGAGTTCCAGGAAGAAAGCACCATACAGAGTAGAATAGCCTCCGGGTGGACCAAAGCCTTAAACAGCCCAGGGCATCTTGCTGTATAGTCTTATGTGAAAATTCCAGACTTAAAGAGGCCTAGAGCCCCGAAACTGTGGGCTACAGATGAGTGTGCAACCAAGGAAACGTCAGTTGATGCCACCAGGTGAACAGAGGAAGAAAGAGATCATCAACCCTGCAAATCAGCACGCAAAGCAACGGAATTCTGGAGAAAAGGGAGGAGCTCCATTGTCAATGTTGGAGGTTAACTCTTCTCAGAAACTGGTTCCATGGAGGCAGCCCCTCCACAATACCAAGGCTGTTCCCTAGTTCCCCAGTAAATTAGGATGGTCTTCTTTTACACATTATTGACGGAAGCCTCATAACAAAATAATTTCCCTCCGCATTTGGTCACAGGCCATGCTATGTTTCTTTGGTGGTTTTTACTCTCAAAAACTTTTGGGTAAGCTTCTGACATACAAAGTGTCTAGCCATAAACTTATGAATGACCTTGGCAGGTTGTTGCTTTTGTTTGTTATTGACATTAACAAATGATTAATAGAACAGCAACTAGGAGACACTTACAATTCAAACTACAGCTATGCTTATTTAAAGTAGAAAAAATTGAAGTTTCATCTTATATCTTAGTATTCCCGAAGCTTCGTGGTGGGCATCTACTCTTAATGTATGCCCCCCCCATTTTTCTAAGACAAAACAAAATTTGATTTGCATGCCACCTCAAAACATCCCATTTCATCCTGAAAGCCTCCAATGTAGTTCCTCAACCAGGAGCACTGTGTGGTACCCCACAATCACCTGCTCATTTGATGGGGACAGAAGGGCTAAATAATTCATCCCGAACTTGAATTTCCCCTGCACCACAGAGCAAAGTGAAAGAGAATGTAGAAGCTGTGGTTCAGAGTATAATCCTCAAGTCATGGTGGATGTGAGTGGCATGTGTTAGCATATCTTCTAGGCAATGGCGCCTGGTCTTTATCGCTCATATTTTTGCTTCTCTAGCGTGCTTCCTTTTCCTACAAATGCTCAGTTGGGGAATCTGTTTCAGTAGGGGTATGCATTAGTTGAACTCCTCTAGAAGCAGATCCTGAGCTAAGCATTGGATGCATGCGGTTAATTCTATAAGTTGGGGAATGGATGAGACCGGGAAGGGCAGCCAGTAGGGTTGTGATATTGAGCCTGCTGTCTCTGTGGGGTACTAGAACTTCCTTTGAGTGGGAAGCTGTGGAAAAGGCATGAAGCGAACATCAGAGCAACTCTGCCGCCATGCACTGGGCTGGGGTATTTATACTTGCACCCTATTGAAATATCAGCTTGCTCCAGGACGGAGGTATTTAATTTCTTCACGGTTCAATAGCCAATATGTCTTCCAGCAGCCTGAGAGCAGGTGCTGTCCATTGGTAATTGGAACCAAATGTAGGAAGATGGTTCTAGATTTTCAAAGACAACAGGACAGACTGCAGTACAACATATCTCACACACTCTAGCTTCATACAGGCTTTCAGACTGGTTCTTTCTGATCCCTTTGTGTTGTTGTAGTAGATCATATGCAGAACCTCCTTTCTCTTGGAGGTGCAGGCCGACGGAGAAACTCATTCCCTTTTATCTCACCTTAATGAAAACAGCTACTTATTGACAGAGGAAACGGTTTGTGTAGCATCTGTGATGTGGCACACAGATGTGTACCTCCCAGAGGTGAGACGCCTGCATCCAGAGCACACTGCATCACCGTAAGAGAGCAAAGATGCAAAAAACTGGGAGAACATCATTCCTTCCGGGAAGGACCACGGCTTTGTGGACTGCTTTGATGTCGACTCTCCTGCTTTATTACATGATGTTTTAGTTTACAAGCAAGGGAAACATCTGGGCAATTTCTTTCTGCTGGCTGCTCTCTTAAGTGGCGTTTGGTTTGTTGTTTGGACAAGGTCAATACTCAACATTGCCAGAGATAACACATGCTCTGGCTTTGTTTCCTAACGTTTGTAACATTGCCTCAGCAAGTGTCCATGCCAGCCCTGTGCTAACCAGATGACCCTTGGCTACTAGCGTCCATATTCACTCTCATCAGAGGGTAAGGAGATCGCAAGACAGCTAATGTACTTGGATGGCAGTGGTCTGTGCCTGATCATTACCCAAGGAGGACAGGGCCATGGCGGAGGTAATCTGGCTGTTTTCCTTTGATCTACATGTAAACCCATCCTGCTGACTAAGCACATATCATTTTCCTCTCCAATTGGGACTGACTTTTTTTTTTTTTAGGTTGTTGCTATCTAAGGCCTTGGTGTAGGGATTTGTATCTGGGAAGATCCTTGAGACACAACAGCAGGCGTGGGATGAGACTCTTTGTATCGACTTCACACTGGCCATTCCGCACATGCCTCTTACTTGTCTATAAACCGTGCCTCCTTGTTTTACTCCTGCTACCTTGCCTTGTGAATTAAAGCTCTTTACATTCCCATAGTCACTCGGCAGGTCAAAGATGCTTTGGAGTATATTTTCAGGGATAAAGATTGTTATATTAAATCTTGTTTTTACAAACCAGAAGAGAGAAACTAGATTGTGATGCTTAATTGTATTGTTCTAAATCAGAAGACAGAAAGTAGGTTGTGTTAAAATATTGTTACTCTATCAATAAAAAAAAAATATTGTTACTCTAAATAAGAAGACAGAAAGTAGAAATTCATTGGTCAAATTTAGTATATGTATAAATTTTGATCTAAAGACATAGACCAATGTGAAAAAATATATTCAGAATTTTAGCATATATCAAGCTGTATAATACAGATATGTATGATTTGTTTGATTCTGAAAAATCTAAGCTAGTAGATATGTAGAAAAATTATTAAAATTAAAAATACTGAGTTTTGTTGTATGTGTGTGTGTGTGTACACATGTGCATGTGTAGGGCAAGGTGTGCATGAATTTGGCTGTACACCCATGTAGAACCTCAGGTAAACTCAATTGTCATTTCTCACAATCAACCCATCTTTTCTGATACAGGCTCTGCCACTGGTACCTGAGACTTGTCAACGAGGCCCAACTAGCTGGCCAGCGAGTGCCAGGGATCCTCCGCTCCTTAGCCCTCCAATTATAAGCACTTGCCACTCATTCAGCTTTCTCAGTGGATACTAGGGATCAAACCCAGGCCTTTCATAGCAAGTGAATTCTTTCCTCAGTCCCTAACCTAATTTTTAATGACAGTGTTTGCATACAGTTACATTTCGTTTACTCCTTATAAAAATGTTAAACATTTGACCCGTTTTTAAAATGTCATATCACATTTGCCAATAAAGGTGTTTCTTTTTTTTTTTTTTGCCTTCTCTCAAAATGCTAAAGATTCAACACCACTGGGGCCCTCATTGTGCCCAGTTACCATGTCCTGCAGCAATAAAACTCTGCTCCTGCAGAGGTGAGAGAGCTGCCCAGTTTGCCACAGACCTTGTCACTTGCTGTTGGCTGTTCTCTGTGGAACTCGATGTCTGTCACCAGTGTTTCTGGGAACACACACTGCCCTAAGTGTTTGTATGGATGTGAGACTACAGTTTTAGAGCAATGGAAGTTAATTCACTTACCATTGTTCATCGCCTACCTACCATATTCATGAATGAGTGCAGGCTAATGGGTAAAGGGAAGTTTGTTCCTATCTTATTCTTTATCAATGAAAGACTTTGGCTGTAGGGATAGAACGCTGGGCTTCAGCACCTGTCTTCGCATCACCTCTGCTGGCACATGGCTTGGAGCAGAGTCAACAGCCCTGGGAGGGTTCAGAGTGGGAATGATCAAAATGACAAAGGCTGAACTCATTGACATAGGCTCTGGGAACTCCTCTTCCAGGTCACAAACACTTATAAGGGGTGAGGGGCCCACTGACTCTTGTTTTACTCAATGTCGCTGTCTGAGATGGCAGCGTATCATTTGATGCCCACATGTTAGGAAACAGGAGTTTCTCCCCCTGCTCTTCCCATGGCCTTTTACTATTAATACTGTTCAAATAATAATGACTATTTTGTTCAATTTAGCTTTGTATAAATAAATATCACTGCTATGTGAAATGTCTTGACTTTTCCAGAAGGTGTTTGCTTTAAATTGTTTCCTTGGGCTTGGAACATGCTGCAGGAGTGTGCCTTAATCAGAGAAATCCATTAATCAGGTCTTCCATCCTGCCCTTCTAAATTAGAGAGCTCCTGCCCAATGGCCAACTGAGGGACAGAGACAGCACCCATCCCAGATTCCCACTTCCCTCCAGAGTCAACCATGCCAAAGAGAAATCGTAATCTCATCCAAAAGGCCTTCAGAGCAGAAACCTAAGCTGTGAGCCAGAAAGAAAGCACTCAAGATACCATCTATGATGTTGAAGAAAAAAAACAACTTTTAGAGTGAAGACTATAAATATATAAATATTCTTCTGTTTCTTTAGCAGCAGATTCATCCCTTACCCGATTCTACAAAGCCTGAGTTGATGAGCCGACTTTCTTCCTGTGAACTTTGGCTCTGCTCTGCACTCCCTAAGACCCTTTTCCACAAGCCTGGAGCGCTGTGATATGCACACAAGTGGCTTCCAGTCATCCTGTAATCTCTGCTCTGATAACCCCCCTCAGAGACGTCTCCCTTGACCACCCCATCTAAAGAGCCCCAACTCCCACTTTCTTACAAGTTAACATTATCGGAAGTTATCTAGTTGATTCTCTCTTTTGTTGTCCATGTCCCTCTCGACTTGGCAAAGTGTTTCACCAGAGCCAGGTCCTGACTTCTGTGAATCACCGTGTTTTAAATACATGGCTCATGGTAAGTCTTCAGCAACAGTTGTTGGATGGAGGAATAAATAATAGAGATGCATATATGTTTGTGTGCTTAGAAGCAGAGTCTTAAAAATCAGGAGGCAGTCTTCCTCTGCTACCTGCCTTATCAGCCTCTGCGTGGATACAGCTTCCATCTCAGAAGAGCACTTGGCAGGGGAAAGGAGATGCAGGAACCAGCGGCTATTGCTCCCTGGAGCCTCACTAAACACCTCTACGCCATACTCCCATCATGCCTTTTGTGTGTGAGGAGCTTGGAGCACATGGGCCACCAGCTGTAACAGCCTTTGTCCTGCCTGCAGGGGTCAGTTTGCTCCAGCCCTGGGGGAGGAACAGCCTGTTAACCATGGTGCATAATCATTTCCCACTTCCTTCACTTTCTCCAGCTGGGCCCACTTATTTCTTGTTCCTGTCTCCCTTGGGAGCCTGACTTTGGGAACCAAAAGGCTTTGAAGGCAAGGTTTATCCCCAACGATGAGCTGTACGGATGCACTGATGAGGGGCTGAGCAGCTGAGGCCAAGTTCCTCAGATTCCTCATCTCACGGAAACCTCGCACCTTCTCCACGCAGTGATCCTTGTCCACACATCTCAGATGAGAGACCAAAGCTCCAAGACTTAACCTTCCTGATGCCACAACGCAGTGTAGACCAGACGCGACACATAAGTCTAGGTCAAGCTGGTCTTAAATGCTTTCAGGCTTCATTACCACCAAATGAGTAGATCTCTATACCCGGTTTTGTTTTGGTCTTTAGCACTTGCTCTTACTTTAACTGAATAAGTGGTTCCTGTTCTCTTTCATTATTGTATGGAAGATAAATATCTAAGTTTATTAATCTAATTTTCTGTAGCTAGCCACCATGAAATCCAAGGAAATGAGGTGATCTCTGTGCATTTTTAACTTTTATCAAGGGAATTGAGAAAATACGTTTTTGCCTGTCGGCTTTCTAAAATTCTCGCCGTGCCTGTCCCAGATACCCCCCACCCGACTCTCCAGCCAACTGGGTCCATAAAGCAAACAGCAGCTTCTAGCTCCACACTTTCTATACCGTGCTGCCCCCTAGTGGTGAAAGTGAACTCAGCATACATACTCCAAAACTGCAGGTGTTGGCCGGGTCCAGGTACACTAATTGGATAGCTTAAAATAACTAACCGGCACTTATTGAATGACACAGATTCTCTCTCGGCCCAACAACCCGGGACTGTGATGTGGGTTCAAAACTACTGTGAGACATTTTCAAATGAAACAGGCTCCATTCCACCTGTTATCATCTTCCTCTAGACTAGAAATAAAGCGACAGCTGTAAGGTGTGAAGACAGGCTGAGACTGTGGCACATGATGCGTGGCTCACAGGCAGAGCCTACCGTCTCCCATATCCGAGGGAGTGAAACTCAGCCAGCGCTGTTGCTGTGACACTAGCTATAATGCGCACCGCAGTCCCTTCTAAGGAATCCTAGCCTCTTTTATTTGTCTTAATTCAAATGAGAAAATAGGAACTTTAGAGGAAAAAAGACAGGGCCAGGAAGCACTCTCCAGAAGAAGTACAGGTCACAGTGGCGCAGAGTCGCTTGTTTATTGCAGCTCATTGTAGAACTTATTTATGAGAAATTGTATCAAGCTCAGAAGTCACATCAGCATGAGGTTCTGAGGTTGGCCAGGCTGCCTCAATCTGCCTGCCCTCCAGCTTTGTGTTCGCTGAATCAGCAGCTGTTCTAACCCCTCACAGAAGTGATGACCAGCCCAGTGCACTGGGCCAGACCTTAGAGCTTGCAAAAAATCGGACAAGGGTGACTTTCTCTTTGATTTGCTTGCAAAGCCACAAACAGGGGGAAGGTCATAGACAAGGCAAAGGGGGTAAAGCTAGATGCTGGCCGCTGTGGCCTCACGTGTCCATCCCCAGAGAGCATCCGGTTCAACAGCCGGTCCAGCACATACGGGTGACATACCACCCTGGAAGGGGGAGCCAGACTCGGGTGACAAGGAGCTCCGTGGATCACCTGGGAATCTTGAACTGGAGTAAAACAAAAGGGCTGAGGGAGAATCTGAGGCTGTCTCTCTCAGAGAAGTTAAATGTACTTCTGCTGAAGGGGATTTGTGTGTCCCAGGGGAACAAGAGCTACCACATATTTCCTAATCTAAAAGCGCCCTGAACCCAAGAAGGATGCGGCTTCTTTTGCTGCCTCCAGGTAGTCACGTGGCATCCCCGGAGAATTTTCCCAGCTAAAAAGATGGTGTGTCCTTAGGAAGATGGGACAATCTTGAACTTTCTCTCGTCCTTCTTTTCCACAGTTGGAACACAAACTGGAAGCCTGGAGGTACTGTATCTATAAGTCATGACTGTAGGCAGCAAGCATGGAAAGGAAGGCCTAAATGATAAAGATGGTGGCGGTGGATATCACTGTGCATTGCTGAGCCCAGAGGGCAGCCTTGCCTTGGGTGTCCATTTATCCTGCAACTTTTATGAGACAATCCCTAATACGTAAGACTTTCTTGTATAAACTGTCTTAGCTTGAGCGTCAATAAAAAACTACCATACATCAAGAGTCTTAAGCAACAGAACTTCCTTCCTCTCCATGAAGGCTAGATGTCTAAGGTCGGTGCTGGCAGTTTCTCTTCCTGGTAAGGCCTTCCTTGCTGACATGAAGACAGCTGTCTCCTCCCAGTGAATGGATGGCCTATCCTGAACACATGTATCTGCTGAAGAGGTCTCTTGTGTCTACAAAGACACAGGTTCAGTAATATGGACACCACCTTCATGGCCTTAGTGCCTTCCAAAATGTCCCATCTTCAAATGGCATCACACTGAGGCCAGGGCTTTGAGGGATGGACAGATGTACACAAGCATAGTATGTATACAGCTACAAATCAGTAAGTCTGAGTTAGCTCAGCAGTTAAGAGCATTTGTTGTTCTTGCAGAGATCCTGGGTTCAAGTCTCAGCACCTGCACAGTGAATCACAAATATTTGAAGCTCCTGTCCCAGGAAATTCTATGTCTTCTCCTGACTTCTGAGGGCACCTACCTGCTGCACACACAAACATATAGGTAAAATGTACACCTAAAATTTAAAAAAATCTTTTTTAAGAAAGAATTTTTATCATTTTCCTTTAGCTATATTGTACGGGTACACAGTGGGCTTGGAAGTGTGATGGAGGAAGGTCATTGGTCAATAAACAAGCTCCCTTGGCCCATTTGATAGGCCATCCCTTAAGTGGGTGGAGTAGACAGAATAGAATGCTGGGAAGAAGGGAAGTGAGGTCAGAGATGCAATGCAGCCAGCTGCCAGGTCAGACATGCTGAATCTTTCCCAGTAAGACCGGTGCTACACAGATTATTAGAGATGGGTTGATCGGGATATCAGAATTAGCCAGTAAGGGCTAGAGCTAATGGGCCAAGCAGTGTTTAAATGAATACAGTTTGTATGTTGTTATTTTGGGGCATAAGCTAGCCAGATGGCTGGGAGCCAGGCGGCAGGAACGCTGCCCGCAGCTCTTACTACAGAAGTGTCCTATAAGCCGTAGCATAGAGAGTGTAACATAGAGGTCCATCCGGAAGGCTGGCCTTGTCAAGAATCAAGGTGAGTATTTGACCTAGTTGAAACTTTTTCAAGATTTACCTTACTAGCCTAAGCCATCTTATAGGAATAGAAAATAGTTCTATTTTTTAAAGGACTCATAATTACTTAAGTCATAACTCAACTTTGACTCTGCTGAATTCAGGATGTGAACAATCAAACACTAATTTCTATGTGGCTATCAGCATTAGCGATGCATCTCCCATTTTTTAAAATGTGCCCATATATCTGTTGACAACATAAACGGCCTAACTTCATTTTGATACCCAGATGACTTCCAGGAGCATGCAGTTCTCACAGCATCCTCGGAGGAAGGATGAAGAGGAGGCCATTGTGAAGCCACCAGTCTATCCCCACCACTAGAACCTGGTCTCAAGTTTGAATATAAACTGATAAAGAGATGGATTCAAGACGAACATTCGAAAGAACAACACAGCAGGAACACTTTGTGTCAATTCATCTAGAAAGTGAGTAACACTGAAAGCAAGCTACTCCCGTCATAAGGCATATATAGAACTGTCAGCAAGATTCACAATCACAATTACAGGCCATAATTATGTCTTGTATAATTATGTGTTTCTATTTTTCTGTTATATAAGTATTTTTATTAAACAAAGAAAAAACGCTGTAAAAAATTTTAAAACATTTTACAGGACTCCTGCATTTATTTCATTCATAACAGTTGTAAAAGGCTTTATATAGTTCCCATCACATCCACAAAATCACACAGAACTCAATGAGCTCAAAACCAAAGGTTTTGTGTTCTCTGGGGGTTCATTCCTTAGTTCGTAAGCTGACACCTTCCTGCCCTTCCATTTGAGATGCCAATGTAGTTGATGCAGGGTGATGGTAGTACTGAGTTGTTGAGGGAAAGTATTTAACCACAGCATCAGAAACCGCATCCAAGCAGAGGGCGCGATTGCTGAAGAAAGAGACTTAGAAACCTCATCTGCTTTCTGAAAAGGTCTTGTTTCCTTTTTCTTCTTTTGTTTTTTTTTGAGACAGGGCTTCTCTGTTTAGTCCATTTATTCTGTTTTAAAGAAAAAACCAATCTACGAAGTATATTTTTCTATGTGTATGTTATTTTAATAAAAAGTATTATAAGAGAAACATGTGAAGTCAAAGTTGTAGATATTTGAGAAATTCATTTCTTTGAAAAATGTCATCTTTGTCTATCCAGGTCTTTCCTTATTAAGTCAAATTCATTGGGGTTCATGTGGCCCTGGTGTACAGTTTCAATGTGTTTTCTTCACCTGCTCTGAGGATGACCACACTGGGGAAGTGTTGAGGTTATGATTTTTTATTCCATGCCTGGGAACCACATTGTACTAAACACTCTAGAGAAATAAATCTATAATTTATTCATGTACATATACCACCTGCAAAATGGAAAACACCACAGCCCCACAGCCCCATCCATGGCTCCTTCCTGGGTTTCAGCACAGTCAAGGACTTGGAGGACCAAGGAAACCTGATTGTGACATATATAATCATGTGACCTAATCATGGTAACTGAAGGAACTCTTAACACATGTGAAGATCAAGAAGTGTTAGAATAGGGGTCTGAGTTATATTTCACATGAAGTAATATATGTTGGTGAGTCCCAAAGTTCTGCTTCAGAAATCAGTCCTGGGCCCTGTTTCCTCTTTACCCTTATATAGATGTCAGATTTGTGCTTGAACATGACTATAAATGACTATAAATATTTGTTCATAGGCAGGGAAGACAAGGGTTGCTATAATGGCATTAGAGATGCATGTTTAAGGAGTTGCTAGCCAGTAGGTCTGGAGCCATATTAAACTAGCCTAGCCATAGACTAGTCAATATTTCTCAAAGTGTAACCCACTCCTCTCAGATCAAGTACACAGGAGCCTGTGCTACTGAAGGCATGGCATCTTCACCAAGAACAAGCTTCATAACTATTTTTATCTATACTTTGGTTTATGAGCAACAAGGTGTGATCATTTCTCCACTCATTCATTCATTCGTCCACTCATTTGTTCAGTGGATATTTGTTTCACTTCTGTTAAACACTAAATAGTATAAAGCAACTTGATTATTATAGTATCTGTCTTCAGAAAACTTAGCAGCCCCACATTTGCTAAACTGTGTTACATAGTTCCCTGTGTCATCTGAGACCTTAATAGTTGTTACAAAATGTTAAACAGCTCATTCTGCTAACTGAAAGGAGAGCCATCAATCACCTGAGAGTTAAAGAGTATAGACAGTGGTAGCAACTGGAGACCAGGTTTTCATTATCCCTAGGGCTTGCTAAGTGGAAGCCAAACCATCACCATTACCTATGCTAACTCCATTTTCTGTGCAGAACAAGAGGAGGTGGGGCAAGAGGAGGAGCCATACATTGAAATCTCTGACCAGAAGTGAACAGGACTGTATCACAAGACTACTAGTGAACAGAAAGGCTGCTTGTTTATCACAAATATGAAGTTTAAAAAAGGTATTAGTTGAAACTCTCTTAGAAAATGACATGGCTGAGGCTGGGGAGATGGCCCAGTAGCTAAAGTGTTTTCTGTGCAAAAATGAGGACTTGAATTTGGATCCCCAGAACCCACAGAAGCTTGAGCCCATTACTTCAGGCATTGGGAAACAGGTGTGTCCCTGGAGGTCACTGGAGCCAGCTCAGCTGAGTCAGTGAACCATGAGTTATATAATATTATATCTTGATGTGGGAGATTTTTCTGTGTATGTGTTGCTTTTATTGGTTGATGAATAAAGCTCTTTTGGCCAATGGCTTAGCAAAGCAAAGCCTGGTAGGAAATATGAACAGAGATATACAGAGAAAGTAGGCTGAGTTAAGGAAATGCCATGTAGCTGCTGAAGAAGACAGGCGCTGGACCCTTACCAATAAGCCACAGTCTCATGCTGATACACAGACTAATAGAAATGGATTAATTTAAGATGTAAGGGCTAGCTAAAAGTATGCCTGAGTCATTGGCTAAGAAGTGTTATAATTAATATCGTTTCTTGTGATTATTAGGGTCTGGGCGATTGGGAAACGAACATACAGTCTCTGCTTGCACTTCTCTTTCTCTTCCTCCTCCTCTTCTCCTTTAGAAAGATAGAAGCTATTTTAAGATCAGGTCTCACTATGTAGCCCTGCTTCTGCTTCAGCCTCTCAAGTGCAGGTGCTACAGATGTGAGATGCTACACCCAGCTTAATTCCCACGTCACCTGTCTGTTCCTGCAGGGGACTTGCTGGTCTGCCAGGCCTAAGAGAGGAGTGACACCTGGCAGCTCTACACCCTTGCTGATGTATCTGAGACATTGTAACAGGGCTTGTCATAAAAGAGCAGCTAACTCTGGAGTCCCCAGAGGTAAGGGGCTGGAATTCAGCACAATACTAAGAAATTTAAACAAGGTCAAATTAGAAGCTCAGCGGAGCATGCTGTAGGGAAGATCTAACACCCAGGAAAGTGAAGACGGGAGAGCTGATTGAGAGCCTTGGCCTCTAGATGACAATTCTGAGCTTTGCATGTGAAGCTCCCCAGCTGACTCCCCAAACCACACACAGCACATTACAGCGTACTGATTTCCACTCCCAAGCATTCTTTAAAGGAGGATCTTCATGAAAGAGAATCTAGAAGTAGGAAGAGATGGAAAATGATGACCAGGCTAAGCCCACCTCTCCTTCGAACTTCTGTGCTGCAGTGGCAAGAGCGTATCATACTACATTTGAAAGGAAATCCACGTTTTTAACTGGATTTGACCATACTCAAGTGATTACAAAACTATGGCACCTGGCCATATGTTTATAATGAAAGTGTGTGGCTGAAGGCAGGTACATGTCATGTTCATCCCATACCAACTTCATTACACACACAGGTGTTCTGTGGTTAAACTATGTTCTGTCCTCCAATAAGACTGATATTCAAGGTAAACTAGCCCCTACACACAACACGCCATTACGTTGAAAATGATGGTGACAATCAATGTACTGAAGACTGGGAAGTTCTGTGGAAAGGCTTTTATGTTGTATTAAACTTGGCATTTCTTTATCTTGGTTTGTGAATGTGTGTATGTGTGTAGGTGTCATGTGTGTATGTGTGTAGGTGTGGTGTGTGTATGTATGGTGTATGTGTGGTGCGGAAGGGTGCATGGTGTGTGTGTGTGTGTGCTGGTGTGGGGGGTGTATGTGTGGGACGTATTGTGTGTGTGTATGAGTGTGATGTTGTGTGTATGTGTATAGGTATGGTGTGTGTATGTGGTGTGTGTGTGCGTGTGTGTGTGGTATAGAGGGGTGCATGGTGTGTGTGTGCTGTTGGGAGGGAGGTGTATGTGTGGGGTGTATGGTGTGTGTGTGTATGAGTATGATGTGGTGTGTGGGTGTGTGTGTGTGCTCTGTGTGTGTGTCCTGTTCTCTCTTACAGGATACTAACTTTCCACAGGAGGCACTTTGGGAAATAAGTGCTGGGAAAATTGCTACTTTGTAGATTATAAAATGTAGTTCCATGAGGTCATAGATCAAAGAGATTACCTGTAATATATGATCTTAATATTTTATTAGTGTGCTCTCATTGTAGTCAGGAAAAGTAACTTTGAAAGGACTACCATCCATAAAGCAACAATAACTAATCTTTATTGTTGTTTCACGTCTTCTGGAGACTTTTCTAAGCATTTTACAGGTATTACCACATTTCTCTTCCCAGGAGCTTTCCAAAGTAGACATCATTCATCTCCCCAGATTACAGCTGAAAGGATAAAAGCCTGGGCCACTCGTGGAGACCCCTGAGACCGTGACTGTCAGAGCCAGGGCCGTTGGGCTATGTGGATCTGCGTTCGTATGGGAAATTATCCAAACCGTGATTCTAATGTTACTCGTGACCGCACTGAATAATCAGTCAAAGCTGTGAGTCTTGCAGCAATTAAAATAATTCTGCCTTTTTTAACCTGCACTTGCAGGTTAAATAACAATGTCAGGGCCTGCGTAGTGAGTGTACTAATGATCTGAAATCGATATGAACTACAAGAGAAAGGCCACGGGGAGGGTGAACAGCTGGATGCCGAGGAAATGTTCGGGTTCCTCTGGGTGGCACATTATAGGAGTCTCTAGAGTGTGCGTGAGGGGGCGGGGGTGGGGGCGGGAGAATATTTATCTTCACTATACCCCGAGTATGAGAAAATTGGTTGCAGATGGCTCACAGCTGTAAGGAATACCTTTGTTTCATTTGAAACTTGGTATAAATCTCTTCCTTAAACTACCTGCTCCAATGACTTTTAATTTAGAGGCTGTTGGGTAAGCCCCTGTCTCTGACCCCCATATATTATCATAAAGGTGGTGGGGTGGTTTGGACAGGAAACCCCTGGGAAAGTCTCTGGATTTATTGAAAGGTAGGGTTGCTTCGGGCAATTTGGAGAGCTTGAGTAAAGACTTTTTACTGATTATCAACATCGCAAGATGAAATCAACTTTTACAAGAGGAAGGTTTAAGGGAAACAAATCCCCTTTAGCTTGCTATTTTTCTGGAGAAAAAGGTGCTATGTTAGAATTAGTGGGTTTTATTTTGACCATGTTTTAGAAAATGGAAATAATATTCTGAAAATTGGACTTGGATTAAAAAGACAGCGGTTTGGGGAGTTGGTTCCCCTTTTATTTTCTCTACAAAGTTAGCAGTGGCTGGATCAAGGACCAATGGTCTACTTGGTGAGGAGGCTAAGCTGACTACAAGAGGTGCTTGGTTCCATGAAGTTTAAATCAATGCACGCCATCTTTGGAAAGAAAAGTTTTCTGTAACTGTGTGTTTGTTCCGTGCAAGTTTTCTCTAGTTCTACAAAGTAATTTTATATTATTTAAAGAGCTTTTCCTAAGTATTGAAAGTTACACCATCTTCTATATCATTGTTTTTCTTTCTCACTTACTGAAGGCTCAAGAATCATCAAACCCTAAGTCTTTGAAAGGTGAAAGTCCGGTTCTTGGCAGTATCCTCCTCTAACTCCTTGGAAGTCCTGAGGATATTTGTGCTGCCCTGATATGCTTTCGTGAATGTTCATTTGCACTCGGCGCAGGCTGCCAGCAGAGACCAGTCTGACCTCACTGCGGGTTCCAGGATCCCTCAGAAGATTTGCAAGACACAGTAGATGAAGAGCTAAGGAAGACCCAAGGGAAGGCAGCTAAATGTGTGTAGTGCTTGTAAGCGCTGTAGGATTCAACTCTTCATGTTTGCGTTTTAGCTTTTGATAGACAGGAGATATATGACAAGACGGTGAGCGTGGGAGCTCAAGGCCTAGCTAAGCAATGCAGGGGAGCTGGCAAAACTGGATTTCCACTATGATCAATAATCAGACTTGTGTTTTCATCATTCAATCCATTCTCAAAAATGATACTGTTGAAAACTCTACAAAGAATTCCAGCGAAAGCATTTCCACTCTCACCAAAGTTACTGTGTAACCAGAAGACACACTGACCGTCGGCGACAAGCCTGCTGTGTAGACATGCGACAGATATGTCACTTTATAACTTCCAAGTGGCTTCACACTTAGGAGTTTACAGTGATGGTTTCATAGATGTATTCAAGGTAATAAAATCAAGGAGTAAAGTTCAAAAAGGGAAAACCCAGATGGTCTGAAATCTTTCTACATAAAAATAAATCTTCTTCTAGAATCGAATAAATATTTCTCAAAGACTCTTGGAGAAATCGGAGAGGGTACAAGGATCAGAATAGCCACAAATAGTATTCGTGACAGCAACTTTGTTTCTGCTCTTGGGATATAGACTAATTGTATTCATTTTATGTTTATAACTTAAATCTTATTTCCAAGTTATCCCAAAGACTTTTTTACCTTGCTCCCCACTAGTGTATTTTAGCACATTCTGTTAACAAGTTCCATATTTTCCTGGGTTTCAGCTTTGCCCTTGATGACTGACCACCACCTTGGCTTGGCAGACCAGCCCATCCTGAGCAGAAGAGTTCACCAGCTCTCCAGGGCAGTGACAAAAAGCTGAGGCTTGGGGGAAAAGAGAAGGAGGTGATTTAAGAAAGGGGGGGTGCATACATCCATAAAATTTTCAAACTATTATAAAACAACAAAACCCTGGACACCACCTGAGGACCCATGCCTTTCTTTTGCCACTTGACCTCTGTTGTTTTTTTTTTTTTTTTATTAATTTTTTATTGAGAAAAAAAAAAACGTTTCCCCCGCCTCCCCGCCTCCCATTTCCCTCCCCCTCCTTCCACCCTTCTCCCCCTCCTCCCACTCCTCTCCCCCTCCCTCTCCAGTCCAAGGAGCAGTCAGGGTTCCCTGCCCTGTGGAAAGTCCAAGGTGCTCCCCCCTTCGTCCATGTCTAGGAAGGTGAACATCCAAACTGGCTAGGCTCCCACAAAGCCAGAACTTGAAGTAGGATCAAAACCCAGGGCCATTGTCCTTGGCTTCTCATCAGCCCCCATTGTTCGCCATGATCAGAGAGTCCGGTTTTATCCCATGCTTCTTCCGTCTCATTCCATCTGGCCTTGGTGAGCTCCCAATAGATCAGCCACACTGTCTCAGTGGTTGGGTGCACCCCTCGTGGTCCTGACTTCCTCGCTCATGCTCTCCCTCCTTCCACTCCTCGATGGGAACTTGGGAGCTCAGTCCGGTGCTCCAGTGTGGGTCTCTGTGACTATCTCCATCCATCCCCAGATGAAGGTTCTATGGTGATATGCAAGATATTCGTCAGCATTGCTATAGGATAGGGTCATTTCGGGTTCCCTATCCTCAGCTGCCCAAGGATCTAACTGGGGACCTCGCCTTGGGTTCCTGGGACCCACTCTAGGTTCAAGACTCTTGCCAACCCTAAGGTGGCTCCCTTAACTAAGAATTGTGCTTCCGTACTCCCCTATCCAACCTTCCTTTATCCCAATCCACCTGTTTCCCCTAGTTTCCCTCATCCTCCCCTTCTCCCTTTTCTCTCCCCATCCCCCGCTAATCCCATCCCACCCCACCCCCAAGATCCCAAATTTGGTTTGGGATGAGTGCTTTGTATTGTTGTTCTGCTTTCCCTGACCCCTGAGGTCTTCCACCCACTGAGGGGACAATGAATGCTTAATCAACAGGTCCAAGGTCACACAGCTGGAATCTGCAGTTCCTAGAAACTCAGTGACTGATTTGCTGCTTACTTGCTGCAAGGTTGATGAGAAAGAGGACTGGATAAGGAAGATGCTGAGCTGTCAGAGGAGGACTCATCAGTGTAAGTGTAGGGACACCTCAGGACAGGCAGGAGCTCAGTGGTGCCCTATAGAAACTTGTTTGACAACTCCAGCACATCCATGAACAGCTCTATGCAAATTCCAATTAAAGAGCACCAGTGACGACGAAGTTTAGTCTTTACAGGGAGCTAGCATTTTTGCCCTTGGATTTAAACGGGATGAAAATAAAAACATCGAAAAGATAAAACTGGGGGCTGGGGTGCAGATTGACTAATGAGGCAAGAGGAAAAAAATAGTTACAAGGTCCCTCTAGAGAAAATATAGTAAACGAGAAGGAACAAATGCCGCATGAAGAGGTCTTTGTTAATTGAGTATCATAAACCTGCTGAAAAATCCTGTTTACGTGAAAGACATCAAAACCTTGGGGGAACGAGATCCATAATTAAGACCATACGCATTCTCTTACTCTGTTTGGGCATTGGGGGACTGAAACGTGTGCTTACTATCAAGATAATCTCAGGAGAGCTTTCTCTGTTAGGTAACACAAAGTAGTTCTGTGTCCTCTATAGATGAAGCTGTGTTTTGTTTGTTGTTAAACTTAGGCAGAGAGAAGCCCATGCTAACTTCATAGCTTTGACTCCATGTGTGTGTTCACAGGTACACTTGGGCACACTCAGGTTGAGTCAGTCTCTCAGAACACGCAAGGGATACTCCAGGAGTATTGCCCATACCCTGAAGCAGGGGCTCTGCCCCTACCCTGGAGACACTTAGGGGTTTGATAAGTTATTGTTTGCCATGTAGTATGGTAATATTTCAATACGTTACGCAGCTAGACAAACCATACTGTTGCATGCCCAGTGATATCAATATTTCCAGTGGAAGGAGAACGGAAGCCATGAGCACTAAGAGAAGGAAACACTGAGATTCACCTGTTGAACTCTGGGGCGGAAAACACAGTTTCCTAACTGTGCAACACACCAAGGTATGACCAGGAGAGCATGTCTAGCTGCCCCCAGGGGGAAAGAGCTCCTGCTGTCGAGAATGATGGAGATGGATTGTATACAGCACGTTCTTTCTGTATTCTTCAGTGCATTAGCGGATGTCAATCATAAAGAAAACACTTGAACTTGGTTTAGCTGCTATGCTTCTACTGAACACTTGCCCCAGTGTGTGTGGGGGGGGGGTCTCTCGTGAAAGGATTTCGTTTTTGTGCAGCACTCATGTTCTCAGCAACAAGTTGAGGAACACCATGGTAATTGTCCTCTGCACTTAGACACGCCTGGTTTATGAGTTCTGGCCATAGCTCACCATCGATACACCCAAAGGCCAGATTTGTCCCGCAGCTGGAGTATCCAGAAGGGTTCATGAACCTGTTGATAGTAAGACCAAGAAAAGCCCTCAAACAATTTCTATATGCCGGGCGTTGGTGGCGCACGCCTTTAATCCCAGCACTCGGGAGGCAGAGGCAGGCTGATCTCTGTGAGTTCGAGACCAGCCTGGTCTACAGAGCTAGTTCCAGGACAGGCTCCAAAGCCGCAGAGAAACCCTGTCTCGAAAAACCAAAAAAAAAAAAAAAACAATTTCTATAAATTTCAAAAAGAAAAAATAACTTGCTTTGGGTTTTTTTGTGTATTTTATTTCATTTTTTTTTCCTCCACTGGGGATGGAGTCCAAAGCCTCCATCATGTCAGGCAAGAATTCTACTATTGAAGTACACTTCCATCCCTCAGACAGCAAACATCTTTGAGACATTGTCTATATAATTTATCATCTCTGTTGATGCAGCAGAGAAGTAGCCATATATATCCTATGAATATATAAATGTTTCAATAAAATGCTATTTACAAAACTGGGCAAATGGCATTAGACTCAGGTTGTAGTTTGTAGTTTTTTTAAGCAAAAACTTAAAAACAAACAAAACAAACCATCCTATGTCTTGTGAAAACAAAAACAACCAAGAAAAAAAATGAAAGCTAGGCCCCAGAAATCAATGAACTGGAATTTGAAAATTAATAGAAATAAGTAAATGGGCCCTGTCACTCTCCAAACATATGAAAAAGAAATGGAACTGAGGCAGAGAGGAGGAGAAAATTCCTCACCACAGTGGAAAGTTGCAGCAGGAGCACAGGAGGAGGAACTTGCCCTGCGTGCCCGAGACATTTAAAATTAGCCTTGCTTCAGCTACTGCCCCGAGACCACTGGGGACCGAAAGCTTGAAGACAATTGTTTGGCTGAGAATCAAGTAGCTGTCACTTCCGTGACCCTGCTGCTCGCTACTCTTTTTATTTGATAAGCAGAACCTTCTACTTGGGCCCAAATTTGAGGCAAGATCATCAATGATTCATGGTTTGGGGACCAGAGGCACCCCCCCCCATCTCCACATTGGCTGTGTTTGGGATTCCTTGGCTCGAGTATTGTAGATGTTTTCAATTAGGTGAAAAGTGAAACCTCAAGAGAGTATGGCTTTAACCCAAATAAAACCTCCCCTTGAATATAATTTCTCTCTCTCCTTCTGAACGTGAATGTGAGTGTGTCTGTGTGTGTAAACGGTTGAGACAGCTGCATTACACAGGTGGCATCCCAAGCAGTAAATAATACAGATTTTATAGATGGCTTGAGGCACACGGTCTCAAGACAATTAATTTTACCACTACACATTCGACCTAAGAGCACTTTTTATCACAGCAGGAATTCCTTATCAAATTCTCAGGTGCAGGTGCCCCATAAACACTTTGGAGTCACGGCCGAGGTGGCTAGTAACTTGAGAAAGAATAAGAAGTCATTAGAAGAAAGAGAAATAGAAAAAGACTGACCTGCACTCAAAAAGGCAAAGCCAATGCTCAACTCTGCAAAGAAAGAGAAATATAAAACACTGGCCCTTGCTCAAAAAAACAAACCCAAATTTTCAGCCCTTCCCTTGTGGAAGTGTTCGCTTATCAGTCAGCCATATGAAGTACTGGGAGAACCAGGGAACTCAGAAGTCAGCAATGCAGACAAGGAGTTGTTTTGTAATAATGAAGCAGGCTCATAGTTACAAGAATCTTATTGCATTTAGAAAGCATGTATAAAAATGGTCAAATGGAGGATACATCAGGGCTACGGAATACCCTCCATAGGTGACTCCCCAAAACAAGAATATTTCAGAGGAAAAACACAGGAAGAAAAGAGTATATATTCAAATGTACTTTCAAGTTATGTGCGCATATCTGATGCTAGAGACAGTTGTTATTCATTCATAAACTATTACATTTCTGAATATTCCTTATCCTACTGTCTCCATTTGATTAAGCAATGATTTGTGCTACAGATTCATATGATCTCCAAATTAGAGAATCTGCCAGGATTTGTTCTTCAGTTACCAAATTTCAGTATGGCTGTTTGGTTGCTTGGCATTCATTTTTTCCCCTCACTTTACATCTGCTTGACCTTCATGTCTTTGTTTAATAGCAACAAGGGGTGAAGGAACTACTACAGTTATTTCTGAGATCCTTCAGAATCCTTACACTGCCTCAAGTTCAACAAGTATTTTGCAGACTGTAGCCTGGAGTGACAGTTGGGTACACAAATCACCATGGCTACTGAGCATACATTGAAAGAGCGTCCATATGCTTCTATCCACCAGGCTCCCCTGAGATACAGCGTATATGCCCTAAAACAGAGTAGGGGCACTGGGGAAAGAGGAGGGCAGTACAGCAAAGTCTGGCTCTCTTGGTGTGAGCTTTGTGTGCAATCATAAACCTACAGACTTAAAATCCCTGTAGTGCATACGAAACATCATATTTGGCTTCCTGGCCTCTCCCACTTAAACTCAAGTCTTATTGCGTTTCTTATCCCCATTCCACTGTCAAAATAAAATTGTTCTGGTGTCTTCCTAGGTACAAGATTCTCATGCTTGATGACTGGGACCTAATCTCCTGGAAGCTGTGGTTAGCATGGGACACATAGCACAAACACATAACCAGTTAGAAACCAACAGAATCCCCAAAGCACCCTGTGATCCAGGTCTCTTTCCAGAAAAAAACACGCTCATTTGTTTAAGCCTGAAATGTCTGCCTCAAGTATTATTTCACTGTTTTCCTCAAATGTCTGAAACGTTTAACACCTCGTGAGTCTCAAGTGGTTTCCACTCTTTCAAAGGGAAACTGTTACACATTCTCTGTTAAGAAAAAGGTGTTAGTAAGACAAGAATGACAGGATATTTGTTTGTTGGGTTTAACTGTATTTGGGCATTTGTCTGTTCTCTAGAGACGTGTGTGTGTGTGTGTGTGTGTGTGTGTGTGTGTGTGTGTGTGTGTGCAAGTGTGCACGTGAGTGCATGTGTGTGCTTGTGTGTTCAACAAAATCATTATTATGAGAATCATTTAATGTATTTAATCAAAAGCCAAAATTACTTGTCTGTCGTCCATGGAGAGAGAGATCACTGAACACCCTGAAACACAAATTTACACCTCAACTCTACAGATGTTAGTTGGAGGAAAAAAAACCCACTCTCCATTGAACTGTGAAGTCATACAGCAACCTATAAATATCTTTAATTTAAAAATAAAAAATAGTAGAACTACAGCCCCGTGTGCACTAGGAAGGTGGGACCACAGCCTCCGTGTGCACTAGGAAGGGGGAACATGGACCTCCTCTCCTTGTTCTCTTGTTCCTCCTTTTTCTCGTTTCCCCTGCTATTTATACTCTCTGTCTAGCCGGGCGGTGGTGGCGCACACCTTTAATCCCAGCACTCGGGAGACAGAGGCAGGTGGATCTCTGTGAGTTCGAGGCCAGCCTGGTCTACAAGAGCTAGTTCCAGGACAGGCTCCAAAACCACAGAGAAACCCTGTCTCGAAAAACCAAATAAATAAATAAATAAATAAATAAATAAATAAATAAATAATAAAATAAAATAAATAAAAAAATATACTCGCTGTCTGCCAGCCCTGCCTATCCTTGCTCCTGCCTTGCTATTGGCCGGTCAGCTCTTTATTAGGGCCATCAGGTGTTTTAGACAGGCAAAGAATCACAGCTTCACAGTTAATCAAATGCAGCATAAACAAAAGTACCACACCTGAAAATAATATTCTCCAACAAAATATGGATCTGATCTCTCATGGTTTTAGGCTTCAGCTCCTCAGGCCTAGAGTGGATGGCTCCTCTCCCATGTGTTTGCCTTGTCTTGAAGGTAAAGATAAATTACGCGATAAAATCACATGAAAAGCTTCACCCTGATTAAATTAAATCTATTTCTTTATTAAAAATAATCCTCCAGACCTGGACAGTGGTGGGTGCACACCTTTAATCCAAGCACTCAGGAGGCAGGATGCTAGCAGATCTCTGTGAGTTCAAGGCCACCCTGGTCTACAGAACCAATTCCAGGACAGCCAGGGCTACACAGAGGAAACCCTGACTCAAAAAAAAAAAAGAAAAAGAAAAGAAAAAAAAAGAAACAGAGAGAGAGGGGGAGAGAGAGAGAGAATTTACAGCTGTCCTTTTGATCTTTTTTTAAAGTTCAGAATCTCATCCTATATGTCATATAATTTTGATTATTTTACACTAACTATTGTAGACATTAGTTAATTGTTGAGGACTGGACTCAACAAAATCACTTGTAGCATTTTGTCTAGCAATCACCTTGGTTACCGCTGAGATTGTGGCAGTCCACTTGTAAGCACTGCAGCCAGCTGAATCTGACCCACTCTGTGCTGTAGAGCCAGGAAAGGCAGGAAACAAAGTGTAAAGGGCTCTACCTCCCATAGTCAGTGCCCAGAGCTGGTCAATAGAAATGCCTAGAGGCTAGTTGACCTATGAGCCAAGGCGTCTATATGGATAATTCTATGGTTTTTGACAGAGGAGAGGATTCAGCAATTCTCCTAATTTTATGATTACAAGATTTAAATTAAAAAGGCAAGGACAGTAAGAATCAGCACGGCTGTACCCGCCTAAGCTTGTGGTCTCACGCTGCAGTCTCAGAGCTGCTGCTAAGGCGGACACCTGAGAGCCTGTAAATTTATCAGCCGCCTCTAACCCTGGCCTCTGATGGGACTGTTGAACATAACAGGCATGGCCTGGGCCCTGCCCGGGAAGAACAGGCAATGAGGGACTGACTGCCTGGTCCCAAGTACCCGCAGGATGGCCAAGCCACTGAGGGAGTATGGCTTGGCCTGCACCGTGCAGTCCAGCTTTAGCTAGGAGCCTAGCCTGACCTGAAACGCAAGCTGCAAACAAGTACCCTCGGGGAACTGCAGCTTCAGGCCAGTCTGTGAAAGTGAAAATGAGAAGGTGAAATACTCTTTCTTTCTTTTCCATTTCCCATTTCTTGCTTCTTTGTCAAAAATCTGGTGTCAGTCGGTGTATAGATTGATAACCAGGTCTTCACGATTAGTTCCACTGGTCCTCAACAGTTAGTACTTCTGAAATTAATAATTCTTCATCTTTTAAGTGTTGTTTGGTTCAAACGTCTTAGAAACATATGAACATCTTATTTTATGAGCCTCTAATTTACATATGAAATAACTTTGGATTTATAAGCTAATGCCATAAGAATATCATAAAATCTCTTCATTCTGAAACCAAATTTTATTCTAGTATGCTGACAATAAACACGGTTGGAGACAAAGACTTTAGTCACGACTTTTTTTTCTCTAGCTGGGATATCCACTAATCAGTCTGTCAGTACTTATTAGCCCATAAAGGCTCTAAACATAGCTTTCCAAAACCCAATTTTCCCTTCATTTTTTTTTCTCCCTCCTTCTGACAGAATCCAGTGTCTAACTTGTAGTGTCCGAGCGACTACTCATACTACGGTCCTGTAGCGCCTGTACTACGTGTATTAAGGTCCTCTGCCTGTAGGCGGCGCCTGCACTACGGACAGTTGGCGAGTCTCCACCTAGGGCCCTGGAGATTTAAACATACAAACACACCGAAAACGGACACGGGTCATCCTTGAAACAAGAATGCCAACAATGCCCACTTTATTGTGTGCAGGGGCAGCTTATATAGGGCTCTGGCCACGCCCCAGCTCTCCGGATCTTTCAGCTGCAGCCACCAAAAGCCACTCCCCTATCTCATACTCAGAGCAGCTGCAAGCAAGTTGTTTACAGAAAATTCAGAGTCTGAGGGTCCACAGCCCCCAGCATCTCCTTACTTCTAGCACCAGCTTCCAACACGTGTGACTTTCTGGGGCTGTTGTTAGTGGAAGTGGATGGAAACAGGGCCTGGTCACACTAAGGAAGGTACCAAAGGGAACTTTGGAAGTAGTTTCTCAGCCTCCCCCTCCAGGGAGTGGCAAAGATGCGTGCAGCCCTGACTACCCTTGGCCAATCTGCAATCAGGGACCAACTTGAACATGAAATCAATACAGCTGAGCTGAGCTGAGCAGAGCTCACAGTGGTATCAACCTGGGCCCTGAGGGCATCATTGATTTCAAGTTCCTGGAGTTTGTAAGTTTCCCTTGAAAGGCGGTGTGTCTCTCTGATTTTTCTGGTTAAAACCATTGGGGTTCTGCTTGCTTCTTCCTTGCAAATCACACCGGTATCTCATCTCTATTTGGGGCTGGAGGCTGGTGAGCCAGACTGCGATAGGATGACATTTTTAGTACTGTCTGACTACTTGAATTTTAGAACATATAATGACTTAGGTGAGAGAGAAAATGGATGGGGGGACTTGGAGCTGTAGAAAGGCCAGTTGGACCCCATGAATTCTATTTATTGACTATGCCAATTAGTTATTGCACACCCCCAAGTCCTCAATTGAAGGACAAGTTCATTATTACTTGAAAGCACTGAACCAGCTATCCACAAATTCCTTCCGTAAAGAGCCAGATCATGAATATTTTATACTGGCAGACCACACTGTCTCTATCACAAATATAAAACTCTGCCATTATCGTACAAAGTAGTCGTTGGCAATATAAGTACAGCTATTCCAGGAATGGCTTATTTATACAAATAGACGGCAGACTGGATTTCGTATGTGGTTTGAAACACCTGAGTTAGATTATAGGGAGGCTGTAACCTGACAGTCAACGAATCCTGACTGAGACAGTGTAGTACATGGCATCATTCATGAGGTCTTTTGATTTCAGCTTTGACAGTGCCGGGGGATGGGGGAGGGTTCCACCCACACTAGGCAAGTACCAGGATTTTCCCCCGGCCCTCTCTTTCAGAGATTTTCTTTTACTTTTTTATGTTATGTATATGGGTGTTTTGCCTACATGTCTCTCTAGGTATCGGGTGTATGCAGTGCCCGCAGAGGCCAGAAGAAGGCATCTGATCCCTTGGATCTGGTCATACAGGGAGCTGTAAGCAGTCAGGTGGAGGCTGGGCCCGAACCCAGGTACCTGAAAGAGCAGTCAGTGCTCTGATCAGCTGAGCCATCTCTCCAATTCCTCCCTCCAGTCCTCTTTTTACTTTTTATTCTTTGAGACAGTTGCATGGGGTTTAGCTGACTTTGAACTCCTTCTGTAGCCAAGGTGGACCTTAAATCTGTGACTTCCTTCCCTGTGCAGCAGCTGGAATTCCAAGACCGCACCTTCATGCCTTCCTCTATAAAGCATTTTTGTACCTACTCAACCACCAGAGACATTGAACTTAATGTAATTAAAACTAAAACACAGTTAACAGGGAGAAAAGGAAACGTGTTAAATGTTACAATGAGAAAACACACAAGACACGTCCAGAACCTTGGACAGTCATAGTAGGCAAGTCCCTGGTCCACAGTAAAATAAATTATCAAATGTGGTGTATGGGTTTTGTTTGAACCCTAACAACTAACCTTAGAAAAATTATAAAACATGGATGTAATTTTCAAATTTCTTCAGTATTGAGACCAAGAAATTATTGGCTATGTTGGGAATGTAGTGACACTGGAGTCATTTAAGGAGACATTTATGCCGGTGTAGTGGTGGCACACACATTAAATGCAGCATTCAGGTTTCAAACTTCCAGGGAGCCCTTGTTTAGGTGTAGGCAGAGTGGTGGAGTAGGCAAAGACGAACAAAGGGGCCTTAACACAGAATTCATTTTCATACGTAAGGATGAAAAGATGTGAGGTCTGAATTTACATAGAGCACTTGGGAAAGAATTTAAGACAATTAAGTCTCAGCCCCACTGTACTTTCTTCATCTTTGGTTGACTGTCCCTTTCCTTAAACAATCTAACTTTTAGTTGAAGAAATTGCAGTGACTTTTCAGATGATAATTCCCTGGAAAGTTACTTGTTTTTATTTTGAGGAGTTGCCTTCATTGTTTTTCCATGAAAATATTCCTAACTGACCTGAGAACGGTGATGTATACACTGCTTGACTGTGCATGCACAGTGGGCCGAGGAAATGGCCAAAACTCACTGGAAATGTGTCGTCTCTGAGTTCAGAGACCAGGCAACCAAGGAAGTAATGTGACATTTTACTGTCACCATTCCTCTTTGATGACTTGTTGCTACTATGTGTATGGGTGTTTTGCCTGCATGTGTGTGTCTGTGTAACAAATTGACACCCAGTGCCTGCAGAGGTCAGCAGAGGGCTTTCAGTCTCCTGAAACTGCAGTTACAGAGGGTTGTGAGCTGCCATGTGGGTGCTGGAAACAGAACCTAGGTCCTTTGGAAGAGCGGCCAATGCTCGTAATCACTGAACCATCCTTCCAGACTCTCTCTGTTGACCTTTAAACCCATGGATATAATCCTTACAATACAAATAAAGACAAATACAATACAATAAAGACAAATAGGGTCACTTTGTACACAGATTGGCACACCGATTGGCAATCCAATTCTATATAGTTGTCTATGTCTCAAGTTAGGGAGTCCTTCAGCATCCAGTAAGCTTGTGATGGCCAAGAAGGGTGTATTAAGCTCATTTGGAAAATAACTTATTTTTTAGTGCCTGGGACCCTATGTCTCTTACCTATACAGAGCAGCTTTTCTTGAGTCTACTCAACAAACAGTGTGAATCTCATGGAAAACCCAAAGCACCATTCATGGGTGGATATGTACATTGGATGGAGACAAAAAAAAACTCTCCAGGGAACTACATGAGATGGATGTGTTCCTCCTTCCTCTGTCCTCTTTTGCTTTTTCTCTGCATGAGGAACGCTTCGTGGTTTGGCTCCCACATGGTTTTCCTTGTAGCAGTAAACCTAAGGACATCTCATGACCAGAGATTCCCTGAACTGAGAAGGCAAAGGGAGCTCTACATGAATCCCGTCAGAAGGTACCATGAGAAGGATTGCTAGAGCAAACCTCTCCTGTGTCCCTTCCCTAACCCTAGGCTTAGAAAATCTGCACTTTGACAATGAGGACAAGGATGTAAGCCTAAGAAGGACAGTCAGCTCATCTCCCACCAACAACTAGCTTGGTTTAGTCTTTATGATGGTGGGCAGAAAAAGGTGCCTAGGGGCCTCAAACAACCCAACCCATTTTTCCACATCAGATAACCAGAGAGTGTGTTCACGGAAGTACAGTACATTTCTACATTGTAGTTAAGTTGTTTCCAACCAGAAATAACTGCTAGAACTTCACAATCACCGAGGGCAAGTTCACTCCCCTTCAGTCACCTTCACACAGTGTTAGCCAGAGGGGAGCTCCCACCCCCACTAACAGCCCTCAGCAATAAGTTTTCTTTGGGATGCTATGTGTACCATTGGCCACTGATATCCTCAATCTAGAATCTACTCCTTGTTTCTGGTTGCCTACTGTTGTGAAAAACTGTCCCTTCTGGGAGAATCACCTCAGGGATTCGACAACATTGTGACTGTATGGGCAGATCTTCACCGAAGCTTCATAATAATACAGTAAATAAATATGAAGCGCCTACGACATTTCAGTGCTATAGAAAACCCTGGTGCTGAAGTCACTGGCTCGTGGTGTAGATAAGGAAAAACTGATCACATAAAGAGTCACTGTGGGAGAATCACACAAAGATGAGAAGGAGGGGCACAATGACATCATCTGTCCCAGCAGAAGGGAGCAAGGTGACAGGCCTCAATGCAGTGGCTGTCCAACCAGGCAGAAAGACAGAAAGGTGTCCCAGAGAACAAAGTCAACAAATGCCTTTCAGGGATGTCTGAGGAACGTCTTTGGTGGCAGGAGGAAAGACAGTGGATTTAGGCCATCCTATAGAAGGTTCTTGATTCTTTGATGAGTTTGAACTTTACTCAGTAGGCAAGAGGCTTTATAAGGGGAATGACAGGAACAAGCAACTGTATTCAAGGACCAGCCCCATCTTTATTGTTAATTCCTGTAAGTGATCCTGCCCACCAATAAATCCCATTTATTCAGCATTCCCAGAACGGCCCGTTCACTTTCTCGCTTTTCCAGCTTTGTTTACTTTTTATCATTACCCCACCTGAAATACGTTCTCAATTTCCTGTTTAACAGAAGTCTACCCATCGTTCTGAGCCTCAGCCAAATCCTCTCCTGTCCAAAAGGCTTTTATAGCACCTCCCATGATACCATGAAAAGATTAGGCTCCGGACTAGGGCAGCTGCTTTTTCACAGCAGGCTGTAGCTTAGCCTGTCTCCTCCCTCTCCTGGCTCTGTGGCTAAAGTCAGCAGAAAATGGAGAAAGAAGGGGGAAAATAGTGAAATAGATCACTTCTGAAGTCCATATTGGACTCTCAAAATCTCTCCTTGCTTGAAATTTATAGACTGCATTATTGATTTCATTTCCATCTTTTTTTTTTTCCTGTTTTTTGAGACAGGGTTTCTCTGTAGCTTTGGAGCCTGTCCTGGGACTCGCTCTTGTAGACCAGGCTGGTCTCGAACTCACAGAGATCCATCTGCCTCTGCCTCCCAAGTGCTGGCACCATCACCACCCAGCAACTTACATATTGACAGTTCCTATATAGAGAAACAATAGTTGTTGATTGGGTAGTGAATGGAATTCTCTGAGGAAAGTACCACATAGGCGAATTCTTTTAATTCTGCTGTCGGTTTCTTTGTGAACTAGGGATTCTACCTAAGAAGTAATTTCATAAGTTTTCAGTAGTTTATTTTACCTATTGGGAGCCAAATGAAAAGCACAAAGGAAGCAGACACAGTGGGTCAGGATGGCGGTTCTACGTGGCCCACCTGGTGCTATGGTCTTCATCCTCGTGTGACTAGGCCTGGCATCCCTTCACTTTCTAGCTGTTCAGAGGGATACACAGAATACAGGCAGCATGCAAAATGCCCTCAGTGGTCATGCTCCCTCATACTGAATCTGCTTTGTTTCCTCTGTGAACAATGTAAACATATCAAAACTTGATAACTCATGAATCACCTGTGAGCTTGTTTAGTGGAGCAAGTGACAGCGACTCATGACTCTGGACTGATCTTGAAAGGGTCTAAAACAATACAGTAAATTCTCCTAGCACTAGTGTTTTTTTTAGGGTTTCTGTGGCTGTGAGTGGCCCACAAAACAAGCTGGGGAGGAAAGGGTTTACTTGGTTTCCACTTCCACATCAACATTCATCACTGTAGGAAGTCAGAACAGGAACTAAACAGGGCAGGGACCTGGAGGCAGGAGCTGATACAGAGGCCATGGGGCACAGGTGCTGTTTACTTCTTGTCCTGACTTGTTCATCATGCTTTTTTATAAAACTCAGGACCAACCGCTCAGGGATGGCACCACCCACCATGGGCTGGGCCCTCCACCATTGATCAGTAATTAAGAAAATGCCTCACAGCCGGATTTCATGGAGGCATTTCCTCAGCTGAGGCACCTTCCTCTCTGAGGATTCTCTCTCTCTCTCTCTCTCTCTCTCTCTCTCTCTCTCTCTCTCTCTCATGACTCTAGCTTGTGACAAGTTGACACACAAAATCAGCCAGTACAGCTGACCCCTCGTCAACGTGACATACAAATGTATCACTATTAACCCACAGCCCTTCCTTTCTTATTCATCGCTAAGATCTCACACTAAAATCATAAATAATTTTAGAAGTCCCACAGTCTTTACAAATCCAAACACATTAAGATTACAGTCTCTTTAAAATATCTAATCCAGTTTAAAAGTTCAAGACTTTCATCTGTGGGACCCTTTTTAAAAAAATCAAAATTAAGTTCAATACCTTAAGAGGGAGGAACCTGGGCAACATCACAATCTGAAACGAGCAAAACCAAATTCCATCAGTATAAATAACTCAAAATCCAATTATCTGGGAGTCACTCACCATCTCGGCTCCTCCAAAGGGCTTGGGTCACTTCTCTGGCTCCACCCTCTGCCCAGCCTGTCTTCTAGACTCTGGCTGGCTCTACTCCACTGCTGCTACTGTCCTTGGTGGTCATCCCATGGTACTGGCATCTCCAAAACACTGGGGTCTTCTGCTGTAACCAGGCTGTTCTTTTACCAATAGCCTCTCCTAGGCTCTCTTCATGGTGCCAAGCCTTAACTTTGAGTGACTCTTCAGTCCTTGGCCTTCAACTGCCACTGAGGCTGTGCCTTCACCAATGGAGTCTCCTGGTCTCTCACAGCCAAGACCCAGCTGGCCTCTATGACCCCTTCATGCCTTCAGAACCAGTACCCCCTTGGTGCCTATTACACATGACCAGGTCCTGCTGCCAGCAGAAGGTACAACCTTGGCTGCCTCTGGAACACAGCTTCTCTGTGCTCTCAGAAAACAGTCCCAGATGATTTCCCCTCAGTGATGCTGGTCTCCTCTTACTCATTGTTAATGTCTTAGCTCCACGTAGCCAGCATTGATTGTCCCAGTAACTTAAAGATTTCACTTCAGTAGTTCGGGTGTCTTCAGCCCCAGTTAACCAGAACCACAGGATCTTAATTCAAAATAACAAATGGCCCAGTTACAGTCATTAAACTTCCCTCTGAAACTTCACAAGCCAGGACTCCAGCTTTTGCACTGTCTCAACGTTCTCATCTTCTAAGTTTCCACAGAACATCCCTCAGAGCTCTTAACGAACGGTGGCTCTTCTAGGCCAAAGTTCCAAAGTCCTTCCACGATCCTCCCCAAAGCGTGCTCCTGCTGCAGCAACACCCCACTGCACTGGGACTATTTTGTCTTAGTTAGGGTTTCTATTGCTGTGACAAAACACCATGACCAAAAAGCAAACTGGGGAGGAGAGGGTTTGGTAGTCTTGAGTACCTACAACAGGGTAGACAGTGCATAGTCCTGAGTACCCACAACAGGATAGTCATTGGGTAGTCCTGAGCACCTACAGCAGGGTAGACAGTTCATAGTCCTGAGCACCTACAGCAGGGTAGACAGTTCATAGTCCTGAGCACCTACAACAGGGTAGACAGTTCATAGTCCTGAGAACCTACAGCAGGGTGGTCATTCAGCTGTGCTAAGTACCTAGCTGCCTGCTGGACACTACAGAGGTAGCAGTGAAATCAGAAATCAGAAGTTGATAATTTCAGATCCAGTAGTTACAAAACAATGTCTCAGTTTCACTTGCTTCACTGCGTCTAACTTTTTTTCTGCTTCTAGGAGCAAAGACGGAGGGGGGGGGTGTGGTTTTTACAAATAAACTAGTTGACCACAGAAGTGTTTCTACCTCATTTCAGGTCTGTCCTGGAAAAAAATAAAACTGGTCTTTCCCTAAGGTAACTTCTGTCCTTCAGTGATAATGAGGCAGAAAGCACCGAGAACAGTTTGAAATGATCTTGTTCTCAACCTTCAGAAGAATGGAAATGCTCAGCTGGAAGTCTCCTCCCCCAAGGTTTCCTCCTACACCGTCTCAGAAAGAAGAGACTGGGGAGTTGGCGTGAGTCAGGCAGCAGAGGGACTCTTATTAGAAATGACTTGGGGGAGGGGGTATCACTTTACTAAGCAAATATTCGGTGCTGTGTGGGCTGAGGGCCCTTAGTTAGAGAGTTGTGAGGGAAAGTGGAGCAGGAGAATGCTTAAGAGTGTCCGGGGATGGGCTCCCAGCAGACACAGTGACTCGGGAGTCAACACATCTTCACACAGCTGAGGAAACCAGTTTGAGGCCATGAAACCTGGCTGAGTAAAATCATAAGGGATGCCATTTTGAAAAAGCAGGACAGTAAGAGTTGCTTATGTTAGCAACTCCAAGTGGTTCAGTGAGGAGGGAGAAGAAATTACATCTATGCCTTGGAGCTGAAAACCAGTACCAGGCCCACCCCTGAGAAGCCCGGTGCTCCCTGTTCCCAGCCTGTTAAAACAGACCAATAAATATAAATAAACATATCTCAGAAGAAGACATACAAAATTGTTAACAGGTATGATGACAAGAGTTCAGTTCAAAAACCATTATGTGAATTAAAATCAAAATTAGATGTTCCCTCACTCTAGTAAGACTGGTCGTGATCAAAAAAGCTAGCATGCACCAGCAAGGATGCAGAAATAGAGACCCCTTACAGTTCATTAGGAACACAGGTTAGTGCTGCATCTAGCCTGCTGGAAATGAAGATAGCCTAAAGGATGCTTGTGTCTCTCAATCTCACTGTGAGTCTATTCAAAGGCCTGGAAGAAGGCAGAAGATGGGCCAGGATGACCAACTCAGTTGCCATACTGACTCAGATTTAGTACTCGTAGTCAGTAAACCCCAACATCCACTCCATCTACAGAACAAGTGGAGGAGTCGGTCCTACAGAACCAGATGAGGAGCACGTCATGGCCATCCAAGATGAAAACCTGAAGTATAGCTGTAATCAAAGATGGTGGCAGCTGCAGGCCCCTGCTACAGGACTGTGGAGCAGCTCTGAGGTGCAATGGTGGCAGCTGCAGGCCCCTGCCACAGGACTCCGAGCAGCTCCAAGATGCCTGAGAGAGCCTTGGAGGAGGAGTCTGCAGAGCCCACAGTGTCTATGGGACACCTAGAGAAGTATAGGTCCTACAGGAAGATGATTAGTAAAAGTGGACACATGAAATCGGGAGGAAAGATAGCAGAAGAGAGCTGCATGCACAGGAGAGAGTGGCAGAACTACAGAAGCTACACTAAAGGATCTGGGAGGGAGATGGGTGCACAGCTCCAGCAGAGAAAGAACACGGTTAATGAGTAGAACTGATATTCTCAGGGAAGAGGAAAGAAGCAGCCAGCAATCGTCACCCAGACACAGAGGAAACAAGATGAGAATGCCTCACTGATAAAGGTACCAAACCACGTGGCTAAACAGATGAGAATTAAGTGTTAAGATGTAGATATTGGTTAATAAGAAGCCTGAGTTATTAGGCCAACCAGTTTATAATTAATGTAGCCCTCTGTGTGTTTCTTTGGGACTGAACAGCTGCAGGACCGGGTGGGACAGAAAAACAATGTCAACAGAAAACCTAAAAATGTGGGCTTCATGGAATTTGAGACTGGGATGCTGATTGCTAAAAGCTTTGGAGAGAAGGAGGAAGAGAGGGGAGGGCTGGAGAAGTGTTGAGCAGCGAGCACTAAGTTAGACATGAACCAGAAGTTCTGCTCTGCCTCTACACCCTGCAGCAATTGGCCTGAAAATAATGTGTATTCCAGAAAGCTTCAAGGAAAGAATTTAATTGTTTCACCACAAAGAAATGATAAAAACTTGAGGGGATAGACAAGTTTAATCTGACTTAATAGTTATGTAATGTACATATGTATAGAAACATAGCATGGTACCCCATAAATATGTTCAAGTTTTATATTCTTATGTATACATTTTACAAATAAATTTAATTTAAATGTAAAAATAAGAAAAGAAAGTATTTACTTCACAGGCCACAATCAGGGCTCAAAGTTTCCTGGCATGGATTTGAAGCACTCAATTTGCTACATTTGTGAAATCAGTTTCAAGTTGCCTTCTCCCCAAAGGAAGGTCAGAGAGAGGCCATATGTCTGGGCCACACTTGAAGGCTAAGAGATGGTCCCCACAGCCTTCCAGGGCCACTTGCTCACTATGATTATACCGCATCCATGAAGTCTCATCTGTCCCCCTAAACATTTTCCAATGAAAAAACTGTTTCTAATAAAAATTAATCAAGCTGTCATGGCCGCTCATGGTGTCACCTGCGTCCGTGTACAGTCTAGGTTTTTCACTTTTATGTTGAAGATCCGTGTTTTCAAAATTGACCCACTTGGGAATATGCTAGATCCCTGTCTGGGGACGGTGGTGCGTGGTTACAAAAGCAGCTGTGCAGGAGCTTATGTTGTTTTGCACACTCAGTTGTGCAGCACTTACATTGTTTTGCACACTCAGCTGTGCAGGCGCTTGCATTGTTTTGCAC
>JABTXL010012493.1:8117313-8136721 GCA_025134845.1 Neodon shergylaensis
TGTGTGTGTGTGTGTGTGTGTGTGTGTGTGTCGCGCGCGCGCACGGTCTTCTGTGTGTTCTGTTTATTTTGCTGATATGGATGAGGCTGAGAAATTTATACATTCACACAGAAGTGGCCAGAACTACAATTCAAAAGTCACATATTCCATTTCCATATAAAAGAAAGATATCGGTGCCAAAGGTTTATTTGACTGAAGTCACAGTTTTTCCTAAGGATGAATGCTCACTTCAAGGGTCCCCGCTCTCACAAAGCTGACAATACGCTTGGAAAGGCCACAGTTCTCACAATTCCCACAAGATGGCAGCATTTCACCAAAGATGTCCCTTTCATAAGCGCCATGAGTAGAAATTAAGTAGCCCACAGGTTGAAAATTCATAAAAACAGAGAAAGTTCAAAAAGTTCCAAATCCTGATCATCACCAATTAAAGGCCTTTAACCTGAGAGTTTACTTTCAAATATAAGGACTTCCAGCCTCCTACAAATTAGAACAAGTCCCCTTCAATTCCTTCAGCACTGCCCTGTGTTTACCACAAGGGGGCAGTAAAGGCCCTTTCGCATCAGAGTCGTTTTGTTTTTTAAGAGTTGATGGTTCTGAGATCTCTGTTCAGCTCAGTGCCCCATTTTATAATCGGGTTGATTAGCCTTTTACGGTCTAGTTTCTTGAGTTCTTTATATATTTTGGAGATCAGACCTTTGTCAGTTGCGGGGTTGGTGAAGATCTTCTCCCAGTCAGTGGGTTGCCTTTCTGTCTTAGCAACAATGTCCTTTGCTTTACAGAAGCTTCTCAGTCTCAGTAGGTCCCATTTATTCAATGAGGCCCTTACTGTCTGTGCTGCTGGGGTTATACGTAGGAAGTGGTCTCCTATGCCCACGTGTTGTAGAGTACTTCCCACTTTCTCTTCTAGCAGGTTCAGTGTGTTCGGACTGATATTGAGGTCTTTAATCCACTTGGACTTGAGTTTTGTGCATGGTGATAGATATGGATCTATTTTCATTCTTCCACAGACTGACATCCAGTTTTGCCAGCACAATTTGTTGAAGATGCTCTCTTTTTTCCATTGTATACTTTTAGCTCCTTTATCGAAAATCAGGTGTTCATAGGTTTGTGGGTTAAAGTCAGGGTCTTCTATTCGATTCCATTGGTCAACTTCTCTGATATGCTCTACTATGTTCATAGCAGCATTGTTTATAATAGCCAGAACCTGGAAACAACCTAGATGCCCTTCAGTGGAAGAATGGATGAAGAAAGTATGGAATATATACATATTAGAGTACTACTCAGCAGTAAAAAACAAGGACTTCTTAAAGTTTGCAGGCAAATGGATGGAAATAGAAAACACTATCCTGAGTGAGGTAAGCCAGACCCAAAAAGAGGAACATGGGATGTACTCACTCATATTTGGTTTCTAGCCATAAATAAAGGACATTGAGCCTATAATTCGTGATCTTAGAGAAGCTAAATAAGAAGGAGAACCCAAAGAAAAACATATAGGCATCCTCCTGAATATTAACCTTCATCAGGCGATAAAAGGAGACAAAGACAGAGACAGAGACCCACATTGGAGCACCGGACTGAAATCTCAAGGTCCAAATCAGGAGCAGAAGGAGAGAGAGCATGAGCAAGGAACTCAGGACCGCGAGGGGTGCACCCACACACTGAGACAATGGGGATGTTCTATCGGCAACTCACCAAGGCCAGCTGGCCTGGGTCTGAAAAAGCCTGGGATAAAACCGGACTCGCTGAACATAGCGGACAATGAGGACTACTGAGACCTCAAGAACAATGGCAATGGGTTTTTGATCCTACTGCACATATTGGCTTTGTGGGAGCCTAGGCAGTTTGGATGCTCACCTTACTAGACCTGGATGGAGGTGGGTGGTCCTTGGACTTCCCACAGGGCAGGGAACCCTGACTGCTCTTTGGGCTGACGAGGGAGGGGGACTTGATTGGGGGAGGGGGAGGGAAAGGGAGGCGGCTGTGGGGAAGAGACAGAAGTCTTTAATAAATAAATAAATAAATAAATAAATAATAAAGAGTTGATGGTTCTGGATCCATCCTTTTAGGTTCTTCTGGAGAAGAATGTACAGTTATCTCTTGGGGATACTACCCTCCCTGAGCTGTGGCTGGCACATCCGAGCAAGGGCAGGGTCACAGGAGGACTCACACTTCCTCCTTCATCGGCCTAATGAATTCAGGAATTTGCGTCCTTCAATCCCCAAGGCTCCACAGTTGTCCAAGTCTTCTTGAACTTTTCTTAAACATCTCCTGAGCTCCCGTTCCAACCTGACTTGATCCTTCCTATTTGGTTTCTTGAAAAGAAAGACTATGTTTAGCATTTGCATGAGGAGACCACATACCCTGGGGATCCGCAAAGATGATAACAAGCCGGGTATTGGAGACGAAAGATCATGTGAGGACAGTCACAAAGGACTATCCAGAACATCTTCACTCTCTGGGTACCTTCAGTACAATATCAAGGCTGCTGTGGATCCCTCTCACCCCGACCCCACCCGGCACGTGTTAGCTAGCTTACACGCTTACAAGGTAACATGGTTCGGTTCTACTTAGATGAACACTGCTGCAAAGAAACCATGGAGAGATCAAGAAGGTCGGTAGGAGATGAAGAAAAGCCAGAAAAGAGACTTCTGTTGGGCAGCTTAAAGTTTACTGGAAAGGGGGAATAAACAGGTGGGTGGGTGGACAGACGGGCAGATGGTAGCCTCAGAAAGGAAGTGGACTTTGTGACATCACTCCAGTCTCTATTGCCCCGCCCCTGTAATTGAGGATGCTCCGTCTGCATCTCTGTCTGCCTTGCTACTGCTCAGATTGTATCTGTGCTGAGTGAGGCAATGCCTTCTTGGCACTCCCATCACACACACTCGGTGTTTGTAGACAGTTATCGTATCATTAGTCATTGCCGAGCCAGCTCTGCTCCCATGTTTCCACACAGACGAGTCCCTCCGCCCCCTCAGCCACATCTGCCCCGCTCTCTGATCTCCTTCCAGCCCTTCGCTCTTCCTCAGGCCCCAGAGCTCTTCACTAACAACTTACTGTCTCAGGTAAAAGATCAAAGTTATCCGGGGAGGATGCGGGGGGAGGACGGGGATGTTGTGTAGACTTGAGGGTGGGAGTGTGTGTGGGGGGGGAGTAACACTTTTCACACCATTCTAAAGCCAGAACCAGAGACCAAAAACTTCATTACTGCCCACAACTATATTTAAAGTGCTTGACTATTGCACGTCAGACACTTACACTTGGAAGCATACCTGCAAAATGTATTGAAGACATTTAGTGCTTTTCTTTCTCTTCATCAGAGAAAATCTATTACAGAAACCATAAACTTTTGCAGAACAAAGAACAGACCCAAGACGAGAGGAATGAGGACCACAGAAAGAGGCCTCAGCCTTGAGCCAGAAGAGTCTGCACGCTCCAGAGCCTCCCACAAGCAGTCATACCAGGGGCAGGCATGAGCCAGTTGGAAAAGAAGATGGGGAGGAGGCACAGGAAGGTGGAAGCTGAGCTGATTTATGTCTGCTGGCCTCGACTATCTAGATGAAGCAGGAGGCGAGGGGGAATGGCAATGAAGAAGTTCTGAAGAAAGTCAGACCAGAGCAGCCTGGAAAAGAGGAGCATTTAGTCTCAGCAGAAAGTGGACACCCCCACCCTGCTGGCCTTTCAATCTGAGAGTTCGGTGCCCTCCACCCCAACATGCCAGGACTATCATGAATACTCATTCCTTCTGACGGTCCCTGTTCTTGGTTCTGTACTCTTTCCCCCATTCTGACAACCATTCTCTCAGTACAGGTCCGTTGCTTGTCTCGTCATCTGCAGAGTCATACGGTCAATCTTTCTCTTCTGTACCCCCCACCCCCATACCACAGGCCTCTACCAAACCTCACCATATGGCTCTAAGACTGAAAAGTCTTCAGGGACTGTGAGACAGAAGTCAAGCTCCTTTCTTTGATACATAAGACTTGATAAACTGAAAAATGGTAACAAAATGTATCAATTATATGAATATATTTTTGCATAGTGTGGTGGTTTGAATAAAAATGCCCCCTTCTCGCCCCCCCCAAGATTTATAGATTTGAATGTTGGTTATTAGGGAGTGGCACTACTTGGCAGGGATTAGTATGTATGGCCTTGGTGGAAGAATTGGGAGGGAGAGAGAGAGATCTAATGGAGAGGGGAGGGAGGGAGGAGGGAAAGATCTAATGTGGAGGGGAGGGAGAGATTTAATGTAGAGGGGAAGGAGAGATGAGAGATCTAATTGGGAGGAAAAGATCTAATAAGAGGGGTGGGAGACAGAGGAATCAGTCATTGGCACTCTTTGTCAAGAGAGAAGCAGGACTATTTAGCAGGAAGAAGGGGTCCAGCAAAAAGACAAGATGGGGCAGGAGAGACAGCACTTTGGGGGCTAATAATCACAAAATATAATTACACATGTGTATGAAAACGTACATAAGGAAACCTGTTTCATTGCAGCTGAACCCAAAATAATAATTTTTTTAAAACCTTCATTAAACAGAATTTAGTAGAGAACAGAACCATGTAGTCGTAACAGTTCATCTTCTTACTCTAAAGCAACACAGATGCTGAGGAGATATCAGCTGATGGAGAAAGAACCAGAAGGCTCCTCCATGCAGCCTTTTGAGCAGAGAGCTGACGGCAGAAGGAAAACCAGGCAAGATGCTGTCCTGGGAAGAGTGTCTCAAGCCTAGGC
Organism: Neodon shergylaensis; assembly: GCA_025134845.1. Classification (NCBI taxonomy): domain Eukaryota; kingdom Metazoa; phylum Chordata; class Mammalia; order Rodentia; family Cricetidae; genus Neodon; species Neodon shergylaensis. The sequence goes on from JABTXL010012493.1 coordinate 8,122,040, forward strand.
AATGGGAAGAGCTCCCGCTAGGTGATGGGATCTTAGATATGAATGATCACAGGGAAGAACCACAGAAAGGAGATGAGGATGGAGACGAAACAGGTTTAGACCTCATACGACCCTGTATTTCACCCTAGAGGATAATAAACCATCATCAGAATATGGGCAATGGTATTAGCAATGTAAACGAACTCTGCTCTGATGATAACCACCATTATGTGGTTACTAGGCCATAAGAAGTCAGAGTCTGGGCAACTGCTGTGGGAATCCAACAGAAGATGGGGGTGTCTTGACCTGATGAGAGTTGTGGATGAAGTGGGTAGTAGGCAGTTTCCAGAAAGAGTTGAAGATGCAATCTTCAGGACAGGTGATGAGAGACCAATCAAGAATAACTTTGTGATTTGGCAGAGCAATTTAGATTATTTATTAAGATGAAAAATTCTCAGACCTGAGAGCTGTCATTAGTCTATATCATTAGGTTAGTCTGTGGGTATTGTCTTGACAGTTTATTAATGTGGGAGGGCTGTGCCAACTGTGGGCAGCACCATCCCTAGGCAAGTGGTCCTGGGATTATTAAGAGAGTTTGCTGGGGAGTAAGCCAGTAAGTAGCACTGCTCGATGGCCTCTGTTTCAGTTCCTGCCTCCAGGTTCCTGCCCTGAGTTTCTGCCTTGGTTCCCCTCAAGTATGGAGTGTAACCTATAAGCCAAGTAAACCCTTTCCTTCGCAAGTTGCTTTTGGTCATGGTGTTCTATCACAGACATAGGAAGCAGTATCGGCTGAGCAGGACGCTCAGACTATCGCTGACCATTTGTGTGGGTTGGAGCCAAGGGGAAGACAGAAGAGAGAAAGGGGCAATGGGATGTAAGTCTTGTCTTCTGCGGCCACAGACCTCTGGGAGGGAAAGGTTCAGTTCTTTACCAAAGGCACTTGATTTTAACTCTTTATTCTGATCTCTGTCTTTGAATCTTGCTATGGTGTCCCTAAGGCTAGTTGTTACACTTTACTGAGTCTTTTATAATTTTATCTCCCCATGAGTAACAATAAAACAGGTTTAGGACATTGACAGTGTTGTCTGAAAGAATAATGAGGAAATTAAAGAACTCTTTGCATGTGCTGGACTCTCTAAATACGGGCATTCTGTGAGGAGAGGTATTTTGGTGACAGACCTGCACTCTTTGTTATAAAACTTACAGGCAGAGCTAATATCACACTTATTCCGCTCTATAGCTGGCTATCACAACAGGATTGGATTCATCTCTGTGACTGATTGTGTAGGAATACCCTAGCAGAGTGCCCAGCCTGTTGTCATGGCAACATGCTCTTTTTGTCATCTATTGAGTTTACTCTTGAAAACTACAGAACCAAATTTCAAAAAATAGAAAAACAGTAGGCTGAGGTGACAGCTCAGTCAGAAATTTGTTTGTCCTGTAAGCAAGGGATCCTTAGAACCCATGTTTAAGACAGGTACGGTGCCCACAACTGTAATCCTAGTGCGAGGGAGGTGGAGAATAAAAATCTCTGGGTATTTCTTGCTAGCTGAGGAACTCCAGTCCAGTTGACAGACTTTTTTTCAAAAGCAATATAATAAGGGTGGTGCCTAAGGAATGACAGCCAAGGCTTCCTCTGGCCTGTATAAGCATGCGCACACCATCACGGCCACCACGATCACCACCACCACAAATCCCATGACGTTTAAAGCAAGGTTCCTGTTTTGTGTCAGGACACATTCACAGCTATCTGCAGTCACATCAGGCTTGTCAACTGCATGTAGTCATGCTGGGAGGAGAGAAAACATCTCCTAGTCTGGAACTTTTGAGGGTGTTAAAGGAGCATCAGAGCACAAGGGAAGCATGCGGCCTCCCAGCCAAAGGAATGGGATTTTCTTGAAGGTGAGACCACCACTGTTTTTCTCCCCTGCGGTTAATCCGGCTGTGCTGACCATCATCAAGCCTCCTTAGACCATGCTAAAGAGACCCAAGAAGTAATGAGGCCTTTACGGGGCAGCAGACTGTTCTGTCCCCGACCCCTGCCCACTAGCACAGTCCCCAGGAGCCTCCCTGGGATCTGTTAGGACTGTCCCTGCCCTGTTCTGGAGTCCTGAGGCAGAAAGGCTTAACCTTTCCCTTTGTGTTCATTCCCTTCTGTCTCTTTCAGGTGCTGCAGAGCCCAAGCATACCTCTGCTTATTCTCTGGGCTTCCTGACTCTCTCGGAAGCTCCCATTCCCGACAAATGGCTGCTGGTCCTCCACATGAATCACGCCCATGCCTAACTCAAACATCACGACTTTCTCCCTCTTAGGCGCCCATCTGTGAATCCATAACAAACTTTTCTGTAAAACTTACCTTCTCTGGTCTGCGGATTTCGGCCTTTGAATTCATGAGAGAAGAACCCGAAAGCCACGAGCTTGGGCAGCCAGAGTTCCCAGGACCCTGGCTCCTGGGAAAGGTGTTGTTTCCAAAGGCACCCCATGCCCCATGGAAATGCGGGGGCTGAACTCCCTGAGTCGTTCTGGTCCCAGCTCCTCTTTGCCCTTCACAATGGCCTTGTTAGTTTTTGAATAAGTAGAGAGCAGCAGCTGATACCTGTTTTCTAGAACTTACGGGGTCAGTTCAGTAAGCTAGCACAGCTGAAAACAGGCCTCTGCGTTACCTCGGCTACTCACTCACCCAATACCTAATTTAATAGCAAATAGTTCCCAAGTTCCCCGGAGAGCTGGTTTCTTGGCTTCGTTGTTTTCTCATTAGGTCTGAAACTAGTCTGACTATTTCAGATGCTCAGATATCCTGAATCTGACACCTCTTCCCAAGCCCTCTTACTCACTCACTCACCCAAATCTCCTTGCTCTGGTACTTACACATCCATCTGGGGGACTGGGTTTGTCTTTCTCCACCTTCACCTATTCTCTGTTACTGAGTCCTAGCTAGGTTACAATTCACGGGGTACTTCCCCACAAGGAAAGGTCTTTATCCTCCAGGGATGGTGTGTCCCCTTTCTGATTTCCTTAGATAATAGGACTTTGTCTAGCACATGGGTCATTCTCAACACCCCCATCTCCATCTGGACAGCCTTCAAAGAGGCCATCTCATGTCCCCACAAGGGTGGTGACAGATTCAGGACAGGACAGGGATCATCACTTCTCTAGATCTTGGTAAGCCAAAGAAAGTCTTTCTGTAAAGGACTAGGCACTTTAGGATGTCTACCTATACATCTAGATTAGCAAGCACCATTCTAACGCTGCTGTGACAAAGACGTACACATGACAACAGAGTCATTTGCGGAGTCCTTGGGCTTTCCCAGTCTAGCAGCTTGAAGTTATTATATTGGGTCTTGTATAAGCCCATTTTCAATTGCTGGGCTGGGCAACGACCACTCTTTTCTATGAAGAGTCTTGTTTCGTGGCATGCTGCTGGAGGGGTAAAGGGAGATTCTGCCAGGCCTTTGTCTGCTACCCCAGTCACAGCAATTAGCCTCTCTCGCTTTCCCTCTATAAACACACTTAAACAAACACAAAGGGGTCAAGCAGAGGAGAAGGTAGCAGTATACAAACGGGAAGCTGCATCTACTTGCTAATTCTCCTTTGAATTGGGCAAGCCCAGAAAGTGGGTCTAATACTAAAAACCTTTAGGCCCTCAAAAGTCCATTCTGCTTCCCTTAGTCCAGATCCATGACTCTCAAAGATCCTGAGGTTCAGAGAGGGGAAACTTCCCCAGAGACCCAGAAACCTGGCTGGAGGGGGGTCACTAATTAGTCCCCAGTCCTGCTTTGGTGCTTTCCTAGGAGGTGTTCCACACTTATCCCATGTCCCTAAGTCATGTTAATCACTTTGCTGGGTTTTTATATTACTGTTAAGGGCAGACTTAAAGTAATCTACTAATAACTACAGGGGAGGATTAACAATTTAACCATTTATGGGCTGGAGAGATGGCTCAGCAGTTCAGCGCACTGGCTGTTCTTCCAGAGGACCCAGGTTCATTTCCCAGCACCCACGTGGCAGCTCACAACTGTCTGTAACTCCAGTTGCAGGGGATCTGATACCTTCACACCAATGCACATAAAGTTAAATAAAATTAGGAAAAAAAATAATTTACCAATGTGAAAAAATACACACTAACTTGGATTTTCTTTGCTGGTCTCTGTAGAGGCAGTGCCACCCACGATAGTTATATCAGAGTCGCTATGATTTATTTAATTTCTCAAGCGCAGATATGTTAATTATTTATCTAAAGAATATGAAATCTGCGACTTCTGGATGATAACCAGGCTACTAATCGTCTTGCTCATGAGTATGTTTACCGAGCACACGTTATCTCCACATCACCAGCCATCTGCACTTACAAGTCCTAATCACCTGAGAAGAAACAAAACACGATGCCTGTCCTCCAACCATGTCGTCTCAGGTGAATTGACAACGCATTCTGCTAAACTCACTTTCCCACAGTGATTCATCAGGAGACAAATGATTTCACACTTTCATTTCCCCAAGCAGCGGGGTGGGAAGGGAAAGAAAGCAAAGCCTGGCTTAGGTAGACGGCAAGTTGGGTGTCTCATGAGGGGCACATCTCCTACAGCTCCCTCAGGATCCCCAGACTTTTCTCTACCAGTGCTGAGGGGGACAGCTCACACAGGTAGACAGCTCACACAGATGATGAGATCCTAAGACTGATGACACGCTGGCATAGAGAGAGGACAGAGGCTCGCTGAGGGCAGGAATGAGGCCTGCGATGGCTACTAGTACTAAAAGGGAATTAGCTGCCTGGGAATTTCTTCAGTGAATTAAGTGAATGAGAAGGAGGGAGGAAGGGAGGGAGGGAGGGAGGGAAGGAGGGAGGGAAGGAGTAAATAATCCTCTGAAAGGCCTTGGGTCTTAAGTACAGAATTGGAGTATTGTTCTAGTTCACATCGAGGCAGTCTGCAACTTTGAGTTTCTAAACCACACGGCTTGGAGACAGAAGTCTTCAGTTTCAAAATCCTTATCAGCACTGAGTAGAGAATGGAGGCAATTCTCAATCATCTAATCACACACACACACACACACACACAAACACACACACACACACACATACACGAAACAAACAAAACAAAACAGGCTTTGCCTTTCAACTTTCTGCAAGGCAGATAAAGTCCATGGCCTCCCCGCTTCATATCTGAGTTTTACGGTTAGTCAGTAGTCACTGACCGCGTTCTTATTCAGGAACTCCTCTGAACCCTCAGCTATAGCAGAAAACTGCCCTAAACTGCTTTATTCTCGGGCTGGCAGTCTCCTACCCTTAGACTAGAGAGGCGAGTGTTGTTTTGTATTGAGAATCACGGGTGAAACAAAAACCACCCGTGAATGGTGGAGGCCACTCAGTCTTCAGCTCCATATCTAGCTGAGCAGCTGACCGTCTACGGATGGAGTCCTCACACAAGGAACAGGGCAGCGGCAGAAATGTGCCCAAAGAGAAAGGGTGCTAGGAGGGGGGTAGACTTGGAAGTAGCAGAGGTTCCAAACCAAAGGCGACAACAGGTTTAATTGCAGTATCTTTGTTAGACATGGGCCACCCCCTGGCGCATTGAGCTGGGTCCTCAAAAGCAAGGGGTTATTTCAAGTAGGGACACACTCTCCTGTTATCTGCCCACATCCATCTTCGGTCAGACCCCAGCCAGGCCCCAGCTCAAAGCCCTGTAGGTTTGAAATGTGAGGCAGGCATGCCTCAACACAACTACTGATGCTGCCTGGTGCTGTTCACGCTTGCCTGTACATGGGCTTCCAGCCAGCCATACAGGTCATACATGTACCTACTAAACTCCTGTGAAGGCCACACACACACACGTGGCACAAAAGGGAGAAATACTCAGTAGAGTCCACGAAACTTTCCACATGGTTTAAAGCTCTGGCTCACTCGGATAATAAAACAGAATGGGAAACTTTCTCTTTAAACTGCCTTAGAATCACTAGTCATAAGACCACATTAGAAAAAAAAATAAGATCAGTGCCCATATTTAGGTATCTCATGTCACAAGGGTAGCGGTTTTGAAAACTTGAACGAAAAGAGCTACTTAGATCAAGTACACTTTCCATACAGGGACAGAGTATAAATATGTGGCTTTGGAGCCATCTGGTCTCTGCCCCAACTATAACACTGTGATTGCAGCAGGAAACAACCACAAGAGACACACATAAGTAGCTAGCATGACCATGGTCCCTTAAGGCTTTATTTACGGACACGGAAATTTAAAGTTCCCATTATTTCCATATGGCATAAAATGTAATTCCTTTTTTGAGTTTTTCAACCTGTTACCTGTATAGGCCATCGAGAACAAGTAACTGGCTAGAGGGGACGACCCCTGACCATAGACGGATGGAATATAAACATTGCTACTGTCAGCTACAGTTATGGCAGCCAGGGGAAGACAGCGCTGAGGGAACGGGACAGTATTGCAGAGGTATATTCATCACGTTAACGTTTTCTGTAAGATGTTTTAGCATCCTAAGAACCTGGCTGGCTGGTGAGAGGCAAGTCCTCCCAAAGCTAGACAGGCCTGCAGAGAGTGAAGGTGCAGGGGACTCCTTTCATAGGCACCCCGACTAATTCCTAGTCTGTTCCACTGGCCCTCTCCATCGCCTGACTCCCATGTGGCATTTCTCCTGTCCTAATCATTTCAGGGCATCTGAGGACCACCCCAGGCCCCAGGAATTAGAGATTAATGTTTGCGTTGCCATGCCTTTCCCAAAGAAGCCTTCCTATGAGGCAGGGCCTCTGTTTCTCTGCCTCCTGCACCTACTGATTCCCCTCCGGTCCTCATGGCTATGTCCTGTCCACTTCTCTGAGAAATGTAAGATCTCTTTTCAACGGTGCTGGCTCTCCTGTGTAATTCTCAGTCACTTCCACCAATGTAAATCTGTAGGTACAAATAAGACCAGTATGCCTGGAGTCTAAAATGGATCCAGGACCCCAGCATCACAGAGGCCCCACGCCAGTCTTGCAGGTTGAAAATCTTCAGGGAAACAAGATTCTCCAAGCTATCTGCAAGGGTACAAAAGCTTGGGAAGCCCTGGTGAGTTAAAGCCTGGCTCTGGATTAAAAGGCCCAGTTAAACCCTGTGCCTCTCATTAGCTCTGCGGCCTTCGACAACTTATCAGAATATTCACATTTCCTGTTGTGTACCTAAGGGTGGGAATGACGGTGGCAGAATCTGTGCTTAAACACCTTAGAAGTGTCTGAAACATGCTTGCTAGGGTTTCTTTTCAGAGCACAAATGCCCATCCATGCCCATAGTCCTAAGACTCTCCTTCGGGAGTGCACACATTCTGAACCAGTTGAGTGACCTCTAGCTATAAGCCCACCCAGCCACAGTTCCGTCCAAAATGCAAAGAAAGACGCCACACCTCTTGGCCACAGAGTGTAAAATGTATTGACGTTGTCAAGGGACGACTTGGTTCAGGCCTGTTGAGACAATGCATGTGCAAGGCGTGCTGGTTCTCAAAACAGCATCAGAGAGGTCAATGAACACGCCTGGGGTTGGAACTTGGATTGTGCGTTTTTATTAGCCGGGCTCACTACTCTAAAGTTTCTCCTAGAGCATGTCTGAGGGCTGCTTTCAGAGCAACTACAGGCCTATTAGATATTAACAAGGTGAACTGGTTCACAGTGAGACTGACCACTGCACTACCAGCAACCTGGTTCTCATTAGCTTTGTTCACTGGGGGAAGAGGTTACTTTTCCAATTTCCTCCTCGTTTACACATGTAATCACCAACAGGCTCCAGAAAATAATGAACAATAAGTTAGTTAAAAACAAGTACGATTATGTCATAGATTTTTTCCCCCAAGACCCTTAATGTTAGACCATTTACATTTACGGGGGTGGGGTGGGGCATTATGGGAAACTAAGTAACAATAAAAACAAAAACTACTGAAAAATACATCTAAAGAACACAGGGGTCAGTTGTAAACAGCTCAGAGGGGCGAAGAAGACACCGTCCGTCCTTCCAGCAGGATGGGCAGTCCAACGGGCCAAACTCTGCTTTGTTTGTCTGTTTCCCTAGTGGCTATTTTCCTACCACAGTGTTGAGCTTCATTATTATATTAAATAACTTATATGGGCAAGGAGGAGTGTGCTAACCAGCAGCCAACTCAAAACCTCCAGGAAAGAGGGAGAAGAGACGTTGACCACACTGCACACGCTATGGGAACAAGGTCCCCGGGCAGCGGACATCCACCCAGTCTTCATCCTCACCAGGACACTGCTGGCTCAAACAGAGGTCTAGGATCCAAACTGAGGTGTATGTGTGGGTTCTCCTCCCTCCTCTCCCTTTTTCATTTAAATTAACAAAGAAACATGGACTTCCATAGAGCCAGCACTTGGCTGGCTGGGTAAGTTCCATTAGCAGCAAATGTTCAAGCCAAAAAAAAAAAAAAAAAAAAAAAAACAACCACACACACACAAAAGAAAACTCCATCCAGGTGCAGAGCTGTGATTCACGTGGAAATTCCAGGAGATGAATCATGGGCAGAGCCGGGACTCTTAGAGGATTCTTTCTCAAGTGTCTTCAATGAGCATTTCGGTCTCCACGCTCTGAGTGCGTCTGTCAGCTGTAGGAAATGAGTTCTCCATCTGCTCTGCAGTTGGGCTTGCTTGCAGGGTCTGCACTGATTGTTCCTAGTACTAGATGCCAGAAAACAAAGGCCAGGCCCTCCAGGGTCTGTTTGATGCAGCAGCAGCAGCAACAACAGCAACAGCAGGTCCCATATGTTAAACTCTGCCCAGCAGGCTGGACCTGTAAGGCAGAAGGCAGAGGATACTTGTATTGGCTCAGATGGCCTTAGCTAATGCTCATCTCTCCTATAATTTCAATGTCTTTTCACATAGTGAAATGATGGGTGGAAATCAAGGTCTGGAGTCTTAGTAGTCCTGCAGGAAAACTGCCACACCCTTAAACAGTTATTAATGGAGACAGCCAAAGCGCTGCTTACAGTAAATCTCTATCTTGAGTGGTTTGATATTAAAACAGAAGGTGAACACCATTAATGATAACACGTGCCTGACAGCCAGGCTTATGCCTTAGGCTTCAGTTGCTGTGATAAAACACAAGGATCGGAAGCATCCTGGGAAGAAAGGGTTTATTTGGCTGACACCTTCCACAGCACAGGGCATCGTCAAAGGAAGTCAGGGCAGGCACCTAGAGGTCAGACTTCCAACCAGAGGCAACAGAGAAGTAAGTGTTGCTTACAGCTTGACTCCTGATGGCTTGCACTCAGAACCACCAGTCCATGGCTGGCTCCGCCCACAATGGGCTGGCCTTCTCCTGTCAGTCATCAATTAAGAGACCGCCTCACAGGCCAAGCAGGTGGGGGCATTTTCTCAATTAAGTTTCCTCTTCCAAAATTATTCTAGTTTCTGTCAAACTGACATAAAACTTGCCAGCGCAGTTTACTTAGTAGGATAAAGGCAACTTCCACCGTGTTTTCTATGATCACTGAAGGGAAACAGCAGGTGATAAGGTAGGTGTCTGCACTCAGCTGGGGGCTCAAGTCTGCACTGGTGTTCTGAATGTAGGAACAGCAGGAAAAGCATCTATGGACAGCAGTTCACTGCTTCAAAGCTAACGGGTACATGAGGTTTCAGGCAGGAACTGCCTGCCATTCTAAAGAGTTTACTGACATTTTTATCCTTTCTATGGTTGCTAGGCCTTGGCCAGCACCTGCAATGTCCCAGCGTCATTCTGGTGATGCGGATGTGCATTATAACCCAGGCTGGCTGCAAAATCACTCTGTAGGCCAGGCTAGCCTCAAACTCGCAATTCTATTACCCCAGCCTCCCAAGAGCTAAGATTCTAGGCGTATGTCAACATGCCTGGCGTGCAATCCTCAAAATCATTTGGACCAGATAAACATTATTGCTGAACATTTCTGAATTTATACAACTGTAAAGAGATCCCTACATCCATGCCTGAATTCAGCTAGCACACGGCTCTCTCACCGCACATTTTAGGGTTCACCCACTGAAGTCTTTGGTTATGTCAAATTTTTTGGTTACCATATACTATGTGTAGAGTATACAGAGCCATGGGGAGAGCATGCAATTTATTCTTTCCTGTCAAGCCTTCTATTTGCAACCTAACAACTGATTGCCACAGAACAGAGTAAAATAAAAGAATTACGGGTAGGTTTTGGTTTTTAAAATATATCTGCATTTCACGTGTAATTCAGATACTGAGTTGCAGAACTGATCTGTCTACTTCTTCAAATTCACACACACACATATAGGAGCTGGTATCTGGCTGGTAACTGACTGTTAAATGATATCTCACCTTCAATTGACCTTAATTTTAACCAACATTTTTGTTGTTGCTTCACCCAAATAGAGTTTTAAGATTAGAACTAGTCAACAATAAAGTCTGGACTTACAAAGATAGAAAAATGGTATTTTAAAATTTGTTTATTTTACTATACCATGGGGTAATCTCAGTTTCACATTCTATTACATAATAGGGGGAAAACGGAAGTCATGGTATTAGCTGCCAGTGCAAGAAAAAAAAGAAAGAAAGAAAAAAAGAAAACCAATAAAACTGAGTGATGGCAATGAGAATCCCAGGCCACAGAGATTCTCTGAACTGAAGCTAAGACTCCGCCAACATGACGAGGAAGGCAGGGCCCGCCCACAAGGTACATACATGGCTTTCCTGCGGGGACATTGACGCTGCCTTCAGACTAGTACAAGAAGCACTGAGACTCACCTTAAAGACTTCCATCTGTCCTTCTCTATGTTATTTTCAGGGCCTTCACTCTCGTAGGACGCCAGGTAGAGAGCTACAATCAACCAAAGGAAAGAGTACGGTGTGAGTGAAGCCTTCTGATACCTGACCCCACAGCTAGGAAGACCTGCTTGCCTTAAGCCTGACTTCCAGAACACCCTTCAGACACACTGGAAAAACATAAATCGAACAGCACTTCTCATTGACAAGCTCAGCAATACCTGCTTTCTGATTGGCCACTTCAACAAAACCCCTGCTTCTGATTGGCCATCTCGACAAAACCCCAGGGCTCTAAACTGAAAAAGTACTTCATCACCCAAGAATTTATGAGGCAAAAAACTTTGAAAATGCAAGCCAAACAGTGCTGTTGAAGTACTCAGGTTTATTTTATTCCTTACAAAGGAAAGGGTCATGGCTCTTTCCTGGAGCCTCAGAACTTTAATAAAGGCCACGTGCATGTTGTTTAAATCAGAAAGAGCATCATCTCAAAACTGTATTGATCTTACTTATAGAGATGAAAACAATCAAGTTCCCGCCCCCGCCCCAAAACAGGCAACAGGAATTCAAAATGGTGGTTGGGCAGACACCATCAACACACCACGCACAAAAGTCAGCAGAATAAGTTCTCGGGTCTTCTGCAGAAGACTTGACTGGTGAATCTTCCTATGCAGAAGCAATCCTTTTTCCTGCCCCCACTGCCCAATGCTTTCACAGGTCAAAGCTTCCCATAGCTTTCTGAAATATTCCTTAATAGCTTTCTACTTAAGCTCATCACTACAGAACAGGCATCAGGAAGGATGCTTAAATGTATTGTGTTTGGCTGATTAAAAACATTTTAGGGGTAAATTGCAAGAAAGAAAGGGTGGATCAGCTCAGAGGCCTGGTTTCGGACGTGAGAGCCAACCAAGTAGAGACATTTATAGACAGGATCTGGGGGTGTTCAGGGTAGGGACACCCTAAAGGCCTCACCGTCTTCACTGAACACGGGCACTGAGAGCAGGTACTGTAGGACCTTCCGGTCATGCTCAAACGGACACTCCACCTGCTTCCACGTCATGAACTCGCTCACTTGTTTGGCCAGTTCCCAAAATTTCTGAAAGAGAATTAAAGGATTGTAGGGCAATTGTCAAGAATGAATGGGCTTGCAAGACACAACTCCGTTTGCAATGTACCCAGTTTTGGAACTTCGGGATCAACTCTTCTTTACTTAGTTAACATATTTGATAAGTATTGAGGGTGAGATCTAGTCACGTTCCCTCAGGTGACAGCATTGATGGGTGACATGGTTACTAAGCTACTTGGTGGTGTTCATTTCTCACAGGCAGTAGGGGAATAGCAAGCTTGTTCCAAGCTGTGGCTCTGCCTAGCTGCTGGCTGGGACACTTAGAAACAACCCACTCCCACTCCTATCCTCTGGCTTTAATTTTAATATTTTTAGGTTTTTGAGATAGGCTCTCACTATGTAATACTGGAAGGCCTGAAATTCACTATGAAGATCAAATTGGCCTCAGACTTGTGGTGGTAATCCTCCTGCTTCTGCTTCATAAATGTTGAGACTGCGAGCCTGTACCACTATCCCTCCCTGATCCCTCCTCCAGATAGTCGTACCCTACTTCATTACACTCACCTCAAAGTTGACATGGCCATTTGGAAGACGGTTGGCACAGCCCTCATTAAGGAAATAAATATCTTTGATTAAGAGACTGAAGAATGGTATCACAATCTAGAACGAAAAAGATTAGCGGTTGCCTCGGTAAATAAGACATTTAACCTCTTGTTACAGACAGAAGCGATTAAGGAACAATGTGGGTTTGGATTATGTGGGAGGCCACAATGAACAAGTGCCCACTGCACTTCCGCAAGACAACACTTGCTACCTTACACGGCATAGCCCAAGATGCAAGTGTCATCAAGACCCAAGCACAGTAGGGACTAGCACTATTGGTAAGTGGATGGATACTTTCTGTACAGTATTTCAAATTTTCTTCAATGTTTAACTTGATAAAATCGAAAGGTTCTGACCAAAATGAAAGTATATAAAAGGACGCTATTCATTTAGTGACCCCTGATTGTAGCAAAGCCCTAAAGGCACATGGCCTATCTCCTTGCTGTGCTACAGAACGCTCCATCACCATTTAGACATCTACAGTTTAGTTGATGTTTTCTTTCTGTTTTATCCTTGAAGCCTTTGCTCAAGATAATGTGATAGCTGAAGGTTTTAAGCAACAGTTGCTACAATTTCCTGTTGAAGGAACCTGGCCATGTCAGAGAACAAGTCCATGCCTGCTGTCTAGGAAAAACCCCTTGGGAGGACCTGGCGCCGTCTGCGGCAAGACAGATGCTCCTTGAGAAAGGGAGGGAGAGAAATGTAGGAAATAAAATTAAAGACTGTCCAGAGGACAGTATGCGTCTCTGATGATACCTTCTTGGCCCTGATTCCTTGGTTTGAGGAGGTGGTACTTAGCCTAAAGGAGCAACCTTTAAAGGGACCCTAAGTCTGACCGCGTCCATCACAAACAGAGATCAAAGTGCAGATATGGTAACTTTTATTTTTTCCCCTCAAAGGCAACATATTTGAATCAAAAAGTTCTGCAATGTAAATAATGAATCAAACAGATTATTTGGGAAATTCTGAAAACCCCAAGATCAGGTCTTTGAAGTCTCCTAAGCTCATGACTCATGAGTATGAAAATGACGTTTTGGCTCACACACAAACAGTAAGCAACAATCCACTTCTAGAGAGAAATTCCGATTGTTTCCTCCCTGAAGTCATTTTCAAAGGCTAAAACACCTTTCAAATTTTCATTTCATTGATCTCTGAGAATAATCAAATTTATCCTCAACTTTACTAGTACTCTTGACTACATAGTATTTGCTCTTGTCTGTGGAGCCCCTAAAGCAGAATTAGCAGGGAGTGTGTGTACTTCCTTCCCCTCTGACATTATGGGGCACAGGGCTGGAACTAAGAGCAAGACAGATCTGAACTCCGCCTCTTCCAAGGAAGCCTTAGGCTGGGAGGTGCTGGGTTATGGACTCCAACCAGCAGCACCTAAAACACTGGCTCTACAACTGGCTAGTAATAAAAGCCAGGGGCTGGCAAAATGCAAGGTTTTTGTTTGTAGGTTTTGTTCTGTTTTAAATGTATGTGTTGTTATTTCTGGTATGGCCTAGGAGACATACGCCTTACATTTTTAAGTCGCTGGGGGAGGGCCTCAAAAGAATAATGGTTTCAGGGTGCATGAAAAATCATGTGAAATTTCAATGACAGTGACCACAGGATTTCTCTGGAGGATGACCATGCTCATTCATCTAGACACAAGCTTTCTGCTACTATCCAAGTAGAGTTACTCTTAGAAGGCAATAAATACACATCATCCCATGACAGCCTCAGGAAAACAGAGACACAATGAAAATCAAGGGGTAGTAGTTGATGGGCAGCAGCTTTGAAGCAAGAAGTTCCTGGGCTACTCCAGTTCTTGGGGCTGGACTGTGAGCCTCGGGTACTGTCTTCGAATGTACTTAGACTCAGTTCTTGTCACAGCCTATACACTGCAGGAGGCAGAATGGTTCCTTCTGTGAATTTTGCCCTTAGTCAATGTCCCTGCATGATGCTCTACCACCAACAGAGTTATTCTTCCAGGAACTAGGCAACACAGCCAGCCTCCCTTGGGGCACTCGACTGCTGTGTCTCGTGCCCATGAGAAGGAGGGAATCTCAAACTTCATTTCCTCCTTCACTCATGGAAGTCCCCACCAGTTCTGCACAACCAATTGAACAGTGAAGAGGAGAAGAAAATAATAACTCAGGATTGTTATGAGATAAATATAGAGAACAAGTCTTGTTTCTATTAGGTCTTACCAATATTATTACTGGGCAAACTTCTCAAGTAGCCATATATTAGATAGATAGATAGATAGATAGATAGATAGATAGATAGATAGATAGATAGATA